>WEKW01029693.1:16501-73373 GCA_013389905.1 Sula dactylatra
TGTGAAGGAATGCTGAAGCTGCAATGTTTGGTCTACAAGTCTGTATTATACCCTTTAGCAGTGGTGGAATTATTTTCTAACTGTAAAAACTGGATATAATATCACTTCTTTAAGCTTCTTTATTTCCTGTCCACTTGTGGCATGTTGGGTGATGATTTGAGCAATAAAACTGGTTCTTATTTGCTGTGTCGATGCAGTGGAATACCCTTCTAGTTATATTGCTCAGCAGTTTGCAGACCAAATTGCATAGTTTGATAGCTAAGGGACATGCTGAATTGTAACTAGCTTTTTGAAAATTCTTAAATGAAGATGCACGCTTGGCTGATCCACCTTTGTAATTTATACATCCAGCTGTGAACCTCTCCAGCTCTTCTGTATAACTCACTAGGTGAACTGAATACCATAACTTCTGAAATTTTGTGTACTTTACTGATCACACTGCGTATTTTATAACCAGAATTTCACACAAAGATACTTTATTAATCAAACTGCACACTAAACTGAAAAAGGCGGCTCAGTATTTCAAGACATATGCCCCACCTCAATTTTCCTATCTTGTTAAATTTCTCACTGTTCTAGATATTTTTTTCTCTTGTATTCACAAAATTTATTGCTTAAGGCAAAATGCACTTGCTCTATAAAATTTTTATTTTACAAACACAAACAGATTGTTAAGGTGTTTCTTAAAGTTTATGTAGAGCAAGTAACAAGCATTCAACATCCAAAACTTTGGTCTAACTGTTTCTCTACCATGTGGAACAAAATCATAATAAGAATTCTGTTGTGCTTAGTCATAAAAGTTGTAAATGTTGGCCAAACTAAATTCTCAGGAGGTGTTGAGAAGAAGCCATGCAATTTGAGAAGAGTTAATAACAGTGAAAACAGTGAAATGGCACGGCCAACTATCAAACACAATTAAAAAAAATGTTTCCAGAGATTCTTTTTCCTGAAGTCTTTTCCCTGGGAAAGGTTTAGCTTTCACTACTTGGAATTCTGACTGCTGTGTGTTAGAGCTTTTAAAGTTGAATCTTCAAATATTAGATCCTTCTTCGTGTTTTATGATAAAAATAGAGTACATGTAATTTAATATGAATATAATGTTTGTCCGATAAATATGCCAATAATTACAAAATGCATGGCAGACATACTGGAAATATCAGTGAGAGCAACTTAATGGCAAGATAAAGAATGTTTCCACACATAAAATATAGAGATTATTCTATAAAATTAATTAATTTATGGTTGAAATTCTGGGATCTGTCACTAATGGTTAGATAAAACACATTATTATTTTTTTAATTAAATTAAGGAAATAATAGGGAAAGAAAAAAAAGAGAAGGCAGGACTCTATGCCTCAGAGAAATCCATCTTTCTGTCTTGTTTCACTGCTCTGAGTCATGAAACTACTTCAAGGAGAAGTCATAATTTATTTAATAACCATGTACTTGGATAAATACTGGCTGTGATTATAAGTATTGAAGGTTTGCTTCCTGAATCTAGAAAAAGGGGTTTGCTTGTGTGGGCAGATGCTAATGAGGCTAGGACAAAATGTACTTGATTGAGAAGTCTGTAGGAACTGAAGAAAATATCTGCAGAAGAATCCATCTTCATCTTTGATGACCCTATAAATGTGACAGTTCCTGTTAAAGCTTTAACAAACATTAAGCTTCACTGGGTGAGGAAAACAGTAAAATAGTCCAAACATTCCTTCCAACCTGGTGTGGTAAACATTTTTTGTGGCCAATGAATAGAGCAAATACAAATTGAATCTCCAAAACATTCGTTTTAAAGTACAGCAGGAAATTGGAGAATTGAAAATTTAGTGTAAAAATGCATTTAGCTTGCATTGTGTTCTAAATGCCGGTACACCACGTGCTTTTTGTGAAATATTTGTAATTGCAATAGTGTATATTGATATAGGGAACATGGGGATCGTGCTTCTGAATCCACCATCCCTGGTCCCTTTGAAACTGCAAACCTCAGGCTCCGTAAAGGGTGGCAGAAGAAAGCACAGAACCTAGCTAAGGATAAACTGCCCGTTTTGTTCTAAATGCCATTGACAGGGAATAAACTTAGGTAATGAAGTTGGAATTTGAGACTATTATTAGCTTTTTTGCTGTCAGTTTCATAAATGCAAAACGGTATACTGAATTTTTTTATAATATTGTATGAAAAGTTCACTATAAGACGTCCTTTCACCATGGTAACAGTAATTTGCACTTTTAAAAATGTTGCAAGGTTTTGGTCACCCAGTGTTTTTCAGCTAGATCAAAGCACGTGTGTTGAATTATCTTCTCTTTACTTTATAGCTTCCCAGGTGTTTAGTCTTGTCCACCTCTGCCTTTTGATTTGTATTCTTTACCCACCTGTCACTTCAGGCACAAACAAGAAAATAACCAACATTCTTACTTTGTATTATTATGTTGACCCTAGAGCCACATACTACACTTCTGGATCCCCGGAAAGACATTAGCTAAGGGACAAAAGGCAATCGTCTGGATATGGTGCCTTCAGTTTTCCCCTGGGTAGCAGAAATGTTTTTGGGATTAGGGTTTTTTTGGGGTTCTTTTTTGTTTGTTTGTTTTTTTAATTTTTGGCATGTAGCTTAAGAGCCTGGCTGAACTTCTCTGGAAGCGCTGAAAAGGGGGACAGGCAAAAAATGATTTCGTATTTATTCCAAACCTTAAATCATTACACTGAGGTTGAGTTATGAGACTGCATTGCCTGCTGAGTTACATGGGACTTGTTCAGGTGGTGACAGAACAGTAGTGCCTGTTTCCTGCCCTCCCGTGAAGCCAGCACAGATTTAGAACTTACCTGTGACCAATAGAGGTGCAGACAAAACTCTCTCATCCTCCGTGTGATGTTTCTGCTCCCGTTCCTCTCCATACAGCTTTCTGCACAACAACTGGGGAAACAGTCCGTACTGTGAAATGTCGTGCTACACTTGGCAGGAAAACCTTGAAGTACTGCTGACAAGGTTTTAAATTGCGACTTGCTTTGTTATGGTGGTACAAGAGGAGTCAATGGAGTTGCATTAAACTAACGGGACTGACTTGAGACATTTTTTCTGGGACTTACTGCTTTCTTTTTTTTTTTTCTTAACCTTCTGGATGGTGTTCCTACTTGGACGTTTTTAGTCTTTTGTTGTAGTCCTAGCATTTTATTAGCTTTTCTAGTAATAATCTTTCAAAGAAACGTTCATTCTTTGGAAGAAAAGCAATTTATCTTCTCTGAGAGAAATGGGGAAATCTGCTTTTTGCCCAGGTATATGCATCTCTGTACAAGTGTACCTTGAGGGGGGGTGTCATTTTATACCAGGCTTCCTCCTCCCTGGTGGTGCAAGGAGTGAAGACGGTGGGTTACGAGGAGTAAGGGTGTGCTCTGCTGTATTCCGTTGTGTTAGAGGGCTTGTACGTGAGCTGGAAACATAGGTGTCCTGTATAGAGGCTTTCACAGTTGGCATCTTGCCATTCCTCTCCCCTTTCTCACCCTCACATCTCCAAACAGGGCAGCAGGAATCCCCGCTCTTGCGGGAGAAACACACAGGTATGAGTTCGCCCTCACGCCCCGGTGTGCTGAAACCTTGATTCAAAGCTTGGCAGAATCCCAGTGTCTCTTCCTGCAGGCACTTTTAAAATCTCATCTTCATAGAATAGAAAAACCACACTGACAACATATCAACCCCTTTATTCTCCAAAAGCAATTATTATTGCTTTTTGCTAGTTTCCACCATGTTAAGCTATCATTCTGTGTTGTTGTAATTAGCGTACCTCTCACAGCAGTGAATATGATGGAGAGAGAGATTTGCACAGAAGAGCAAACAAAACCATCTTTCCACCACTTGGCATAGAGGGAACTAGCAAAAAAATTTAAAAAAGTTTAATACTTGGTCCTTTTTTTTTCTCTGTATGTCACTCATGGCTGTGAAAGGTATTCTGGTGCACTGGTTTTATACTACTTCATCTGTCTGAGGTGGTCTTCAGCTGAGGGAATGGGTGGGGGGGTGTTTCTATATTTATGTGTTTATTCATACATATATGTGCACGCATATATACACACTTGTGTGTGTATATGTATATATAAGCACGGAAATATACACACAGGTATGTGTGTATGTGTGTATATATATGCATATGTTTGTATATATGTGTCAGGGTGTATTTCTAGGGGATTCAGTTTAGGTTGTGTTAAACCCAGTTTACATTTATAGCAGCAGATGCTATTATACCCATCTGTCTCAGCTTTAGGAACTGAACTGAGTTAAAGCCGAGAGCCAGTGGATGTATACAGCTCATCCGTAATGACTGGTTACAATTCTGGGTATTGAATTGCTGTTGACTGATGGCATATTGAAAGTCATTGCTGTTGTTCAATCTGTAATTTATTTGTTAATAATAGACAAGGTTTCACTGTGACAAGGAATCAATAATGAATGCTTTATGCTTTAACAACATAAAGACATACGGGTTGCTTGCTTAAGAAAAATGTCCCATTCTACTATCTTTCTCCAGCAGTGATCCGTATGGTGTGTTACTAAAAAGGAAAACAACTGTGAGTGAAAAAATATGAAATAGTACAGACATAAATCTTCACTTCCATTTTCCTAACAAGATGGCCTTTGTTGCCTGGTCTATGAAAAGAGTATGAAAGATTAGTCACTTATAAAGCATTGTTTTTATCATTAGCTTTCATTTTCTCTTTTTCCTTTCCTTCTTTTATATATGGCTTAAATGGTTGACCTATATTTTTATGAATTTCAATTAATATTTTTGGATTTCTATCTCCTATGTATTGTCTTGGTGAAATAAATTACATGAAATTTTCCACTATATACAGTTAGAGGATATTATGGATTTGTAAAACGATCTTATATTTCATTAGCGTTATTTCTGTCACATTACACAACCTGAAATGCTGCTGGGTTTTTTTTGGCCTGTAACATCTTTTGTTCTCAACCTGCTCACCTAGAAGTCTCTGAAACCCTCAGTTTTTTCAAAACATGACTAAGCTGAAAACATTGTTTTTAATCTAGCTCACTAGTAAATATGTTAAATACAAGTTCTGCCAGGACCACACTTTTGAACTTTGGAAGTATTAAAAGTCTATTAAAAATTTCTACTCTTTGTCATCTCACTCTTTAGTCTTTCTCTAGAACATAAGCCACCTGTTGTTATTTCATTTTTTTCATAAAAGGAGGAGTAGGTGCTTTATCAGTAGATTTTTTTTTTAATCAATACTACCCTGATTATTCCCTATAATGTAATATTAATCCAGCTTTTATTAGCTATTGTGTATAGTGGGAAAAATTGGAAAAAGAGTCCCCACCATTAATCACTTCAATTACACCATCTCAGAGGCTCACTTCAGTATCTCAAACATGACTAAAACCCCCCTGAAGTACTATAAAATCTTTGGCAGTACGACCGCCTCTCTAGAAGCTTTCAGGAGGGAGGCAGCCATCTCCTCTCCAAGTAGTTTTCTTAATAACATGTTTCATTTTCATATTCACACCTGTTCGTAGATCAACTTTGTTACAGGCAAGGGACCGTCAGAATTTCTCAAGTGCAAAAACTTAATTAATTTTCTTCCCTCTTGTCAATCTCTTGCGTTTTAATTAACTCCAATCTAATGTCATTTCTACTGAAAGGATATTTATAAATTTTCTTGATATTTACTTTGCATGTTAGGGTGTTTATTTTCAGTGTTCTCTGCTGAATGAGGTAATTTTTATCATGTCGTGATTTTAGCTGCTACAGGATGAATTCAGATTTACTTTCCATTTTCTTAAGAAAGTCTGTCTTAAAGAATGCCTCAAAACATACCATTTAGAGATTTTTTTTTTCTCTTTGTGTTTATGATTCCTTTGCTCTCCTAGACACAAATATCTTATTGTACCCTAGACTAATTTTATCAACCATAATATTAAAAAAAAAAAATAAATGCAGAAATGCCAGCAAACTTCGTAGTGAATATTATCGAGAGTTTCTTGTTGAAGGCACATTTTCTTTCATATTCCCATGAGCAAAGCTCATGTCCACATACTAATGATTTTTCACCTTTTTTTCATTAATATGTTGGGTTATGTCTGATGTGTAAAAAATATTCTAGCTAGGCTTGATTTAGCTTCAGAAATCTTCAAGGGCTTATGCTAAAGAGGAAACATATAAGAGGAAGAGTTACGTTAAAATTTAAAATAAACAAAATTACCGTAATGCTGGAAAGAGTCTTGATGACTTAAAACAAACCCTCATTTATTTTCACTCCATTTAAATGTATCAGTTTCAATAACAAGTAGAGAAATTCCAATGTGAACACATTTTAAAGTAATGACCAAAGATTATCAATATTTTACTGTATTTCACATTTTAATATCCTTGCCTATGGTATCATTAATCCCGTTTCTGAAGGGACCTTAATTTCATTACAGCAGAAATTGTAGTGCTGGGTAAATCTCTACTTAAGGCTTGTAACACAAGATCTCTTTGGTTCAAAAATCTACTGTGTAATTAATTTTATTTGTGCTGTTCAACTCTGTTCTCCCTCATATTTAAAAGCATATTGACAAAGAAAATGACATTATTGCTGGAATAAAATGACAGCAATTAATCTAACAAGCTTTTCCGTACCTTGAGAGTCATCTGAATTCCCCATTCAGGGAATTATTATACATAACCCTACTCAGGGATATTGTACGTAAGAGATCTAGCAGTTTAGACAAGGGAATAGTAATAGAGAAGTCCTAACAGTAAGGCTAGTTTTCGTCTGTTTGTTACTATTTCCTCACCCATAACAGACAATTATAATTACTTACCTGTTCCATGGGACCACTGTAGGAACAAACTTTGCTATTTGTGATGAGAAAAAGAAAAGCTAGGTAAGTGTTAAGTTGTTAAATTTTCAGCCACATTAGACTATTACAGGGATGAATGGACTATGGGATTCACTTAGCCATGACAACTTTGTTCTGTTCCATTTCATCAACTAGGCTAAAAAAAAACCACTGATTTTTTTTAGGAAAACCATGAATATTTTAGGAAAAAAAGTGAAATAGTTACCTCTGACATCTGTATTGACAGGTTGGCAAGACGTGTTTGGGGAATCGCAATAATTCAACATCTCGTTTGAAGACGGCAGAAACAGAGACAAGCTTTCAGGTATTCAGTTTCTGAAGAATTCTCAGATTTTTATTAACAGGTCTTGTAAAGCTTGCAATTACTTTAAGTATATTTATGCATTCTACGCTAATGTTTTTGAAACATAACTGCTTACACAGTTCAGACTTCGACTGTACCTGATTGCAATTCATCTGTTCAAAATGGCTTCTGGTTGGTAACAAGCTGTGAAACTATGTAATACTTGAAGAACTAGACTGTCCTATTAGTCAAATGACTTAATTTGATAACATAATGTCCATAGCACTGGGAACAGGAGAAGGGAGAGATTTCCAAAATAATTATATATCTGCAATTATGGAAAGCTGTATTCAGCCATGTTACCAAGAGAAGAGTCTTAAGCAAGTCGTACACCTGAGCTCTTCATTTGATAGACCAAGAGAAAAAGAAAAAAAATCACTACAATTATAAAGCAGCATCAGACTGTATGGTTTTGCACTGTCAAAGATTGTTAAATATGCTTCCTTTAATAGAGATCGGAATACTTTTCTAGAGGCAGTTGACAAGCATCATATTCTATTAAAGTCTGGTACATCAGTTTAACAGAAATACAGCTCTCTGTGCACTGTTGCCTTGGATTTTTAACATACTTTTTTATTTGCTTATGTATGTGCCTATCGTGTATGCAGTGCTGACACTGATGCTATTTTCACCTTCAACAGAAGTTGCACAGCCCTCCATGGACTAAACCCGAAGATAAAAAATCGCCTGAAGGAAATGAGAAAAAATTTGAAGAGTCTGTTAGTACAAAAGAAAAAAAACTTTAAACACTACTATTCTACATTAAAAATGCCCATCACTTGCTTCCATCCTCATATTCTTTTTAGTCCAGAGGCATGAAATGTACCAGGTTTCTAAAGCATGCATTTTTCACTATTTTATGAATGTTTGTAAATTAGTCTAGAATAGACCAATTAGTACTTTTCAGCAATAATCCAAAGTGGATGTTTGAAGAAATGCTTTGTAATACAGTCCGGTTTTTGAACTCTTGTTCTACCTGATCAGTAACTGCATACTATAAATTAGTTTCTTTGTAAACAACAGCTATTCTCAAGTATCTTCTTAGTCTGTTCTATTTCATGTATCTTAATGGCAGATTAGGTTTTAAATCAAGTTAAGAATTAAGGGGCAGTTAATGGGGAAAAAACATATCTGTGTAAACATAGTTGAAGTACAATACAACTCATAAAAGCAATTGTAAAAATGGAACAGTAGGGGTCCATTACCTTTCAGTAATACTATTTTAAATCTGCTTACTTAAACAATAAAAGATGTTTGGTTGGTTAGTTTTTTTTTTTCTAATTGTTATCACAACTACTCTGTTTTTGAGCACTGAAGCACTGACAGAAATGGGATGGAGATAGAGTCGTGGGTTTTAGGATTCAAGAAAAATTTTTGCAGGTGGAACTGGGTTAAAATCTTATAGCTTGGGTACCAGTCATGGGAAGTCAGTTCCATCCCTTATATTTATGCTGATCTCAATGATTAAATATACTTTAAAGGGTGGCCTGCACTACAGGTGGTCCCTGGTCACTACAGCAGAGAAGAGCACTTTGGTTGGGGTAAGCTCTGTGACTCACAGGGTTCTTCTAGTTTCTCATGGGTCACAAACTCTGCGGCAAGAAAGCAGAAAGGAAGGGAGGAGAAGGAAGAGAGAATGCTTTTGCTGCTCTGTGTGTATGTCGTTATGGGTCTCATTTAGGAATTCATATACCTCATCTTATTGAGGTGCAAATCTCTCAGGAACCTAGTGCCTTAGGAACAGTAAATTGCCTGGTGCAATGCTTTTATGCTTTCCTCTTGCATGAAGTGTTTTAAGCAGTTGTAAACTCCCACCTTCCTCTTACTACACACAGCAGCACATTACGACTTTTACTAGGATTGAAAGTAGTTTATTTATAGTAGTTTGCTTTTCCTTGCTTTTGAATCAATTTAAAAAGCAAATAGACAAATCTTTTATTTTGTTTGGTGGTGGTCTTTGCTTCAGTTATAGCTTTTAAGATCTTACCTGTCCTTCAACACTCTCGTCCAATAGCTGTCTGTTCCTTGCTGGTGTGAATAATATTTCACCCGGATGTCTTGTATTTGCTCCTCCACTCAAAGGCAGATATTGCAGAATGGTAGGTTTCTCTGCCTGGAGAAATTACAACAATTTTAGAAGGAAAAGAATCTCGTGATCTGACCAAATGATGGCAAAGTACTGTGCAACAAAGCCGCGCCACTATCAAAGAAAAGATTATCCACGTTAAGTGTCAAAAGAAGGGAAATCCTAGCTACAAAAATAAACAGAAAGGAGATGTGGGTTTTCACAGCTGATCCTAAAATCAATCATCGTCAAATTGTACCTGTCAAATACAATATGAATTTGTTTCAGGCAAATGTGGGCCACATAGCAGACATTTGCTCCATTTCAGTCATAGCCACAACAAACCTGGCTGAAGACAGTCTGCTGTATTTCAAAATTTTCAGTGAGCAATAGACTTGTGATCCTGCCCTATCTACAGCTGGCGCTAATTTCTAATTATGTCAAAACCAACATTTTTTTGCATATGGCACACCTTAACTGAAATATCTGAAGTATGGGCTGGAAAGGTCACTGAAACTGTTTCAATTGTCTGTCTGGAAAGGACGTGGACCTTCACATACATGTCCCAGAGGGATGAGGTAAGCTGTCCTACCTGACACTCATTCCACCTTTCTGAAGAATTCAGCAGTACTGACAGCATATCTGCTGTTGTTACAACTGCTCATTACTGCTGTGTCAAGGGATGGCTTGGGATTGGTGTCCACAACGGGAAAGAACTGTACCTTATAAGTCAGCAGCAATCTAGCTTGGTTTGTTGTTTTTTTTAAACATACATGAAACCACTGAATTGTTGGGCAGCCGTCTGCTTCCTGGGAATGTGCATCATTTAATTGGTATTTCACTACCAGGTAATTAATGTAATAAATCTGTTTACCATCAGAAAAGCAACACAAAATATTGAGATGGGTGGGGTTCTGTGAAGTTATTTTTTGTTCATTTTGTTTCCAAAAGGTTTATTGTTAGAAGCTTTCCTCTAGCCATGGGACCATGATCTAGGGTATGTTTGCATGCATGTATGCTTTGACTTTTCTATGTCCCTTTTCCTAGGTGACAGTGAAGATCAGGTGAGACAGAACTGAAGAAAGCCGTGTTGGTGGGGAGAATTAATCCTCTTGCTTTGATTAAAACTGTAGAAATCAATTATGTCTGCTCTGAGGATTACTTGACTACCTCCAGATAGGACACTGACTGCCACTCGTTCTCAGTGTGATTAACAGTTTCACTTCTTGAAGATGATGACTGGGGGAATATCTGCTTATCTTCATACCTACTATTTTTAGAATAATCTACATAATGATGCAGACTTAAGAAAAACAATGATGGATAAAGTAATCTTTTATCTGTATATGGTGTATGAATAGCTGATATATTTTGTAGGTATGGCTTAAAAAATATTGCTATTCTGAAGATTCTAGTCCTATATCAAGAGGTTGGTACACATCTAAAGAGAAATGTATCCTTCACGGTTATTTCTCAGAGCACTAAGGTTCAAAAAACAGTTAACATCTTTTCAGCTTGAGAGGAAACTTCTTTTCCATTTATACATGGAAAAAAAGAGAAAAAAATATTTTAGAGAGGACATTGGAATGTATGTTTGTGTGGTAAAAGTTAAGGATTTTGAAAACAAAGAAAAAACTTTCACGATAATGCTTCTAAGCATTAACATCACTTGTCACTAAGAAAGGTGTGTATAAACAATTCTTCCATTCCAGCCAAAAGAGTGAGTAGTTTCACATCCCACCGCTCAGATGAAGCTAAACAGACCTTGCTATTTCCTCTGATTTATAATTATTCAACATTATAAAGAACATGGTCATAGAAGAACTTCAGTTTATACAATTTGAGTCACAGTCATGCTGACTTGGTCTCTCTAGAATGCTCTCAAACTCTTTCATGATCAGGTTCAGAGAGCGCCATGTCACTGGGTCTGTTTCCCAGTGCGGACTCATCATGCCACAGGCCAGCACATCTTAAGAAAATGTTTAGCAATTCTATGCAGCTGTCTGGCAAGCAGGTCATGGACCACATCCTTCTCTTTGCAAATAATGATTACACGTAAGGAGACAAAATGTTTTTCTATTAGATATTCCAGAGTTTAGCATTTAAAAGCAATTTAATTTCCAGTTTAAAAAAGGGCCAAATATATTCTCTGAATGAGATGGATTTTTAGATTGTTTCAAACTTTAAACTTTGATTTCAATTTTCCTTTTTCATAATAGACTTCTCTGAATTAATCTCTTTTTTTATCCATCTGTATCTATGTGCACATGTATTTGTAAGCATACATGCATATTATATATATGTATACACAAATTTATATGTAAATATGCATACACATATGAATGTATATGTAAAGTTCTGGAGTGAAATTTCATCCATGGTAAGATTTTACTTTGCATTATAAAATTTGTAACTAAGAGGTGTTCACTTCAAAATTAAGATAGTGCAATCCAGTCCATTGTTGACCTTTAATACTGAGTTTTATATACACAGGGTGTTTTTCATTCAGTTATACAATAACCTGTGATGTTTGTAATTTTTTATTTTTTATTTCAGAAATAATGGGCTATGAAAAGCCAAAAATTACAACAGGAGTCCAGTTCACTTGCATATGTTACAAAGTGGCCAGAAGGACTGACTTTTTTCCATTTGAACAATTTTTTTCAGCATGAATGGAGGATGGTCTCATTGGGTTTTAGAACATTAAACTTAAGATACACTGAGTTCAGTGCCTCTGCCTGACCTTGTGGCTTTGAGAAACCTGTCTCACTCTCACTTCTGTAAGTACTTCAGTACAAATGATATAAAATGCTACTTTCTATAACGTGAATATATCAGTATGGGATAATTTACTTTAATTTTTTAAAGTCAGATCCTCAGATTTAAAAATATTACAGAAGCATATGAAATATTAGCATATTTTCTATGCTTGTTGAAAAATATTCAAATTTGATTTCTTAAAGGAAAGCTCCAGAAATGGGTGGATTTCTGGAAAAATCTCAAAACACTTAATAATAGCTAGAAATAGCTATTTTATTTTTTAGTCTTCTGTTTTTCATATTTTGAGCATTCTTTTTTCTATATAAGTTGACAAGGTGTCTATAAGAAAAATTCCTATTTTGGCTCCACTTAAAAACACAAAACAAAACCAGTTTGAGAGAGGGCCAAATATATTCTCTGAATGAGATGGATTTTTAGATTGTTTCAAACTTTAAACTTTTATTTCAATTTTCCTTATTGATAATAGACACATATATGAATGTGTATGTAAAGTTCTGGAGGGAAATCTCATCCATGGTGAGACTGTACTTTGCATTATAATATTTGTAACTAAGAGGTGTGTTCACTTCACCGAAATGATAAAGATCAAGGCAATACCTTTTTACAAAAATAGAGCACTAAATTCCTCTAGTTTTCTTACTGAAAAGCTATAAAAATATTTAAGCCTAGTAGTGTTTCAAATAGGTCATTTTATGTGGTAGGACATGGTAGATCATTTTGCTTGAGTTAATTTCATTAGATTTCATTTCTGTTTTAATCATCAGGATGCATAAAAATAAGTCCTGGTGCTTTCCTGCTCACTAGCTCTCTTTCTTCTCTTGTTTTCCCCCAGCTGGCACTACCGAAGCTTTGCAGAGCTTCCTTCTCCTCTAGGAAAATGAAGGCAGCCTTTATTTCAGTAAATTGTTTTAAATCTGCATAATCTACGGTAGCATCACAAAAGGTGAACACAGACAAAATCCACTTTGGTGGATTTTGATGCCACCGGCCACAGATTTCAAAATGTAAATTTTCCAATCTTGCAGATATGTAAAAAAAAAAAAAAAAGCCTAACAACAGCCTCGTGACAAAAATGTATATCCTTGTCATGTTTCCAGTTGTTACTAAGCTATAGATCTGAAAATCTTTAGGATTTTTTTATTATTTTTAAGTCTAGGAAAAAAAAAGTCTGTTTTCCCTGAGCTTACATTAGACATGAGTTAAATTGTTTTGGCTGAAATTGAAGGAAAAGTTGTACCTGGGGTAGAAGTCCAAAATGGAAATAAGAATTGAAATAATTAAAGCTAGGAGCTTCTAAAAACAGGGTCTTATAATTGGAAGTGTTGAATGCTCTGAAAACAGGCAGTTCTTCCACTCCCAAGGACTGGAGATTAAGTTAATATCAGGTCTGCTGTTTTAAACATGCAGTCCTACCATTTCACCGGTGCACCTGAAAACAGATGAGCATCGTTCTAGACAAAATGTTGCACAAAGGTGTGTGTATATGCATGCATGTTGCAAACATACTGCCTTACTCTATACAATGCTCAGTTGGAGAGTATTTAACTAAAACTATGTAATAGCTAGCAAATGGAATCATAGAATCATTAAGGTTGGAAAAGACCTCTAGGATCATCAAGTCCAACCACCAACCCAACACCCCCATGCCTCCTAAACCATGCCCTGAACTGCCATGTTTACACGTTTTTTGAACTCCTCCAGGGATGGTGACTCCACAACCTCTCTGGGCAGCCTGTTCCAGTGCCTGACCACTCTTTCAGTGAAGAAATTCTTCCTAATATCCAATCTAAACCTCCCCTGGAGCAACTTTAAGCCATCTCCTCGCATCCTATCGCTAGTAACTTGGGAGAAGGGGAGAAATACATAGAAAGCTGGATGTTTGTCATGTATATGTCTCACTTTGTAGCTGTAACTTAATAGGAATACTTTTGATTAATGTGATAACGAGCAAATAATGTTTTGGCATATCAAGAAACACTTGGTTAAACATCTGTCTTTGTCAAATATTAACCTGTATTATAAAGTGATGTAACGTGCAGGATTTCATTCTATGCATCAGGTAATATCCTCTCATTTTCTTCTTGCTGTCTTTCTATCTTTTCTACTGTCAACCTGTCTGCTGAAGTGTCAGTTTCAAGGATTACATTGCTATTAAATCCTGCTACAGTAAGTGCTAACACAATACAACAGTCACATCCCATTGACAAAAGACATTTTCTGCAGGTACGTTTATTCATATCCCTCAGGTCCCTGAACTTGGACAGCTGATTTGGCACAGATGGTTCTGGATGAGCATCTGACATCCTGGCTGAGGTATTGTGTCAAACTGTTAGTGTTCAACCCCGGTGTTATCTTGGGCGGCAGTGACAGGCACACTTCCGAGCAAATACTGCTGTGGCACTTGTTTTGCAATTAAAGACAACCTTAAACAGAATTGGATATGGTAAGCAGTAGTTACCATGTTGTTCTTCTCTATGAAAGCCTTTAAATAATGCCTGTTTCAGAACTGTAAGCCTTGCAAGTTAACAAAAAGTGTTCAACACACTTTCTTTAGTGTCTATTCAACAAGGAGAACTTATTTACATCTTACCCATGATATGGGAAAACATGCTGTTTAAAAAGTATTAATGACTTATTCTTGGTTTTATGGATTTGTAATTCTTCACGGCCTCAGCTGACGTTCAAACTAGTGAATTTTTTGAGAAATACAGTGGAAGATATCATCTAAAAGAATAAAAATTTTAAAATAGAACAAAATTAAACATGCAAAAAAGCCCCCAAAATAATCTAGACTTATTGATGTCAAGGAAGGAGTTGATTACTGATTGAAATACGATGTACATAAAGTAGGCTTCAAAATTCAAGATTGGTTTAGGAGCCCTGAGCCAGATTATTTCTTAACCATATAATTTCTGTGAAGCTTCTGGGAAGAAATGTTCTGTGATGACCCGAAGGGTGTGAGGAGCATTAGAATTAGCAATAACATATACATATTTATATACCCAGCAATAGTTTATATTGTATATTATATATTAGTATATAGTAATATAACATGTATACTATAATACATAGTATTTATATAGCACCCATAATTTAGATTATATTTGTATATAAAAGTTATTTATAATAATACGTAATGTATGTCCACGCATATTTTATATTGTATTATAGGCAATATATTCTGTTGTTGTACATGTAACATATTCTTATATAGTGCGTAACATCAATAATTCTTTTCTTTATATATTTGTATCTACATAAATAATGATATGTATATTATATAGATATGTACATAGATATATAGATATATGTACATAGAGATATAAAAATGAGTTTAAATGCAGCTGTTCAGTAAAACAGAAAAAAACATGTGCATGGGTTATTTATTCCTTATTATTTGGGAAACCTAATGCTAAGACTGGTTCAGAACTATTTCAAAGCTGCTAATTACGAGTGAGGACAAGTAAAGCCTGATACTTGGCATGTCAAGTTGTTTGATGGTAATTTCTTTCATTTACATGAGTGAATGAGTAAATACATCTTTCATGCACATTACATTCAAACTCTGATTGGTCAGAATAAACAGGATAGGACACAAACCAGGAATTGATTTCCAAGCGTCCTCTGAAATAATACTGTTTCACTGTGAAAAAGAATTCTAAATGTCAGATCACTGTTGTAGCTATTGTAGATCCCTGGGTGAGAAACAAAGAACAATGTTTCCACTCCTTTGAAATTTGCCATTGAGATTTTGATTTTATATATAGAAAAATGAATTAAGATTCATCTAATAGTTACTAATAAAGATAGTTACTGGGCAGAGTGGTAATTATTCAGTCTGAAAGATGGTTGGCAAATTATCGGATGTTTTTAGTCATGGCCAGAATAAGTTGGTAGCAGCTTACAGTCTTACAGTTTTTCAGAGTTGTAATGCAAATGCAGAAAACTTACTTTTCAGAGCAAGCAGTAGCTTTAAAGCAAATAGTGTTCATAGTGACAATTATCCTGGATTTGGTGCTATTATACTTTTTTTCCCAAAGAAAAAGATTCTCAGTTCTCTGTTTTCAGTAGAAACTTCAGCAGGATTTGGATAATTTGGAAGAACATCCTCCTCTTTCACTTTGGAGAGTAGTCCTCAAGAAAGCTGCCACTTTTCAAAAACCTTTAGAAAAGAGAAGGAAATTTCCTCTGACTCGTGGCACATGTGAGGCAGAGGAATATGTATATATATATATATGTATGTATGTATATACACACACACATATATATGTATGTATATGTATGTATATACACACACATACACTACAATTCAAAAAAAAGTATTTCGTCTCAACAATTCATATTAGATCTATTCCTATGTTACATATGGGTGGAACTGAGCAAAACTGGATCATATAAATGTAATTTAAAACTATTTCAAAACGATACAATGTGTATTAATGTGTAACATTAAAAAAAGGGATTTTACAGTTACAGATTAATACGTATGGGTTTACAGATTTAAAAACAAAACCAAATAAAACAAAACCATTTAAATGTCTCAGATGTTTATATCCCTGAATAAGAGAGGTCTTTGATTTTGGAGATCTGTATGTACTTGGAAACCTTCCTCATTTCTCTGTTTTTCTTTATCATGGGTCATCGAAGACAGAATAGGATTTCCTGGGTGGGTATTTTTCTATGTCGTACTAATACAAGTGGCAGAATTTAAAACCTGAACACGAACTAACTCAAAAATTCAATGTGAATTTGGCAGGTAGAATTTACCTCCTGTTAATCAGGTTTCTAACTTAGGTTCCGAAATTTAAAACCAAACAAATATGAGATTCCCACTTAGGCTATAATTCTCTATTAACTTAACTATCACTTCCAAGACAGAATTTATTAAGTAATGTTGATTACTAGAATTAATATTCACAAAATAATCCCCAAACTGACCCCTTTTCATTTTAATTCCGTTATGTCACTAATGAAAGAGATCACAATTTTGGTAGGTTTAATTAAAGCGTTTCTTAATCAATGAACAGTGCTAACCTAAATAATGGCTTTACAGCTCTGATAATATTTGTGATTGCTAATAATAAAACATCCATTACTTCTACAAAGTTAACACACTCAAATATATGTGCTTTAGCTGCCGATAAACTGACCCATTTCTTAGATTATTCATATGCTGAGAGAAGCCATTATATGTATTTGAGCAAAATCCAACACTTTAAAAAAATCTTGTGGAGTCATTGCTCTGCAGATGTGACAGGCAAAGGCTCACTGCAAGTAATGAAATTATATTGCTTTTACCTTTTCCAGTGCAGATGAGATGACTGCCATCTGTAAGAAATTCCCACACGGCCTAATGTTCAGCTAAATTTAGTGGTGCCAGCTGGGTCTTGTTCTCAGGGTATAATAACCTTAATATCATAGGACTGTCTTTGATGGGGTGAATGGCACTGCATCAGAAATGAATTTTTCATTGCCGGTCCTTGGTGCACATATGACAGCTCTATATTATAAAGTCCACTGAAGTAAACCTGATTTTTCAGTTTGTATGTTGCTCTGCATTTGCATCCTGCAGTACCCTGGAGGTGCTTTCTTATGCCTTTCTACCCTTCTTAACTCCTGATGGACCTGGGCAATCAAAAAGGAGGTTGAAGCTGGATTTATTTCGTGCATAATATGTGAGATCTAATTTCTTTTATTCCTGAATCAGGACATAATGTATTTGTTGGAAATAATGCAGTCGGTGCTCTTTAAAACTGTTCAGTGATTGATACATCTGTCTCATTCCTTTCCTCATTTCCTTCTCTCTCTTTCAAATACCATTTTAACTAGGTAAAAATGTGCTTTAAAAAGAAAAGAACATCCTCCAGGAAACACACTGGTTTGAATTATTGCGTAGAGAAATATAATTCACTAACTCAGAAATACCCGCCAGAGCTAAACAAAAAAAAAAAATGGCTGAGAAAATCTTTTTATTTCCCTGGGTTTGCAGAACTTTCACAGATTCAAATTTTAATTGCTGAATGAAGAACAGTAAAGGAGAGAAGATGTAGACAGTGACTCAGTGATGCTATTTTTTTTTTAAATTACTGAAATGTCAAATAATAAGTTTGAATTCATTTTATGGAGTTGGTTTGCCTTTTTTGTTCACAGCTGGAAGCAAGGAAAATAATTTGGACAGTGACTTTTGAGAAAAAATATGTTTTGTCAATTGATATAGGTCTAGTCCTCCTGGCATGCAGCCAGGTTAGGAGATTGCTACATCATGACAATGAGGGAAAAAAGGTTGTGTTGCTCTTCTCATAGCAGTTGGTCCTGGTGTCGTCGGCAGCTCAACACCCTTTTCAGATTACGCAGTTCTTAACATAGCAAGGACATTTTCTTTTAAGTTTTTTAAGTGGTTTATTCACTTGAGAGTCAGGTAGGATGTAGTTTTTATAGCAAGCAAAAAAGCATGAAAGATTCAACTACTGCTATAATTAGATGCCTGTAAGGACGGATTACTGCATGGTGTCAAAGAGAAATTTTTTATATTACGTCTTTCAGTGTTAATTGATTTACCATCTTCCAGGAAGCTAGAAAGACTATAGAAAAGAACTTTGAAATATAAGTGTGGATATATACAAGCAAGTTAATAAACATTTCTATTATAATTTGCAGTCTATTTTTAATTAATAAATATATTCGTTGCCATGTGCACACACCCACCAACCCTTCCACGCTTCATACAGTAGAGAGAGTGCAAGTAGTGTAATAACACAGACTTAAGCAGGCAATTGTAGGCCAAGTGTTAATATTGTTATCTCTCAAAATCAGCTTTTAAAGTGGGATTGGAAATATTTTACATGATAGGCTTATCTTAGTGATCTCAGAGAAAAACAACCAACCAAACAGACACCACAGGATAAAATGGTCTTGCCAGGCTGCAGATTCAATCAGCAAGTATTACAGGAGCACGTGAAGGCTTTTCTGTAGTCGTAAATTTTTAATTGACACTATTATTCCCCTTCCCAGGTTCTTGGACATTGAAATATTTGTACCCAGCCTTTAATCTATGAAAACATCACTATGCTGTGCTCTGATACTCATCAGAAATATCCTGGCCTTCCAGTTTTGCAGGCTTGGACCTCTCATGTTGGCTGCATCCCCTATCAGTAAGAGGTCTTGGAATTACTTCAAAATTGTAATATTTTCTTCCTCCAAAACGGTAAAGCTCAAATGCACCAAAAGTTATGTGATGTGTGCACTTTCACTCTGCCTGCTTTTTCTGAGAGCTTAGCTGAACTCAAGAGAACCAAGCTTCAAAACACATATAATGCTACTCATCCAAGGCTAGGAGCATGTTGCTATGGGTGTGTATGTATAGTGATATGCTAATGGCCATCGAGATCAATTGCATGGCCAATATTTCTTATTTCCCTCTGTAGGATGCAGGAGCCTTAGTCACATACTGGAGATTTATTTTGCTGCAGGTAGTACCAAGATAAAACACAAAAGGGCTGTTCCCAACACAATCTGTGAAATATGTTTAGCGAGATGGCGTTCCTTGCACATGTGTTGCAACGTCTATAGACAGAATGAGACCTTTCAGCAGTCTTTTGAAGTCCAAATAAAAAGGAAAAAGGAAGCCATTTGGGTTCTCCCCTCTCCCCGATCCTTTTTTCTTAAGTATTTAAAGAAGGGGGGGAGGGAGGAAAACCAAAAAGAAACCCCAAAACAACACCCAAAAACCCCACACTATGATGGGTTTGAGAGAGGAATCAGCTTGTGCATTTTGGTTTGTTTTTTTTTTTTTCCAGGGAATTTCACTGTCTTCAGCTATGAGAGTTGGAAGCGTAATGAAAGGTCTTGAGCAGGTTACACTTGCGATGCGCTAGTCAATGAGCAATAGATTTGATCTGCCATAGGAATAGGCTTCTTGCCAGTTGCACAGCAAAGAGGTAAGTCTCGGGGAGCATGCACAAGGGCAGAATATAGAGAAGACAAGAAAAAAATGAAAATTAAAAAGTCCATCTCTGCATGGTAAAAAAAAAAAAGCCCCGGTTTTCTAGTCTGATACTTATCATTACTGTTCATTAAGACATTAAAGCCAGGTGGCAAAATACGGGCTATGTCTCTCTTCATATTCACTCTGCATCTTTGAAGAACCGATTTTATTCTTTTTTTTTTTATGTTTCTCAATCTGCAGAAGAACCACAAGGTGATTCACACTGCCATTTCCCAGTATGTATGTACATCAGAAGCAGCTCCCCTGTCATGTTTTAGGGTGCTTTTAGGCACACCCTGCTTCTCTCTCTATCAATCATCATCTATTGTAGTTGGTAAAAGCTGTTTTAAGTTGGTTGTTGTCGTAGCATGTATCTCTCCAAATTAAAGGATGGCTCAGCTGGTGGGATACTGCCACCCAGCACACGCAGGGTGCCAGCTTTGTTCCGTTTTTTACCAGCCCTGCGCTGGGGAAGAAGTGGAGTACCTGTGAAACCAGCCGTATGTTTTTGGGAGGGTTAGGACAGCGGTGTGGAAGGCAGCTTGTGACTGATGTTACAATGAAATGTATTAAAAAGTCAAACCTGGTAATTTGAGTTCTGACTTTCTCCTGTCACCTCCAGTTGCATTGCTAGGCAAAAATCCTTCACGTCATCTTGAGCAGAAAGAGTTAAATCCCCCAAAATCATAGGTTACTGGAGAGGGAATAAAAGAAAACCCTTCCTCTCCACTCAATCTGTTTCTTTTAATTAAAAATGGTTTTAATGTAAGCAGAAGAAAGCAGACATTGTCTCCCTGCTATTGTTCTAGCTGGCAAGGTTGAAGAGCCCTAATCCATAATATCTGTAATATCTCATTAATTTAGGACTCATATTTCTTGTTTTTCTCCTTTCTTGCAGACTCATTAATTACAGTCTGATCTATAGAAGCAAAGAATACTCTCAAGTAACGAAAAGGAACATCTTTTTCATGTTAATTAAGCAAAGGAATGAGGAAAGAATGGGAAATTGCCACGTATTGCACATACCAGCAAGGAGGAAATCGTGCAGTTGAAGAGTATACAGGCTGAGTGGTAGTTCATGCACTCTTCTCTTTCTGATACAACAACTTCTATGTTTTGTGGCAGTTAAAGGAACTCAGATTTGTTCTTTCTACTCCCCAAAATGGCGTGTTAGGGGGGCTGAGCTTGTCTTGGTTTACGTGGGATTTATGCAACATTAATAATGAAGTTTTATCCTGTCAGCACTTTAGAGTCTGTAGTGCTTGGGACTGAATGTGAAATGCTTTTAAAGAGAATCTGTGACAATTATAATAATAGCCCATTTGATTATATATTGGGAAGTAAGCGTTACATCTGTTATATTTATCCCTGTTTTCCTCTGAGCTCTAGATATAAAAATAGCTGTAATTCTATAGTACGAATATTAACAAAAGGACGACAGCATGTTATCAGAGAGAACATGCTCAGCTGTGGAGATATGCTATACAATTTCCCAATGCATATATCAAATATTTCACAACAGTTAATGTCTTAGCCACACCAGCTGGGCCAGCAGCACTGGCAGGGTGAGGAATCCTGTAAAGATACCTTCGATTTTTTTCAAGGTTATATTTACTGTACCCACTGCAGGGAGGGAAATGAAATTTGAAGGAATAGAGAGCTACTATGGATTATCTTTTCAGCATCCTTTATTATCACAAACTACCACTGCTGGCCAAAGATCATAATCAGATGCTTCAAAGAGCAGGGCAACAGGTTTTTAGATAATATTTATTTCTCTGTGAAAATTCCTACATTTTTAGATAATCCTCTGCTACCAGTTGTCAAAGATCTGCTTGAACCTTGAAATAGGAGTTAATGCTATTTCCAAAGCTCTCAGTTGCCTAGTATCAACAGAAATTTGAACTAAATCCCCAGGGAAAAAGAGGATGTTCTATTTTGATTCTACTGAGCAGTTGAATTGAAGGTAAAAGAATATGTGTTTGTAAATACCAGAATAAATCTTGGTTCAACTTCACTAAATATTTTTAGCTCACAGTCTACAAACTGTAAACTTATTTAATTTATTTGTTTAAATTTTAAATTTTCTATGTTTCCATTTCATTAAACATTTATGAGATAGGTAGTGCGAAGATGTTTTCTTTAAGCTTAACTTTGTTACTTGGTAATTTCTTAAGATTAAAAAAAAAAAAGGTAAAGAAATTAGAGGGGTTTTTCAACATTCTTACTTTTGGGCTAAAGCATTTAAAAACAGGCAAGTATTTATTTTTCTTATTTTTTTAAAAAAAAAAGATTTTTAGGCAAGACAAGCAAAAAGAATTCAGTTGCCAGCTATTTATCTGGTTCTTGTGAAGTATGCTTTTTCATCTCTGTATATATCTGCTGTAGAGATTTTTGGTCCTGTTGGCCCATTTCAGCCCAATTTGTTGGAGCACTCAAGGACTCAGATATTCAAACCTTCTGTAAGTGTTAGGAAAATAATCTGTTGATACAGGAGAGAAAGTCTAAAACTGTTCAAAGGGCCTTGATGTGCCTCTTTACCCCAAAATTTCTGCAGAATTCTTCTAAGTGCCCCAAAAGAAGAAGAGGTTAAATGGGAGTTTGCACCTTCTTGTACTCAAAGGTCAACCAGCTTTCAAATTCAGACCCCAAAGCAATGAGGCTTTCTCGGATTTGATGCAATAATGAATAATTTGTTTGTTCTTTTGAGCTAAATTCTAAAGGTAGAAAGGGAAAGGAACATACAGAGAAGAGGAGAGAAGGCATGTGAAAGTCTAAAATATACACATAAGAAGCAAAAATATTTTCTTTTTAATAATCCAAAATCAAATAGCCAAACTTGAAAGCTTGCCATAGAAAGTGATTTCTTACATAGGGGGAAAAGTATTTGTAAGTTATTTCAAAACCTCATCTGTTGTTTGGATTCTCCCACTACAGTTAAACACCTTTGAATATTCTGGCAACAATGCCATAATTTGTCAGTTTGGTTTTGACCTGAAATGAAGTTTTGGGGTTTCTCTTGCCAGGGTGAAATTAAGTTGGAAATATGAAGGCAATATTTTGTTTCCATTTGACATTTCTAGCAAGAGCAAAGAGGGTGAGAGCTGGGGATCAGTTGCATCATGGATTGTTTTTACTTTACTGGCCAGGAAAGTCAGATGTTTTAGTTCAAATCCCTCCCCTCTCACCCTGCCGTTCTCACCATCTTGACCCTAATCATTCTGCCATCTTTTATACAGTCTTTTCTTTGGTAATGTAAACATGGACATCAAGCGGTTTGCTGGAATATGGTCTGCAGATCAAAATTCATAATCATGGAAGAGTCCTATGGAAAGGATTACAGAGAACGGCCTATACACTATACTGTCAAATCAATTACATGTTCAATGTTAATAGTGTAGCTGAAATGACATTTAAGGCTCTCCAAGCAATTTATTTTTTTGTCTTTTTATTAAATTGCATTTTAAAGGCAGAGGATGTACATTTACTTGTCAGCTACCATGTTATTACAGATTTTTATTCACTGCATAACTTTTTTTTTGTCTGAGCAAGTTTATAGTCATGAGTGAGCAAAGGAAGAGGATGAAATTTTTTTATCCTGCATTTCACTGGCTTATTATCAAATTGTTATGGTCTATTATTGACTCAGTGCTTGTGAAAAAAACCTACTGTATTTTTCACATTTATGCTGATGCTTTGTTATTCAGTCAGCTTTTGCAAGAAGTTAATCATCAAAGGAAAATAATGAATGTTTACATTACCTTACAAAGTCTTCCCAATTTCCAAGCTTTGTTGTACTTTTTAATCATCTTGTTCTAAATTATAAAGTAAATTCTTTGCTTCAAACTTGTCTAAATATACCTCCCACAGCCAGCTCTTGTCTTACGCTCTGTGCCTTATGGATTCCAGTATATTCAGCTAGGAAACGTACAACTCATTCATTGCTTATCCTCTGTAACCATGAGAGCCTATGGGCACTTTTCTTGAATTGGAGAGTTGGTAAAACTGGGAACAAATATTCCTCCTTTTTTGCATGGAAAAAATTTATCCATTTCACCCAAAATTATGGGGTATACTAATGCTGGAATCCCGCACGCACTGGCACCCTCTCCTCTCCCTGCCTTGTCCATTAACAGGTGCAGTGCACTTGGGCGTAGAAGTCATCATTAGGGAATGTCAGTCAGTCTACAGTAAGAGACTTTGGGTGGATCATTCCTGGGTTCCAGTGTGAAATTCCTTATGCACCCTCTGAAGCTTTGGTACAAGCACCTGTCAAAGGCAAGAGTACAGATTACAGTGCCAACATTGGCATGACTTCATCCACTCTCGATACATTCCAGGGACTGTATTTTGGATTATCTTTACCTTGTCCTATGGAGGGAATTCCCATCAGCAGTTTGGGGCACAGTAGGTGCCTCCTTTGGAGAAATACCATGATTTGGTGTCATCCAAAATGAATCCAGCTGTGGTGGTTGGAGATGACACTGTTATGTATACTACGCAGCACAAAGGCAGGTGATTTGGAGATTCACATTAACAGTATAGCCCTGGTGTGAACTAAAATGCTTATATAGATGTACCTAATGAGACATAGCAGTTGGGTCCCACAGTAGGAAGCTTCCTGTGTTCTTCAGAAAGAAATAGAGAATGAAAGAGTAAATGGTGAAACTTAAATCAGGCTTTTGAAAACTCTCTGGGAGTTTACAATCCAAAGATCTTTCTTCCATCCAGTGAAGTAAATCTTTCTGTTTAATGAGAAAGTTAAGCTGTGAATATTCTGTCAGCTGGATTTGGTTCGTGTTTTTAAGATTTGCCTCTACAATTAAGCAATATTTGTGCTGAATAAAAAAGAAGCATATTTATGTCTTCAACTTATATTTGCCAGCCAATAAAATGAGTTTATGAGTAGCTTTAATCCTATCAAATTTGGTATGTCATCAGCATTGTGATAGCCTGCTTTAGAGCTTTCAAGAGACTTGAAATAACATTGCTTATTTTGAAATTGAATGAATTGGTGTTGGAAACGAACTATTTTTGCTTCAGATGTTGTGTTTAGGCATAATGTAAAGGTGGAGTTTGAACTGTATGAAAACAATTGTCCAAAATTTAATGGCTATATACATAGCTAGTGTCTATATTTCATAGCTGGCGTCTTTTTAATGCTCTGAACATTTTTATATTCTGCAAATTCTTCATTCAGTTATATGAAGGTTTATACTGTATTAAAATTATTAGCAGAGCTCTGCCCCTTATCACTTTCTAGAAGCTCTTTAATTTGCCCAATGTGCTTAATGAAAATGATTCTGCAACCTAACACAAGGGAAAGGATGCAGACAGGTAGCATTAGGTTATTTTGGTTGAACCCTCATTTTAAGATATCTAAACTATTTCTACCTTCATAGTATTAAGTTCAGGTGATCCATTTTTTTTTTTTTATTAGGGAACTATTTCCTTTTAGCTTGTATGTTTTAAAAAAGCAACATGCAGTTTGACTGTAAAATTCAGTGTAGTTCACTCTGCCTTCAAAACAGAACAGACAGGTCTTTTGATCTGACGAACAATGGTGCAGAACTAGTCTAACCTGCGTAATAAAAAGACGATCCAGCTTCAGGTCTTATTCAATAGAGATTTCCACTAAAACGGCTGCAGCTGTTTCCATAAGAATCTGAAATAAATAACCTTCTGTTGCTGCAGAGTAGCATACAAAGTAAAGATTCTGGTAAGCCAGGACTGGTATTTTAACTTAAGATTCACATAGCTAAACTAATGGACAATATCCTTTACCGTAAGTTGCATCCCTATGCGTGAAAGTGGGTGAGAATTATACAACTGAAAATGATTCAGAGAAGCAGAGAATACCACAAATGAGAAAAACTGACCCAAAACACAATGGACCAATTTTGATATGATTGATCATGATCAGAAGTAACTTCATGGAATTAAATTTTTCCTCAGAGCAGTCCCAAATATATTCTGCATGCCTTCACAAACAGCTGAGGTAAGCTCACATCCAACCTTTGTGCAGCTGGATGTGAGAGAAAGGAGAGAGGTGGATTGAGCCAGGAACTCAGATGGTCTGTGCAGCCTGTGTGCAAAGCTGAGCAGCACACTAGCAGCTCTGGGCCTGATGAGCTATATGTGACTAAGGATTATTATGTCTTCTGTGTGATTTGCAGAGCACTGTAACAGACACAAAACTTTTGTAAAAGACAGGTTAAACTAGAAGGCATCTGCTAAATGAAGAATAGAAGAAAGGGTTTTCAGAGGGCTTTGTTCCCCCAGGCAGGCCAGCCTTTTGTGAGTACGTGTTATGGATTCACAAATCAGTATGAAGGGATCAAATATAGAAAGAGAGGTCTGTATGTAGTACAGGGCTCACTGTGGGGTAGTGATCAAAAACCAAACCGTTGCTGCGTTGCATACTTATGAGCCACAAAAAATGTTAGGAAGCTGGAATATTTCTTTAGACGAGGTGGTGGAAGGGACTGTGTGGAAGTCAGGTGATGAGTGCTGAAAAGCAGCTTCTTTTCGCAGGAGAATGTGAATGGGAGGCAGAGGGGAGCTGTGGTGAAACTCTTGAAGCCTTGCATGAAGCTCATCTTTTATGAAGGAAACCCTCCACCTAAAGGAAACAGGATTCCAATTGGAGTTACCCTTTCAGCAGCCAACACGTTTTCAAGTTTGCAGAACATCCTTTTTTAATCTGAGACATGATGTGATGGCACCTAAATCCAACCGGCCAGCATCAGCAGCTTTTAGGTAGAGGTGCCTCCTGGCAGTCTGGCCCCGTTCTCGCTCCTGCGCGCCCGGGTGCCCCCACCTCCCTGTACCCCCGGCAGATGTCTCATCACAGTTAATTGGGTCTGCACATCTCTGTTTCGAACTCAGGTTCTGAATGCTCTGCAAACCTAAAGATCATTGTCTGATTGTTCTTCTGGGTGTACTCTCTCAAAATAATCTAAGACAACCAATATAAACAACCTAAAGGTTAATTTGGCCTTTAAAAACATCAGAGAGAATTCTCATCTTCTCCACATGTAGCAGAACTCTTTAGTTTCATTGGAATCACATTCCTATCCCTCACCACTGATTTCAGTGTCATTTATTCTTATTCAGTGCAAACTTACCCTGGCCCAAGGCAGAAATTGGTTTTGATGGTTCTATCTTTATGTGGATGGGAATTAGCGGAACTTTATATAAATTGCAGAGAATGTTGTACAAAGTTCTTCTTAAGTCAAATATTGAATAGATTATATACAGCAAATTATAAACTAATTTTGGACTCAAAAGTTTATATATAAAGTGTGCTATGTTTGTTAGAGTAAAAAAAAATCATGAAACAAACTTAGGAATAACTAGGTTTTTTAGCTTTTTCGTGTAGAATTACATTTCACTGGAAAGTCTTAAAAACAAATTGGAAAATATATGGAGTGCTTTCAAGTTATGTAGGTAGACAGCATGGAGATATATGAAGACCTAATGATAGTAAAGTATGCTCATGCAACTTATGCAGCCATTAGGCTTCTCTGAACTTAAATCTGCATAGACACTGTTTCTTTTCAAAATAGTTGCATACAATTCAGCTTAAATTCCAGTTTAAAACTGGTTAAATAAATATTTATGCATTTTTTGGAAACTTGTTTTTTATTTTCTTTGCTTTTAATAAACCAGCAGCTCTACTTTTAATCATGTTATGCTCTGTAATGTACATTCAACACTTGCAAGCATGTCACTTACAGCTGTGGCAAGAAACAAGTTTCTACAGAAAAACAGAAGCTGTTTCTTGCTCAGAAATTTTTATGCATCAGCTTTGAGGGGAAGAAAGTCATGTTTTGTATCAACAGTTTTATTTGTGAATAAGACAATTTCCTTCATAGCTTACACTACATTACAATTCTATTTGACTATTTAAATATGCAAACAAATTATATCACGCCAGGTATGTTTTAAACATTTATTTGCAATAGCTGACCTGGGCTGGGCTGTACCAGTTTACTGTACCAGTATTTTGAAGGCACTAGCGGTCACTGCAGTGGTCAACACTCTCTGTGGGCCAACCTCCAGCCTTAACATAAAAGGTAAATATCACTAAAACTGTGTGCGATTCTTCCAAAACATAGAAATGTAAAAATATCTCTTTAATTATTAACTGTAATGCCCCCCAAATTTTCACTGAAATAACTGATCTTATTTAGTTACATTAATAATCTAAACCTAACCCAGCATTTAAAGAGGATACATACAGTGCAGTATTTCTCACTGCAGAGGTGGTCAAGCTATGCGAATGCTGTATCATTTGCCAGAGTTAAGAGTAATTGTTAATGGCAGGTTCCCCCAGGAACTTAAGTATCGCCACATTCAGGGGTTTGCCTGAGACAAAGGTGGAGAGGGAATACTTCAGAGGAAAACAAACCATCCCACATCACGGCTCAGAACTGCAGGCAAGTCAAGTCTTTCCCACCGTTCGTCACAGATTTTTCCGTTTCGCATTTCTGACCAAGCCAGTGCTTTATGCTTATTTAATTCTTACCCAAAACTGGATTTTTTCAGCCTGATGGAAAATAGTAAATGGTCAATGTGATGGGACGATTCTGGCCCCGTGGGCCCAAGAAATGTGTGGGTTCCCAGGTGGAGAGAGCAGAGCTCCTCGGCAGGGACACATCAGCAGTTCTCTTGGTGCACGGAGATGCTGACTCTCATTTTGAAGATATTGCCTTGGAAACTGCTACTTCACTGAAAAAAGAGAGAGGGAAGAGGAGGGAGCAGGTTTCTGAAGACCTGAAAGTAACTGGCTATTTGCCGTGTATGTTCATTCTAGAAAGAGAAGGGGCGAGATAAGTTATTTACAAGACTTCAAAGATGCCTTGTGTTACTAGAGTCAGGCAGAGGTTTGGAACGGTCTATTTTATGACCTCTTATGATTCTCAGACTTATTTCTGGGAACTTTTACAAAGTCAGTTTGGCTGAGCTAGTCTGTGAGCTGCTGACTTCAAAGGGAGATAGGGCAAGACTAAAATTTCAGGCTAGCGAAGAGAGGGAACAGAAAAAGAGGAAGAAGTAGAAAGGAGCTTGAGAAGAGGCAGAAAATGGATGTAGAGGACATTGGGGGGAAAATTATGTATTTGGAGGAGTCGTAAAAGAGAATTGAGGCAAAAGGATATTCACAATTTATTTATGAAAGCAACGAGGAGATTTCTTATCCCCTAGTGACTGCCTAACAATTTCCACCTCCCCATGGGATAAAAATTTATGTAAATTCAGTGTAAATCTAAACTGTTTGTCACATGGGTATACCTTGGCTTTTCCCATGAATGCGCAAAACTCAAAGTGACACTTCATCTGTAGGGCATCCGGCACTGCCCAGAGATAAGTGAGATAATGACATAGCACCTTAATGTCCACCTCATTGTTCTGTCTCATTAAATAAGTGCAAACTGAAAATAGGAAGGAGAGGAAAGGAGGAGCGAAGTGTCTCTCTTTTTCAAAGAATACACCATGGGAATGGACAAAACAGATGTGACCAGAACAAGGTAGCACAGACATGCCTCGAAAGCAGATTTATGCAGATCTGGGTAGACGCTTTCCCTGAAATACAAGGAAAGGGAAGAAAAGAAATCCCCAACTGCTACATGCTCTGGTGCCTGATCCAGAGCATAAACTTTTTATCAGGTCTCAGTGGAGCAGAGAACATTTAAAACCAGGAGATATGTAGAGCTGTCCTTTGCAGTAGATGGTTGGTGATAAACTGTCCTGTCACTGGCTGGAGGCTCTCCAGGCAAAGTTGTTCTGGAAGACACCCTAACTGCAGAAGATATGGCACTTCGCTCTATGTATTGTACTCTGCTTTGCAGCACCGTCCAGTGCATTTTGCTCATCTACTCTTCCGCTGGAGAACAGCTTGTAGAATTATTCATGAATTTATTTGGTCGAATAGATTCAGTCTTCCCCTATTACAGTCTGGCCTACAATCTTTACAAAACATTGCTCAGGAGCTGAAGAACCTTTTAATTCAAACTTTATTTAAAGACAATTGTAAAACTAGCCTAAAAATAAACTAGATCATCAAAAATAAACTATATTCTAAAACTAACCTGGTAAATCTGCAGGAGTTCTCATGCAGCCTACCCTTGGCAAAATCCCCTGGGTCTCAACTTCTACCAAGAGAAGACCATGAACATGATAGCCAGCTGCCTGGGAAAGCATTTGCCCAAAAGTCATCCTTTAAAAAGAGGAAGGTGAATGTCAATCAGGTTAAATGGCATGAGGGAACTGCAGTTTGCTGAGTTTGACACAAAGAGGAGGTGTGGGGGTGGGTCAGGGGGCCGTTGGCAGTGACTGGGACAGGCACGTGCAATGCCACGTTCCCCATCCACAGCCTGAGGGACCCAGCACTGCTGGTGGGGTTGCTGGTAACCCCCAGGTTCTGGGGTGTGGGGGCCAGCACAGCCTCTCAGATCAGGTGCTGAGGGGCACTGAAAAACTGGCAGGTGCATATAAACTTTTTATAAAAAGTCTAGCATTATGGATTATCTGTTGTATTGCTGATATGGATTGCAAATGTATAGTTCCTTGGTTGCTGGTTAATTATATCATTAATAAACTGATTCAGTATTGACCTAGTTTTTAAACTACAGGAACTGAGCAGTTTTTACCTGTGATATAAATCCACACATCAGTCTTTCACATTTGAGTTACACGACACCGTTTCATAAATTTTGATTTGCATACCTGTGTAAGAAATCATTTGCAAGTACTTCTCAAGTACCACCAAACATGCTAAGGTGAATTGAATTACTATTTCTTTTTGAAACTGATGTGAAACTAATTCAGAGTTTAAAGGAAGAAAAAAAAAGAATGAGCTGTTCAATGCGTTAAAAGAAAAAATCTCATCTCACATCCCAACCAAGGCTCTGAACATCAGCCTGCCCTTCTTAGTGATCAAAGGAAGACTATCTAAATTCAGCAAAACACTGTCCAGATTTATTTTTGGTAGAAACTTTGGTTTTGCATACACAATTCTCTGGTGAACTTGTGTCGGAGTATGGGAGGCAATGGACATATTGCTGATGAATGTGGAACTTCGGTAGAATACAGCAGCTCTCAGTTTATGAAAGAAAGGGAATTGCTTTCTGGCACTTGCACGCAGAACCACAGGTCCAGCAGGAGGTAAAATCTCTGATGCTGAATGTCTGATACTGTCCTTAGGAAAGCTTTAAATCAAATGTTTCAGATCTTTGCTCTGCTTTTTTCAGGAAGTAAATTGTTTTTGTATTTTAACTGAGTAGCATACGAGGTGAGGGACACGAGGAAGATTAGCCTTCAGTGGAATAATGAGATCTCGCCACCCTTTTTCATGTTGAATCAGCCTGTCCTAGAGAAGGGAAGTCAGTGTCAGACTCTGACCTTCATCTCAAAGGTAATGCATAGATAGTGAATTTACTTAAATCGTGTTGGAGAACACAGTGCGGCAGTGAGGTTAAAATCAAGGAAAAAAGGAAGGTCAGAAAGAGTAAACATGAAAATCTGTTATATAGTGTAAACCTGTTACAGAATCAATTGCAAACTGCTTCTAACAAGGAAGAAAATAATGCTTATGCTGGTTTTAGTGAATTTCCCCTTTTCAAAATGTGATGCCTGTGCACTGCAGTGGAGGTTGGGAATTCCCAGCGGCAGTGTAGGTTGCTGCCTTCCTCTTACCTACCCAACACTTCCCCACTGAAAGGCAGCTCTGCAAATGTCAGTGGGGAAAGTCCTGGAGCCAAATGACACTTCAGCAATAACACAGTTGATGGAAAAAAAAGATGCCTCTGTACCTCGTGTTTGTTATTTTTTACCATGTCCCCAGTGGGAAAATATGTTTATTCATTTTAGTATGTCTCCGTCTGAATAACAAGCAGAGAAGCCTTTTCATCATTGATAATGGCTATTGTACTTTTTTCCTCTGTGATATGTCCTGACTTTTATGTCAGTTATCTCAGAGATGAAATTATGGAAAATTGGGGCTGCAGCATACACAGTTTGCAGGGTGTGTGCTGTCACTGCTTTCAAGGGCTGCATTTCGAGTGAAAGCTACGGTGTTTGCTCTCCCCAGAAAACTGGAGCAACTGCCTGTTGTTACACTCTAATCTCAGCATGTAGAGATTCAGCCATTAAGCTCCTATCAAGGTTAATTAAAGTTTTGAAGGCAAAGGTTTGAAATACTGACATATTAGGGAGGAACACATTTCCTCTAAGGATTAAATACAAGTCAGTGGCTGGAGCTCTTTTCAGCTCTCTTTTAATTCAAGTCTTTGTCCAAGTGATTTTTACTCACCAGAGTAAGATTTGAAGGGCTCAGGACACACGTGGTGAGCTGGGACTCTTGCTGATGCCCCATAAATTAACCAGGAGCTGTCAGCTAGCAGAACTTGATCAAACAATAAACTGTTTAAAAATTTTAAGATATACAGCAATGAGAAGGGAATTGAAAGTCGGATAAAAATATGCACTGTGATCTGAGAGCATTTGCCTAATCTTTTAAAAACAAACCAAGCACTTTTCCATTCAGTTTTTTTCCTTTGTTTGTCCAAATGGGGTGAATATTCATAAAAATCCATTTTTAACAGATCTATTGCACCAGCTTTGTCTTCTTAAAATAAAACAAAAGTTTCAGCATTTGCAATACCACGGAAGAAGGATATTAGCTAACTGGATGCTAACAATTTCATACAGATGTCTGCTTATCATGCAAATAGTTTATTTAGATGCAAAGACACATTAGACTCCGCTGATCGGAAAGTGAAGAATGGTTGTTGCTTCATGTTGTTCCAGTGTATGTGATCAGAATTTCAATGTGTTTTCTCTAGTACATCAGATAGCAACACTGAAATAAGCAACAAAACCAAGGGACACACAAACTGCGTATACCAAGGAGGCTTGATTTCTAATAGAGTGGGTATTAGTGGTAGATGATGGGCTGCAGAACAGCTGCCTTTAAATCAGCACACCATTATGCAAACAGCTGTTAACAAGACAAAGCATCTAATTTCATGTACTGTACTCTTAATTTTGCTCCTACCATGCTGATCACATGCGGATTTCAGTTTGACATTTAAAAGGAGGTCTCAGCTGGTTTATATAGTACTTTATAACCCCTGATTTGCAAAAGGCCAACTGACTGATATTAATTTTGAATTCCAGAAAATAATACAGCTTATAGCCTTCTGTGGAACATGAATGGGTTTTCATTAAATCTTAAACCTAAATTGCTTCTTGACCTTTCCCCAATATCACACCTATTATTTTTCTCTCTAAATGATGCTCAGACCCTAAATGTTGGTACATCACGTTTATCTATTACTATTCCTGAAGATGACTTAATCATCCTTATATCTAGTGGAAAGGTCTTGCTTTTGCACTGAGCTCTTGCTAGGACGCATAATGAAGGTCTTCCATTTAAGGATGGGTCAGATAACTGAGTGTCTTATCAGCACATATCCAACAGCAGAGCACTGTTCTCTGTGTACTAAACAGACCACAAAATGTTTCAGCTCCTGGGAAACACATCATTTATTCACACTAGAGCAAGTTATTTCTGAAGGCAACAGATGAAAGCAGAAGTCTTTTCCTTGACAAAGATGGGCTTTTGACCAATGCAAGTACCTGCAAATAAGGAAAGAAGCAATTTAGAAAGGCCTTTGTGATATTTCTCAGTGATCCTGTGTTGAAGGGAGCCACTCTGTATGGCAAACTAAAGTCTATTGTTCATCATGTTCAATATAAGTATCCAATTTTGTTTTCTTTTCCTCCTCCATTATCACTGATCAAAGCTTAACTGATCATGCTGCTGTTGAGGGGCCAGACGGATGCTCTCCTCCACAGCAGCCTGCAGCCATGCAAGAGGTGACTGCTCTTGGCTGCCCATCACCAGTGATCACCATCCAGGCAGCTGCACCCGCCAAAAAGGACAGCAACATCAGAGGTTGCTTGTGGCCACATCCCGGCTCTGTACAGCGCAACACAAAATCAGGGCTCTCTCCATGTGTCATGCGTCCATGTGTATCTCTGTAATGCTAAGCAGCATGTAATGTAAATGTGCAATTGCACACTCTTTGATGAGTTGCTGTTGAAAGTGTGAGTATATGGTCCAGTCTGCTTTGCGTTTCACTGATCTCAAAAGGACAAGAACAACAGATGGCATTTCATCCTCTGTGTAAATGGACAGTTGGGGGCTGAGCAGCAGGACGATACCACAGGTAAAAGATTTGTGTGATCAGTGCTATTTTTTCTGCTTTTCAGAATTGTTTTGCAGAGTCTTAGGTAGTTGCTTAGGCCTTAAGGTATTTAAGTTTATATATCACTACTGTACATTTTTCTCAAGAGTGGAAACTTTGAAGCAGGAAAAAGAAAAGGTAACAGAATTGTGCTTTGTGGTCAGGTTACTTTTCATGAGTCCCTGTCATTTATTCTGCATGTACACCCAATATCAATTACTATAATCACAGTGGAGACTGTGAATCCATCAGAGACAGCCTATAAACATGATAAAGCGATGTCACATTCTCTTCACTATCAGTTTATCTCCTTTTTTTCTTTTTACTCTCTCATAGGTGACAGTGGTGATAAAAAAAACCATGAGGCAATGTGTTGTCCAAACCCCAGGCATTCTTACAGCATATTTATGTGTTTAAGAAGTCAATGGTCTCATCAAATAGACAATGACTCCAAAGGGATGAAAACCAAGGTGATTTAATAGGGTGGAATAGAAGGATGTAAATTTTTATCTAACTTTTGTGTTCTTATGTCTTATTAATGGATTAAAAAGCATTTTACAGACTTAAAATAAATATATGATGTTTATCCAAGGAGTTGTTGCATGTTGCTTTATGGCTATTTACATGCATGCTTGAATACATAAACTCCTCAGCATAAAAAATTTGCATTGTTAGTTTAACCCTCCAAAAAAACTATAATGTACATATGCTCTCAGCTTATTTTTCTTGATTTATGTCCACTGAAATTCTCATGGTTTTTACTGGATTTGGGATTAGACTCCAAAAGCGTGGCTGTAACACTTGTTATTGATAAGCATATGAACCATGTTCCTCATCCAATGTTTCCGACATGTTTCCGACAGTACCAACAGACAAAAACTTTTTCAGAGAAAACAGATATTGTTCTCTTGACACAATCTTTCCCTGTGCATGGGTATAAATAATTTTCTGCATACTATTCCTGAGGAAGAGCTGTGCCTGTGACATGATGGAGTAGTTTTTGCCCCAGTGAGAACGTCTGCACGCAGGAGTGAAATAACAGCAGGAGGAGCTTCCTGCAGAGACATGATTGCCTCAGAATCATTCCAAAAATGTTAAAGTCACTGTTTCTGTCTTTATTTTAGCATCGTTTATGTTTTCTGTTTCTATCTGGCTGTGCTTAGCCTGGCAGTATGCACACTGTGACTGATACTCTCTCACCTAAGTGACAGCTTTTGCTAGGTTGGGTGTGAAAATCGTGTCCACAGGATGCTCAGTTGATTTAAGCAAAACTGTCTGGGATGCCAGACATGAGCCACCATCAGACCTGAGAGACACTCCATGTACGTGTCTGAACCTTGCGGATCCTACCCCGAAAGCTCTGTGAAAAAGCTAATATTAAAAAGCGTACAGCAACCTCAGCTGGATTTTCAGTACGTGGTGTTAAATATACAAAAGAGTGGCAACCGATGAGTGTTTGGGGACACAGGATCAAAGGATGAGATGTTTCTCTCTGTCATTTTGCCTGCCGCTGTTGGTACTTTTCATGTCATGCTGCACCTGCTGCTACAGTGACATTTATAAATTTGGAATTAGGACCCATCCTCCTGCCCCAGAAAGCTTAGGTTTAATTGAGATAATGCAAACAGTCAATAAGCGAAAGGCCAGAAACAGGTTTTACAACAAGGTAATCAGACTGGTGGAGAGATGGTGAAGCATGACCTCCTTCTGCTGTCAACACTGCTGTTCTTTGGCAAACACTTTTCCCTAGCAGAGACTTTTATTGCATTTGGAAATCATCATCCAGACTTATGCTTGAGTTCACTGCATTGGAAGCCTGAAAGCTGTAAATCACTATGGTTTTAATTGGTTTCACAGTCTACATCAGATGTAAAAAACCCTCGTTTGTCCCAAGTGACCTGATTAGGTGGAGGGAAGGTACCAGTAGAGACTAACAAAAGAGCTAATATTATGAGGGAGGCTCCTCATCAGGGCTTGATATGAGTTGGAAGCAAATCACTGGAAGTCCTGCTTTGAAGCAAACCAAAAATGACTTGGGGCTTTGCTGAGATGGCTGCTTGGGACTGGAGAAAGTACTTTAAAGAATGTGCTAGCGATATTTGTTTCATATTTACTTAGAAAAGCTGGAAATGATTAGGCAGAAGAGCAGCAGAAGTGTTTGCTTAGCAATTTCTCTTCCAGTGATGGACTGGAGGGCAGGAAAAAAAGAAGTGGCAGAAGAGAAACTCCCAGAAGGGAGATGCAGGTTGTTGCTGTAGTCAAGGTAGGGGAAAAAGACAATTCTTGAGTGAAGTAGCTAACAGACATTGGTTGAGACACCTAACTTTGCTGCCAGGGCACTAGCTCCTTCCACAGATGATAGGAAAGATTTGGGACTTCTGGGATTCAGCAGCTTTACGTCCTGGTCAGGCATGACAGGTATGGTGTTTTGCAGTCGAGGCTGGGAGATGTCTGTGCTTGTTTTCCCTTGCTTCTCCTCTGCAAACAGCTAAAGCTAATGCAGTCAGGAGGGACTCCTCCACTGGCTGAAGAAGAAAATCTTCGAGGAGGTGCTTTTGGTAAAAGTGTGTGGTCGGACGCTCCCAATGGACGGTGGGAGGGGGACACAGCCCCACCTCCCTTCAGAGGTCATTTGCCCCACAACAGGGGTTTGGACAGGATGAATTCAAGCTAATCAAGATGGAATCTGGACACACAAGTAAAAGGCAAAACAATAAGCCTCCAGCAGAGTGTGATAATTCTGGAGGGTGAAACCTCTACTAAACTGGAGAAGCAGGGACAGCAAGATCAGGTACTGCAAGAGCAGACGAATACGAAAACTCCTTTCTGAAGACCTCAGGTTGCAGAATGTAATCCCCAAAATCTCCTTAAATCACACTAGATGTAATTGTCATGTGTCTCATGGGTCATCTGGGACCATTTCTTTTACCAGTCAAACCTCCCACAGATTCATTTTCTGCATAAAGGGTTTGCATTTCAATGCAGGGATTAAACAGGAGTTTTCATACTAACCATGGAAAATACGCTCCTATAAATTAATCCTTTGGGTCTTGAGGAACATCGGACAAAAAAAAATCATTTCTTAATGAACAAAATTGTGTGCCGAGCTCCAGCCCCAAGAAGTTTTCTCCTGCCAGCATAAGCTGAGCGTGCTACATACAGGCTCGTGAGGATAACCTTGGGGCTGTACACAAACCAGCTAGACTGATGTCTCATAAACAAAATCTCTGTCCTAAAAACTGACGTTTTCCACAGCATCCTGGCCCCAAGTGCTGCTGAAGGCACAGAACAAGGGTTAGGGTAGGCACAGCCCTGTGCTCTTGAGCGCTGCCCTCCTGCACTGAGCCGTGCTGGCAGCAGCCTCCAGCCAGGGCTCCAGCTTCAGATGGCTGAGTAATCCTGGAGTAAAAAGCCACCTCCTCTAAGAAAATAGCCTGGTAGTAACCTCCAAAGTCACTTTTCAGACAAGAAACAACTCTAATTTCCAAAATATCCAAGATGAGTGTTCATCTTAAATATCCAAAACAGCCAAGACTTCAAAGCAAAGTCACAGCTGCCTGACATCTCTACGCTGTGGTACAAGGGGGCAGAGTGAACAGAAATTAGGCATAGGAGTAATTTGTTTTACTGATACTTACCTTATTTTACACGGAGAGAGCCAGATTCTCAGTTCCTTACAGTAGGACCTCTCCCTTGAGCAACACGAGCCTGGCCCATCCACAGTTCAGGGTGCCCGCAACTCCCCTGCTCCCTCAAGTTGTACAGAACAAAAGCACTTAGAGTATTTCCTCCCTCTTATGGCTTTTATTTCTCCTGGACAAAATAAAAATAAGGATATAAAGGAGATGGATTGTGTTGTAGCTATTCTGTGTATAAACACCCACTTTCAGTCTGCAGGGGTTTTCCTTTGGTATCCGTCACACTAAGCACGCAATGAAGGAGTGAAATGCACGCAGAAGTAACTAAGCCAGTGAGAAAGTGTAGTGGCTCATTTATTAAATTAAGAAATGAAATATGAAGGGTTTTTTTTAGGGGGAAGTATGGAGCATTGTTGGCTTCTAAAATTTGTTATTTGCACTGGCTCAGCAAGTGCCAACAGAATACAGAAAAAAACAAGCTGAGAACAAAATGTTTACATCAGTGGTTCTTTAAATGGAGAAGTAATCCCAACTGCAGTCTACAATGTGTTTATAATTCACTCGTGCTTAAACAAGACACGTCAACCAGGGCTTTACACATCAAATACAATGCTAAATTGTAATTTTCTATATGATAGGCATTTAATAAAATATTTCTACTCCATCTCCAGTCCCAATTAAGTTTGCAGTCAACAGGAGATGGAAAACAATTTTGTTCCTGACACATAAATAAGTTTTAAAGTGATTTGATATGCTGATTAAGCTACTAATAACAAAAGAAATGCATATATTTCTCATCAATTTTACTTTGAAGCACCAAAGCACATCCACTTGAGAATATATACTATTTTATTTTTATTTATTGATATTGCATGGCAGTGCTATGAGTGCAACAGCTTTGGTATGAGCCATAAAACTGATCTGTAATAATCAAATTGCAAGCAGCTGTGGATGCAGTTTAAACTGAAAAACATGCCTTTTAATTATCTACATTGTTGTCTTTGGAAATTCATGCTGAATCCAATACATGTAGATAGTTTTTATAAGAATTCTAGGAATTGCATACGCAGGCAAGAGTGACTTTAGTTTTAAATGTAAGTGAGCAGTAGTCTAGCATCTTTTCAAGGAATCTCGGAAAATTTAGGCTTGAAGAGCCCGTTGGGGGTCATCTGGTCCTGCCCGATCTGCAAAGCTGGGCCAACAGGAAAGCTGCTCAGGTTGCTCAAGGCATTGTCCAGTTAAAATTTGAGTTTCCAAAATGGAGATTGCACAAGAGAGAAATTCCTCCTGGGGAAACCAGTCTCAGCACTTGAGGAATCCTTGTCATTTTGTGGATTTGTTTTCCCGTTTCTAACTGGAATATCCCTTGCTGTGACTTCTAACCATTGCCTCACATCTTTTTTCCATGCATGTTTAATGTATAATATATAACACTTTGCATTTCCCAGAGCAGCACATCAAAAAAACCCTTCAGTTAACTGGTTCCCATTCTACTAGTGACAGCATTTAACACTGATTTCGGACTGGTTTCAGATTAGTAAAGAAATTAGGTCTATGGAGCTCTTATAACTATTTGTTTGGCATGACTGGAGCCACGTGATTTTTTTTTTTTTTTTNACATGTTATGTCCTGCAGTTTCCTTTCTACATCTTCACCTTCTTCAATTTCATTAGTATTCTTTGGTTTCCAAATCCACCGCTCTGGCTTCTGAAAGACTTCTTGCAGTGAATCTTCCACCTCAAATTCCGCTGTACCCATTAACAAAATGAAATTTGGATATAGCGTGTAAGCCAAAGTAAATTCTGCGGCTAAACTAAGTTTGCTGATGTTTCAGTTCTCTTAAAAGTTCTTTTCAGTTTGCCATGCAGGGAGGCGAGTAGCTTCACTGCTGTGGAAGGAAAGTATGATGATGGCAATGGTCCCAGAAAAAGGTGTGGAACCCCTTGGGATAGGTTTGGACTTAGAGGACAGCCAAGGCTGTTTGGTCCAGGTGCAGCTAGGAGGGACCACATTCCTCATTGGTGCTCCTACCCATCCCACTGCTACTCCTCTGCATGCTACGAGCCTGCGTTCAGGGCAGCTGCTGAGGGTGGAGAAAAGGGAGGGGGAGAAGAAATAAAGAGGCCTCGCTTTTTATTGGAAAATAAAATTGTATTCTGTGAGAGGGAACAGCTGGCAGGAGGTTATAGCTGATGGTGGGGTGCATCCAGATTTACAGTTATGGCTAAGTTACAGATGTACCTGTGAATTTATAGTCGGCAGACAAGCTTTTATCGCTCTAATGAGAACCCATGTACTCTACTGTGGAGTCCTATTGTAATGTTAGTTAATAAAAATTGCATTGGTGGTTCTTTCTTTTGCCGTGCAGTCTGACTATAGTATTTTGCTTTTCATTTAGCCATATACTTTGTCATTACAGTTGATGTTGTTTGCAAGCCTGTTGCATTTCAGAGAAGAAATTACTTCTGAAGAAGAAAGCAGCTCATTAACCATGGAACACAGCAAAATGAAAACTGTATTTTTTTGTCTTGGGGCTCTTTGTATCTTAATTCTCCAAATGGCTTAGATACTACAATTGTATAAAATAAGCCATGCTTGATACACATTCAAAAATTGTTGCAGCTATTTCTTTTAAGTTGTTTACTTACACGTGCCCTTTAGAAAAAACTGGAAGAACATATGCTAACTTTACATGAACCACACTTAATTAATACAAGAACATATAAAAATGTCATCCAGGGGAAGGGTAAAATAAAATGTAAGAACCTGGTTAAAAAAGGAGTTAGAACTGAAATGTAATTTAAACTAAGCTAAGAAAATACCCACAGTAACAGTGGATGGAAATCTATTAAAGTGAAAAACTGTAAATCCATCTGGTTATTTTAGTAACCTAATAAATTTCAGCACTTCTGTCTGAGAGTTTATTATGATTTAATATATCTGCCTTACCACATTTATGGTCTAATTTAACAATGTAGTATCAATTTCTATGAAATGTTTGTTGTAAACTGAATAATTCAAGAACTGGACCACTTCAACGACGAAAGTCTTAAGGTTATTGCTTTATTTTTCTTTTCATAGATTCTTTTCCTGAGATTGTGGTTTTCAGAATTATAGGATAACTTTATACATATATTTTTCATTCTCTCTTTAAAAATTTTAAGATTTTTTTTAAGATATAAGAAGAGTTTTGACAAACAATATCTTTTTTCTTAGTGAAGGACTATCTCATAATAATATTTCTCTTCCAAATTGTTTTTTTGTCACATCCTAAAAACAGACCACAAGATAGAAAAGCATAATAAATCTCTGTTTATTTATGAGCGTGTCCTTTCAGTGAGTGACAGCTGAACCTAGGGGAAGTTTATTTAAATTTCCTTTAGTGGTGAATTGGATAGTGCTGTCAAAACCTATTTGCTTCTGTCAAATGCACATAGTGATGTTTTTACTAGTAACCGCTTCTATAACCATACTAGTTTATCCACTATTTCTTGGAAAGTATCTTCTTTGCAGAATCTGAATCTCCGGTCACTAAAAAAAAAAACAGTGATTCCACAGAATGAGTAATTATTTCATTACATTAAACCTGCAGGAATAGTTATACATCCATTACACAAGGACACGTATTCCTTCAAGAAAAGAAATTATATGTATAGAAAAGAATTAGAATAGAAAATGCCTGATTTACTGTAATGTGAGATTAGTATGGACCAACCAGAGAAGTGTTATTATCTCAATGTTTGAAGGCAGTTACACATATACGGATTTCCCAGAGGATTTCAGGAACTACCTTCTCCATTTAGAGCAGAGCGCTGCTCTAATTCTTGTCCACTGTGTCCAGCCCAGAAAGGACAAACGTTACTCTCAAATTGTTTTATAATTCCTCCACTTTTCACTTACCACTTTAAATTTGTCAGAAAGTCCAGTTGCATTTGAGTGTCGTTAGCTGTGAGTATTTCTACAGCATTAATCCTAAAGTAAGAGAGACGCTGAACAAAAACATCTAAGAAAAGATTTATCAGAATGAGAAGCCTGCTCTCAGCAGGAAGAACAGGTCTGTATCTTTTTTTCTCCTACATTTCACAATATTTGACAAAAAAACCTTTTCAGTGAAAAAGCCAGGCTGGTTTAAGATACAATTTTACACAATCTATCATTAAGTTTAATTGTGATTTCATTGCGATTTGTAGTTTTATTCAGAACCTGTCTGTTCAGGCCTTAGTGATGCTCATTCCAGCATTTTGTGGCTGATAATCTCACCATTTTAAAAACAATAACATCTTAACAGGCAAAAGAAACTGAACTGTGCTTTCCTATTTTTAGTCATAAGCAGCTGAGAAGGCATCAAGGCCCAAGCGAAGTTCTACTATGAAAAATTCATCATAGTTCTCCCCTCCAAAACTTGTTTCTGCTGCAAGTACATTTTAATTATCTTTACCACTTGGTGAATTAGAATAAACTCTTGAAAAGGGAGGGAAGAATTAAAACACAGCATAGTATAGCACTTGTCAGACCAAGAAATACCTAAAAAGTAACACAATTCTTCTTATCAGCTTTGTAGGTTAATATTAAATTATTAACTTTGACTTACAACTGTTATTTAAAAGACTAAAAAAAAAACACCCCACCTCCATGTGGTTTATTTATTAAAAGATTTCATCACAACTTCAGGATGCGAAAACTCTCTTTTAGGAGTAGGAACTTCAAAGGTATAGCTAAGATCAAATGGGGCAGATTGTTTTAAAAATATATATGCTATCATGATATGAAGACTCACGGTTCCTAGGGACTATGAAATACAAGCTCTGGAAAAATCTGAAGGAGCCAAGTAATGACTTGGTGTTTAGACTGTGAGATTTTCAGCTCGTAGAAAGCTAAAAGACTGACATTCTGAAAGACTGCCAGGAAACCTTATAACCAAGTGGGGTTTTTTCTTAGTCTAAGTACATTTAAAATCAATACATACTGTACTGGGCCCAATACAGTCATCTGATAGATATTTAGCCGGGGATGTCATCCTCACATGTAGCATCATACATGTAATTTTGTCATAAGTGGCTAGCTCATGAAAATGGGCTCACTACATCTTTCTGACGTTTTTCCTGCTGATGCCAAACTTAAAAATCTTATTAAAACTACTGGGCTTATTGAAATGCAGAAAAACGTTGAAAACTAAACATATAAATGCAAGCCAAAGGAAAAAAAAAAAACACCAAGGAAAAAGGAAATAAATAAAAGAACCACCTGTTCTGTTTATTTTTAATTATATCATGCACTGCTCTTATGTGACAGGTGAGAAAGAGGAGACTTTTTGGCATTGCATCAAATGAGTTAATACGCAGTGTAAATGCATCAGGAAGCACACATTGCAGTGGGGCTACATTTTTGTTTGTTTGTTTGTTTGTGATTACAAGTGAGCAAAATCTCTATATGGCTTGTGTGTTCTGGCACACAGCCTGGAAAAAGGCATTCTGTGAGTGCCTGCTGCCGCGAACCATACAGGAATTTAAATCAATGTATTCTTATTCATTTCTCTGCAAGTAAACAATATGTGCCGGTCACTAGTTAGCAAAGTCCTTATCTTCCTGTTAAGTATTTTGGTTTAACTGGTTCGTTGCTTGGAGTCATGTGCATCCGACGGTCCATACCACATCCTGACAATTAATTCTTTATGACAACCCGGATTTTTCTGAGAAGGTTCAGGCACTCGTGTGGTATTGTACCGGTCTCACTGGTCGTGGATGTATGACGTAAGCAGTCTTGCTGTACAAACTGTACGTATTTTTTCTGTCTCTTCTGCTGGAATACATGACCCCTGATTTAAAGAAAAGTGTGTGTTACGGACCAAAGATACGGGAGCTCTGGGATTGAGATAGGAGGACCTGGATTCAGCCTCCCATTCTGGCCAGGACAGACTATTGCCTTGAATCCTTTCTCTCCCAGTTCAGAGGATTACTCTGTATGCTACGCCAGGCTGAACTGGTTCTCCAGCTGTGTCTTCAGTTTAGCTCTTAAAAGGTTAGAAGTTTCTGTCATGTGTAGTCTTATTTTGGAAACTAGTTAGAATTTAGGTTAATATTAAAAATTACAATATAGATGTTAACAGGTTAACATATGGGAAAAAATTATTTCTAATCATTTGGGGTACCAGAAATTTATCTTATAAACCAATAAATCAGCACCTGAATACTTTTGTGCTGCACAGCTCTAAACACAGTCAGGCACACTGCATGTGAGGGAGCAGAGCAGAATGACATGCAAACAAAACATTTTTAATCAAAAAAAGAGAAATATTAACTGTCCCACATCCGGAAGACAATATTGGATTAGATATTTTCCTTATCAAGATGTTAGATGCCAGGCGAAAGAGCATGAAAAATGAGAGAGAAGATATCATTTTACTGCTGTATAAAGCCTTGATGTGCTCATGACTTGGACACAGTGAGCATCTCTGGTCTTCTCCCCTGAGGAAGGTCCCCATAGAGCCAGAAAAGGGACAGTGATGTGATTTCAGGGACAGAGCAGCTGTGTTGGGAAGAGAGCCTGAAAGGTCAAGATTCCTGGTGAGGAGTGGGGAAGGGCCAGGGGAGCATGTCTGAGGTCACCAAACGCTGGTGGCAATGGAGGTGGTGAGTGTGGCACTAATAGTCACCAAATCACAGTGGCTTGGTTTAAAACAAGTGAAAGAAAGTGTTTAACAGTGTTTAACAAACTTCAGTAGTCGTTTGCCCTGGGAGGATGTGGTGGAGGCAGGCAGTGTCAGCAGGGTCAGAAAAGGGGTCATTCCAAAATATTAAAAAGGGACATCGGGGTACGATCTCCCATGGCCCTCTGCAGTGGTCGTGGACTGTGAAGGAAAAGGGACGGCAGACGGGCCACATCCATGTGCGCTGCACAAACACCTGAGCACCGCTAGTTACCTCCTCTGTTGAAGACAAAGCACAAGCCTAGATGGACTTGGGAAGCTTTCCTTAAGTTATTTTATTTTTACATTTTCATCCTCTTAAGCAGCACAAAACCAGGGTGAGTGCACCCTGATTACCACCTGGAGCTGTGCTGGCCAGGTGGGTGCAATGCTTCCTGCTGCCACCCCTGATGCAAAGTGCCACCACCTGTGTTGGCCTCTGCCCATGAAAGCCAGAGGCTGGTGTATGGCTCTGCTTTGGCTGTGAAGCAGCAGCTGGCTGAGCTTCTGTTGGGAGTTGGTAGTTTTGTCTCTGCTTTCAGAAGTGGCTCTTTGAGCTTGGTATTTTCAGGTTTTCCTTGCACCGGACTGATGGGGAGCAAGCTTCTGCAGAGGCTCGTTTTGGCTGCTCATCTGCAAACAGGTACAGCAAACGAAGCCTGGTGATGATAATGGAGTTGTTTCTAGCAGTGGAGTTGTTTTACAACAGCAGAAATGGTAGAAAAATGTTTGTTCCCTCAGTCCTGGAGAGAATCTGGCTCTCTTGTTTCCTGGGGGCCTTTGTTACTTTCTGTTACTTCAGTTGTGTCCAATTCCTCTCTGCTCATTGCATGGAGCCTGGCTTGCCTTGTTCTCCTTAATGACCTTGGTGCTGGCTGTACATGTCCTCTTTGATATGTTCCTCTGCTGTCTTCCCCCAGATCTCCTTGCTATTGATGTGTGACCTTCACTTGTTTCAGGAAAATCTTGTAGTGAATAAATTGCTTTTCTCATAAATGGACAAAGGAGGGGAGGGAGGGACCTCTCTTTCTTTCTCCCCTGGTCTTAATTAAAAAAAGACTATAAGTTAGTAGATAGATACATAGTAAAAATTTCTAGAGGGGAAAAAAGACATACTACGGAGGCTGGAAAATCAGTGTGTTCTGTGCTTATATTACTTGATGTGGTGCTTGTTCTCAATAGCATTCAAAAAGTAGATGTGGAAATGGTAATAAACTGACCAAGGACTATCACAGATGTTTCTGGTGAGGGGTTCTGATACCTGTGAGCAGGCTGTGCTGTAGCACCTTTCCTAAACATGTGTTTTTTCCCTTTGTTTTTTAAGAGGTAGTTGTGATAGTGGAGATAGTGAAATATGATTAACGTGAAAAGGAAACCATGCATGAACATTACAGATGTATAGCTTTGTGCAACAAAGTTACATTTTGAAGCAAGATGCTCTGTAGATATGTGGTGGGTTGACCCTGACTGGCTGCCTGGTGCCCACTAAAGCTGCTTTATTACTCCCCTACTCAGCTGGGCAGGGGACAGAAAATACAATGAAAGGCTCATGGGTGGAGATAAGGACAATTACCGTCACAGGCAAAACAGACTTGACTAATTCATTACCAATCCAAATGAGAGTAGGATAATGAGAAAATAAAAACCAAATCTTAAAACACTTTCCTCCCACCCCTCCCTTCTTCCCAGGTTCAACTTTACTCCCAATTTTCTCTACCTCCTCCCCCGGAGCGGTGCAGGGGGACGGGGAATGGGGGTTATGGTCAGTTCATCACATGTTGTCTCTGCAGCTCCTTCCTCCTCAGGGGGAGGACTCTTCACACTCTTCCTCTGCTCCAGCGTGGGCTCCCTCCCATGGGAGACAGTCCTCCATGGACTTATCTGATGTGAGTCCTTCCCATGGGCTGTAATTCTTCACAAGCTGCTCCAGCATGGGTCCCTTCCGTGGGCTGCAGTCCTTCAGGAACAGACTGCTCCAGCGTGGGTCCCTTCCATGGGGTGCAGCCCTTCAGGAACAGACTGCTCCAGCGTGGGTCCCCCATGGGGTGCAGCCCTTCAGGAACAGGCTACTCCAGCGTGGGTCCCCCATGGGGTTACAAGTCCTGCCAGCAAGCCTGCCCCAGCCTGGGCTCCTCTCTCCATGGAGCCACAGGTCCTGCCAGGAGCCTGCTCCAGCGTGGGCTTCCCACAGTGTCACAGTCTCCTTTGGGCATCCAATTGCTCCGCCGTGGGGTTGTCCATGGGCTGCAGGGGGATATCTGCTCCACTGTTAACCCCCATGGGCTGCAGGGGGACAGCCTGCCTCACCATGGTCTTCACCATGGGCTGGAGGGGAATCTCTGCTCCAGCACCTGGAGCACCTCCTCCCCCTCCTCCTTCACTGGCCTTGGTGTCTGCAGGGTTGTTTCTCTCATGTATTCTCACTCCGCTCTCCTGGCTGCAGTTGCGCAGTTGTTTACCCCCTTCCTTAACTATGTTATCCCAGAGGTGCTACCACCATCACGGATGGGCTCAGCCTTGGCCAGTGGCAGGTCTTTGTTGGAGCCATTTGGCTTTGGCTCTACTGGACATGGGGGAGGCTTCTAGCAGCTTCTCACAGAAGCCACTCCAGTAGCCCCCCCTGCTACCAAAACCTTGCCATGCAAACCCAATACAAGATGTCATGCAGAAATAGATATTTGTCTTATCCTTCAAAACTCTGTATGGATAACCTTTTACACTCATTACCTTCCAAGAACAGAAAGCAGTGGTATTTCATTTGCCTCATTCTGTTATCTTGAAAACTTGTGTGTATTTCTAGTAATGATTGCCGCATAAATTTAGCTGTGCTTCTCTGCTAGTGCCTGCCAATCAAGATATTACATTTAAAAATGTAATACTTCAGCTGCTATTTTATGACTGGCATCGGCATTTTATATACACAGAATCTAGAAGAGTGTTTTTACTTTTATTAAGTGTTGCAATTAAAATTGTAATAGCATAAAATGGTTTTGGGATAGGAAACGCTGTCTGTACTGAATTAGAACTGAGTATCATCCCAGGCAGGTGGCCTGGGATGATTTATGGCAGGACTGGGCATGTGACTGACAGACTGTATCCAAATGGCAGGTGGAAAAGGGTGGTATTCATCTAAACAAGTGCGTGTTTTCAGGCTACAAGCACATTCTCCTAGTCTAGAGTGATTCTTAGCAGCTGTGAGTCCTATCCAGCAAACATCAGAAAATTTCCTTTGTTTTACTTAAAAAAAACACCCACGAAAAAAGACCATATTTTGATCAGCTCCAACTTTACTCTAACTGTAGAGGAGTATTTGCCTTTGCTGGCATATGCAAACATTCCTGTGCAAAATTTTATTTTTATAGCCTTGACCATTCTGGGTGCCAGCTCTTTGTTGTTATAGCACCCAGATGCTTTAAACACACCTGTTAGCAAATTTTTGATGCAGCTCTTCAGCTATTGGAGTATTTTCCTTATTCTTTGTAAACTAACTATCTGAAATCACTAAATAAACAGTATTTCTGGGTTTTTTAATGTTCAGAGTGGAAAGATAAGATAATTTGCATTACAAATCATAAAGAATGCATTTTCACTGTAATTTGCGAAGTGTCTGGAGCAGAAGCTGTGGATGAATCTCATAACCTCTTTTTAAAGTTGATTTATTTCGGATTTATCACGGAGCTTGTTTCTGATCATGTAATGCTTTTTGCTCTTACTGGTGTATGTGATGGCTCTGTCAGTGTGGGTCTGAGTTTCGGAGGGGTCAGCGGTTGTCCATTTGTGAGTGGTATTTGTGCTACTTTTCAGAAGGTGTCCACACACTAAAGTCTTTACCTTCATTTTGTTTTAGAGTATATTAGTCTTCACTTCTGTTGTTGTTTACATAGGCGAACTAAACTAGCTGGTTGATTATCCTCTTTTCCATCCCTCCATTTTTCACCTTGTTTCTTCAAATAATTGCAGTCAGGATTGTTTCAGTTTTATTGACAATATACTACTAAATATATAGAGTCATGCTTTCTGAATTTTATTTGGGTCATACGGGCACTAAGTAAAACTGCTGTGTGATCAGAAGTCTCTGATCAGTATTAAATTTCTACATTTATAAAAGTGTAGTGAATTTTTATTTCATAAGTCTCATAAAAGACAAATTATTAGTCTAGGGCTGCACACAGGGAGAAAAACTATTTCAGAATTGCATCCCAACTAGAAATAGGAATTAGTGGATGTCTTGTGAGAGAGTGTTTTTTATCTCGGTATTTTTCAAATCCCTGGTTTTATATCAGAGATAGACAAATCAAAGACTTAACAGTCATGTTAATTAGGGATTGGGTGAGAATGAATTAATTAACTTGCATATCAATTGCATTGAAGGTAACATTACTATCTGAACTGAAGTTAAGGCTGGTCTCAGGTGGCCTTCCACCAATAAATTTAATTCAGTAGTGTAAAAGCTTCTTCATAATTTTGGATTGAAAGCCAAACAAAGTTTCATTGAATGGACACAAGCCAGCAAGTTACTTAAGTGTTCAAGTGTACATCATTATGGTGGAGATAGAGAATCCAGCGCTTTTCATTCTTCTGTAGGGTTAGAGTGTCTTCATGATAAGCCTATAATGAAGCGCACTTCTCAGTAAGGTGTTAATCTGCAATTTGCTTAGGAGAGAGTGGAAGAGCCTGTCTCACAGGAGGTGCACAGGGACTGGGATTACAGTTTATGCAAGACAGCAGGTTAATATTACAATGAAAGTTTATAAAACTAAATGTTTCTCAAGTTGAACAAAATAATTCATTCTGAATAAGCCTAAGTAAAATGATAGATTGTGGTTTTATTCATCTACAGTGACAATGAAAAATATCTTTATTTTTGTTGTATAATAATTCATGTGGAAAACATCTGACCAATTCTGCTCTTGATTTTTATGTTTACTCTAATGTGAAAGTATAAAACCCACTGTATTTTCAGCTATTTAATATCCAGTTGTGATACCGGTTCCCTGCCACATTGTTTTTAGCAGAGGTTCTTCACTCCCTGAATTCTCAGTAGTTCTCACAGATGGAGCAATGTACCGCTTAGTTTTCCTCCAGGTGGTTTTAGTTAACACTAGACAACAGACTGAACACATTTTACATCTGCCTTTGTTTTCCACTTATCCTTTTAATAGGACAGAATATGTAGCAATGTATAATGAACTAAACTATTAAATGAAGCAACTGTGATGTGCTGTCCCACTTCCAAGGACAAAGATTGTTTAAGGTATTCAAGGTTCAAATCTCTAAAATTCTAATTTATTTAGAGGTAAATGCTTTTATTTTAAAATCAGAAATAGTATAATTTTCTGTGGGGTTCTTTTTCTTGTCTATTTATTTGACATTAGTTTCAGTTGTGTCTGTAACATCAATTTTTCTTCCTAGGACATCCTTATCTTTCTCTGTTTTAGTCATCTGTAGTTCTTCTTATCCTACTTTACATTCAGGAAAATAACTCCTTAAATATATTAGGAGAAAAATTAGTTTATTTTCTACCAGTTTATCCAATGATTATTCTCCTTACCTTGTGAAGGGGTATCAAAGCTATCAGTTCACTCTAATTTCCCCAAAGTGTCAGTTTTATTTAACACTAGTCTCCTCTTATGCTATATAGAAAGGACTGAGGTGACTCTTGCATTTTGGGGGTTAAGGTTTCATACAGTCTCTATCTGGAAAATGCTATCAGAAGCTATTTCAAGTTCGTGAACGGTAGGAATGGTAACTGGGAACAGGACAGTTGCACAGTTGCCCTTGGATTTACTGAGGGCAAATTGTACCTGACCGGTCTGATATAAACTGGGGAGACCTGTGGATGTTGTTCACCTTGCTTTGCAATGCCTTTGACAGGGTGTCATATAGAATTCTAATAGCCAGAGTGGTGAGATGTAGGCTGGATAGGTGGACTATAAGATGGATAGTAAGTTGGCTTGACTGTCAGACTCTAAGGCGTTGTCATCAGTGGTAGAAAGTCCAAGTAGTAGCTGGTTACTAGTGCCATTTTTCTGGTACCTGTACTGGGGTCCATGTTGCTCAGTGGCCTTAAAAACAGCAAGTCTGCAGACAGTGAACGGAGGGAGGGTGGTCAAAGTTCAGGGTTGCTCATCAAAACGAGGTCTGTTCATCAAAACGAGGTCTGCTGGTCAGAGGAACCCTGGCAGGTTGGAGAAATGGGCTCATGTGAACCTCATGAAGTTCAACAAAGGTCAATACCATGTGGAGTGATATAACCCCATGGACCAACAAGCAGTGTACTGTCTGGGCAGGAAGCAGTTTAGCTGTAGAAAAGGAGTTGGGAGTCATGGTGAACAAGTCAGAAGCCAACAATGCACCATTGCAGGGAGGAAGGCTGGTCACCTATTGCACTGTATTAGCCAGGGTAGAAGGCAGGCATGTAATTCTTTCCCTATGTTCAGCACTTCTGAAATAGCACCTAGAGTAACATGCCCAGTTTTGGCCTCCCCAGTGAGAGACTGACGTATTGGAGCAACTCCAGCTGTGGGCCACCAAGATGTTCAGGGGCTGGAGCAGGTTACATGTGAGGGGAGGCCGAGACCGCCAGGTGGTTTCAGGCTCAGGAAGAGAAGTGTAAGGAGTGACCTGGGTACTGTTTAATGCACTGTTATGTGAGAAGGGACAGGGGTATGATTTAGAAAATAGGGAACTGCTGTGAGGTATAAGGTTTTCTTAACTATGAGTGTGATGAAACACCAGAACAGGCTGCCCAGAGAGCCTGAATAACAGTCCTTGGAGATATTCAAAACTTAAGCAACTGCTTGAACAAGTGCTGGATGTCACACCAGAAGTGACATTTAAGGATACTTTCCAACATAAAGTATCCTGTAGTCTAGAATAAATGAAAAAAGTCAGATGGTCCTGAACACCTATGAATACTAATTTTGTTCCCTCTTTTTTTTTTTAATGGCGGAGTTAATACGAAGCTGTTCTTTGCCTACAGAAATGTAAGCATTATTAACCTCAATGCTCCAGCTGTATTTTTCAAGTTGAATTTTAAAATTCAAACACAATTTCTGAAGGGAGAAAAATGTTATTTCAGTCACTTTTTTTCTCAATTCAATACTGTGCAGTAAAGAAAAAAACAATCTGTAGTTTGGATTTTATTTCAAACCTGAGATTCTGCTTTGTAGCTGGAACTATGTGGGAGAACAAATACCCTTGAATTTTGAAAGGCCCCTGGGTTATTCTTTATTTTATATCCACAAAGCCAGGACCACCTGTAAAAGCGAAAGCCATTTATATTTATTTATATTTTTCATGTGGGACTGAGGTGTAGAACATATCCTCTTTCCTCCTCAAATGAGTTGATTAAATGCATGTCTGCTTTGCAATTATGGCATAGAGAAGTATATATTTTCTAACGTGTGTTGGGGAAATCCTGTTTGTATTTGTCAAAATGAATTTCAGAGAGCTTTAACTGATATCTGCAACTTAATGAGTAGTTGTTGTTAGAAATTAGATTTTGGTTTGCAATGGAAAATTACACTGTTGACAAGTGCAGTGCTTTGAAGCACCAATTTAGAGTTCCCTGTAACATAGACGTTCTGAGAATTAAACTTTTTTGAATTATTATTTTCTAAGCAGTTTGAAAGGAAAACCAACAAAAATCCACACTTCAATAGATTTAGTATTTTCTTTCTAAAACTTGATTTTTTCTTAGTTGAAAAATCCATTTTGTTGGAAAATCATTTCAAGAAAAGATTTATTGCTATTCATCATGGATTCTTTGAGACTAAATGAGCACTTGAAAGACAACAGTTTTTAAGTACATTTTCATGTAGTCGACCTCCTAAAAGCTTTTTTCCTTGCTTTTATATTCATCCATGGTGTGAAATACCCCTAAAGTCCTGAAAAATAGGCTTAAAATTTCCTCAGTTACTCATGGTGTTTCATCATCATTTTAGTATGACAGCCAACATGACTTAAGGAAAATTTCCTGGTATTACACAATGTGGTCATTCATTGTTTTGTGTCACTTAAAAAATATTTCTTAAAGAAGCCTAGTTTTGCAAGATACAACTGAGCAACTCGGTACGTGGTATGTTCCTTGCTCTTTTCAGCCTGGCTTCATAAATGGACAGCAATTGAAAAGCTTGTGTCTATTGACTGAAAGTATATGTAAGTTGGTGTTCTGACAAGTCATTAAACAGCTGTAGAGCTGCTGTGAACATTTAGTGTTAATGTCTGAGCTAAATGCTAACCTACTGTTAAGGTCTGAGTGAAGAATCTCTTCTGAAACACTGCAGTTTCTTCAGTAAAAGATCACAAAGTGTATACAAGCAGTGTTTTTATTCTAAGTATGTTTAGGATAAATCCTATTTTACTGCAGTATGGTATTATTCATTATTGGTGGGGAACTTGGATTTAACGATTCAGGTCATGAATACTCCAAGAATGAAGTGTCGGAGAGGTGGCAGAAACGGATGTTGACCGATCCAGTTTTATGGAAACTGTTTTTTAAAAAAAAAAATCTATTATTCCTCTCCAGGAAAATTCATACTGAAGAAATATTTTACTGTTCTCTGGCTCTATAACCATGTGAGTTTTATGCTTTTAAAGAATGTCTGGGCAAGATGTTTTCCTATAATTGTGTTTGATTCCCATTCACTCTTAACAAGTAGGTGCAGAGGACAGGACATAAGTATTTAGGAGTGAAGAAGGTTCTTGGAGTAGAAAGAAGGAACTTTGCTCTCCCACCTTAGGAGGAAAAAGCAGCGTGAACTACCTTGCCATTTCTTCATTTATTCTGGAAAGGGAGAACCACACTATTGATATTCTGGTGACCACGCTGGCATGTGAAAGCTGCAGCCTGTCTCAACACAGACCTTGCTTTATATATGCATTCACAAGGTCCATCAAATCCATTTCATTACCCTAAGCACATCATAAATATTGCATGCCCTGAACTAGGGATATAAGATGCTTTTACTCTAGCCTCATAAAACATTTGAGAGAAGTGAGGACTGTGAATATTAAGTCAGAGTAATCTGACTGTCAGAACCCTGTGGTATAGTTCCCTTACCAACACAAAGCAGACTTCTGAGGAATCTGGGGGCCTGAGTTATTTTACTACTTTCAATTTTTTAACACTCCCCTCTTTCCCCATCCCGTCCCCCCCATCAGCCCTGTTACTCTGATTTCGCAGGAGCTGTGTCAAAGTGACTGTTTGGTGTTAACAATTTGGTTGGCTTTCTTCTCCTGCAGGTAGCTGCTAAACGAATATCTGCCAAAATACTTGTTGCTTTTTCTCAGTAGGAAATCAAGTACTCCAGAAATTAGATGTTCTATGTTGTGGTTTGTTTCTTCTAAATCTGGAAACATCTTTAAAAACCTACGTGAGAAATATTTTTGTGCAGCAGCAATTTTAGTAGACAAAGCTTCATGCAAGCTTTCCTTTTCTCTAACATTGGTTTTGACAAATTAGCCACATGTGACTGACATCCAGTTTCCCAAACATGATTTGTAGAGCACTTTGTAGATTTAGCCTACAGAAGTGCTTTAATCATGTTTCTATATTTGAAACCGGTACCAGAGGGGTGACAAGATGGCAGGCAAAAAGCTAAGTACATACGCTCTGACTACTTGAAAGAAACTTTCTCAATTCATGGAAATAGTTGTGCGATTGGTTGCAAAAAAATAAAAAAGACAAAAGTAAGACCCTGTTGTGAACAAATAATTGGAAGAGGTTGTGGCTGTTTCGGTTTCTTAAAGCACTTCCTCTGCCCTTTGTTGCAAATACTTTTCCATGTATTTCACCAGAAAGGTGAGGTCTAGCTTTATAGAAATACATATATTTCACCCCTGTAGGAGAGTGGTTCTTAACAGTTTCTCCAAAAAGAAAGCTTATTTCTGTGATTCTTCCAAGCTAAGCCTCAACAACAGGGGGATAGCGTGGTGTTAATGAAACTGTTACAGCATGACTGACAAAACAGCTGGCTTTGTGTCGTACGGCGTGTTTGTGAAGTGGGTCACCTTCAAGCAAGAATGGTGTTCTGCAGGGGTCTGTCCTAGATCTGCTTCTGCTGAATGTTATTGTTAATGGATGAAATGGGTGAAGGGCTAGGAGTTTGCCTGTGAAGTGCACAGGCAACACTAAATGAGGAGTCGCACAAAATTCAAAGCGATCTTAAAAATGGGGACATGGCCTTAAAATTATCTATAATGCCATTCAGAATGGAGAACTGCAAGATCCTTCTCATTTCATACTGAGAGCAGGTTCCAATGGTACCTGCAAAACAATTTAAAAAGCAAGTGTGGTTTGAAAGCAGTGAATGTTTTCTTTTTTTTGCTTCCTTTAAGCTGCAAAGAACAAGTTATTAATAATGGAACTGAAAGAAGGTCCATTTTTTTAAAGTGGAGAAAATTACTGCAACACTGGCACGGCAACAATATATTTCCTCAGACTTAAGTCTTGCAGACAAACAGTGTACTAATGCATTTTATAAAATATTTATAATAAATGAACAGCAATTCTGCTCATTGGGGTGCGAAGGAAAGAAGATTAAATGCTTTAGCAGGCATTTGAAGAACTTGATGCTAGTGTTTTTTGGGTTGAATGGACAGAAAATAACTGACCAAGTAAACTGTGTTTTTAAACTCTTCTTAAATCAGCGTAAGGGTATGGAGGAGTGGCACTGGAGGCAAGTAACAGTATTACCAGAATACCATGCTTTACACAAAATACATCTGGGTAATCTGAAACTGCATTCAGACAGTTAATCTACAATTAATGTGAATGGAAATTTGTGCTTCATTAATGCTATTTTGGGGAAAATTGAGGCATGACAAACTATTGAATAAATATGGATATAATGAGTTCTGGGTTCAGATACTAGACTAATGGGAAATGTGAGAGGACAGACTGGGTTGTTATTCAAACTTTAGCCCACTTATTTAAACTATAGATTGATTGCAAGCAAGATAATGCCTCAGAAGATGATTAAGTGTTACTCCTACTGAACTGTTTTCTACCCATACAATCTAGGTTGCTTATGAACTTCATTATTGCCATAAATATCTTAGGTATGCAAATCCAGTGATTTGCCTTTTTTATATTAGAACCTTAATAGTACTGAAAATTGTGCAAGTTACATATGATGAAAATATTTTCACTTTTTATCAGTGAAATAAAGCACCTCCTAAAATACAGCTACCGCAATTTCAGTCAAATGGCAGTGGTGTAGCACACAAAATAAGCTGAGCTCAGGGTCCAGCTCTCAGTGAGGAAACAGTATTGAGCTTGATTTTGGGATATGGATTAAAATAATTTAAAAATGGTGGGAATGGGAGGAATCCCCCTTAACCCTCTATAGTAATTGCAAATTTGATTTGAAGAGTCTCCAGATTTTTGAGACTATAAAGCTTTATATTTTTCTCTTACAGTGTTACTTCAGGTCACAGTTAAGATATATACTTCTGGAAAGCATCAAGTTGTTTACTTAAGTGATTAATTTACCCTAGTTATTTTGATGTTACTTTATGGCATCAGTGTTTATAAGTCAAATGAATTTTTTCTGGTGGTATCTTCCTCCCTTGTAAGATGAGGGCTTACCCAAAACAAGGAATAATGAAATTTTCCTCTTAATCTAAGAATACAGATCAGATATGTATTATCAAAGTGCAGACTGTAACTAACCGGAACAGGTTTTGGCCACTTCCGCTTCCCAGGTGTTTGGGGATATTGCGAACAAATATGTATTCCCTAGGTGTTCATTGTTTGCAATGCCAAATGTTAATTGTTGGACAGATTAAAGGGGGAAAAAACCAAAAGGTGTACAATATGAGTTAGAGTTAACAGGGACATATGGATAACAGTCAGATCAGGGAGAAAGAAATGGAGTGCAATAAACCAGGTTTTATGCTTAAACTTCTTGATTTTTCCTTTTAGGTAGTGAGATAACAAAGTTCACTAGGTAATAAAGTTTGAGTTTTGAACATTTTACTATTTTCTGTGTTTACTTGTAGCAAAAAAACCCAATTTTTAATTAAGAAATTAAAAGTACAAGCCCTCTATCATCTTGATATAACCCACACAACTTTACTTTCTGTTTGTAGGGATTAACATAAGATACACCAAAACTATTGAGATCTATGGCAAATAAATAGGAAAGATATCATAGTGTATTCTCACAAAACATTGTAATTCTAGCTAAGCATCCAGTGGTTTTCAGCAATTTCTTACCATCTGTCTGCTGGGGAAAAAAAATGCTGTACCACTAATTATCCATTG
>WEKW01029693.1:74443-97023 GCA_013389905.1 Sula dactylatra
TAGGGCTCTGAAGAGTTCTGCCCAGCAATGACAATAGTGAACTTAGCCAATAAACTGGTCATAAAAAAAAAAAATTCTTTCCTTTAAAATCTTCAGATGAACACTTGCACTTTGCAAATGAAAACAGTGAAACATAAATCTCTTAGGCTAACTCTATCTGAACCAGCATGTGCTGTAGTAATCCTTTTGATGTTATATATAGGGATGAAGATCAATGGGGCTTTTTCTACTGTCAATTGTACAAATTCATCTCACTGTGTCTTATATTGGTCTTGTTTATTAGTATATACAGAGCACTGTCCTGGGGTTCTGTCTAGTGGGGTACTGTCCAGGCTGCCATATTGAGTAAACTGTCACAGTTTAATCAAATTAATGTGTGATGTATTCATTTTTTGTAGTTCATGCAGTAAAATTATATGCCTGTGACATACAGGATCTGTTAACAGAGCAGTCCCCATATTAAATTCATTTTGGGGCAGTATGAATAATGTTTATAATCAAATCAACCTAAAGTCAGACTAAAACACCATTGGTGAGAAATTCAACATTAAGTGATTTAAGCTTTTTGCATTGGACACCTTGAACTTTCAGCACTTTTTAACCTTTTTCCCCAGTTAAAATTTTGTAGTTTTAGTATGCTTTATATAAACCTCAGTATCATCTCTTAAACGCAAAAGGAGGAAAAATGAGTACTTTTTCAAAACAACACAAACTAATTATGTCTGAGAAAACCACCTTTGTGTTCAGCAGGCTGGCTCTGAATCATGCTGTACAGCCAGTCTCTGGTTCCAGGTGGTGCCATGTCATCTGGTTCTTACTGACAGGTGGTTGTCTATCTATTCCTGAAATGGTATTTGACTGTTGTAATTCACAACAGAATGTAGAAAAGACCAAAACCCAATTGTGTTTAGACTCAGTTTGTGATGAGTTTTACTAGCTCTTCTTCACTCACTCTGTCTTTAACCCTCTGTAAGTCCTGACACACACAGACTTAAGAATTTTAGGAGTATTTGTACATTGGGGTGGGGGGGTACAGGGGGGTTGGGCTGTTAAGTGATGTCTAAGCCTACTTCACCCTAAATGAGTTCTTTATTATCATGCCTATAGTTGTGCAGCTTAATTTCACTGTTCACAGTTTGGTTTTTGCCTAGCTTGTGTTGGAAGGAGCAGAGTTTCTCATTTTGCTTTCAGTCTGGGTAGTTCCGATTTTCTTTTTTCAGGCTGAAAACACACAAATCCCAAATCGGTTGCACTCTTGACAGGCACTTTAACTACTGAGTGAGCAGAGAAGAGGGATGACCAGCCTTTCATCCTCTAACCAAGTCTGAAAAAGACAGGACAGACTCACTTAAGTGCAGGTTTAAGGCTGTGCATATCAGACTGAATGGGGAGTCTGTAGTTAAGCATCTCTTCCATAAACTTTAAGTGCATTGTTCTCCAAGCATTTTTGTCACTTCCTTCTGTACTGACGCACAGGCTACTCATGGACATTACTCGCAACTGGGTGTTTTAGGATATACCTTTCTCTGTTTTGGTGATGATAAAAGAAAGGTGAAAAATGAGAGATGTTTCACTTGGAACAAGAGCTGAGGTTGATGGTTTTGAACTCAATCATTTTGCAGTTGCTTCTGCTTGGGGGGCAGGGCAAAAAGCCTGCCTGCAATGCAGTCATTGACTTAAAAGCTTGACTTGTCAGCTGTATATGCAGTATCTTTAAGGATTAGAATAATTAACACAATGTTTTCAAGTCTCACTTTGTAGAGAAAATGAATTTATGTCCAATTGAATGTGTGATGCTTAGATATGAATTGGAAAGTTTTAATAAATCATCAGGCAAGCTGTATTTCAATATTCTGTATGTATTGCAGTGCACACTGATAAGAGTGCTAGAGAGCCTGGAGAAACAGTTAAGATTAATGAAAAAAATAGTATCTCTTCCATAAAGTTTTGATGTTACAGTGGAGGAGATAAAGTATAAAATACACTGTGAGAGCTAAAGACAACGGAGGATTCAAATTCTTCCTTACTGTTGCAAGGGCAGGAGCGGTTTTCTCGTTTTGTTGATTATGATTGTATCTATACTGCACGGGTATATTAACTCCAGGATAAAATACTAAATATTAACACTTGCTCTATCTTGTTTACTGCCCAATGACTCCTTTTTCTGTTGGTTGATAGAATCAACAAAAAATCCTGACAAATGCTTCTCAAAAGATGTAGCTGTCTTCCAAGGATAAGTGTATTGTGTGGGGTGTTTGTAGATAATGAAGATGTAGACTGCCAAATGACTTTTGCAATAATGACTCCATGTTTCATACTGGAAAGTTATTTCTGAAATCATTATTCTTCTCCCAATCAATTCTGTATGCATAAAATGGTTAACGTCAGCACTGGAGCCTTGGCTGAATTAACATTGTACTTCATGTTACGCATTTTACAGCAGTTGTGGTGCAACTTGTTCTCAAAATCTTTTAGTATACTTTTTACCTTCTCCTATCTTAGTCTGGCCTAATGTGTTTCAGAGGAATTGTACTCAATTGCCTGGGGGCTAATGAAGCATGAGCAATACAACTGTGCAGATACATTCAAAGTGAGAGAGTGGAAAGGGTTGTTTTCTGTAAGTGCTGGTTATATAAAGACACCGTGTGCTATGCATCCCTTCTGGCAGACTTGTTTTGCTCTTGTTCCCTCTCTTTTCCTAGTCTGTTCCTTTCTCCTTTTTAATCTTTATTCCCTCTTCTGTTCCCTTTTCCAAATCTTAAATGAAATAAGGAAGGCCAGTTTCTGGAGGGAGCAGAAACATCAAATGTTAATACTCAAATTAAAAAGCTTTGTCCAAACAATGAAATTGCTTATGTTACTTGTTACTGTAACAGAAAGGCTACTACGTTTTACTTGTCTTAGAGGAAGGTAATTTATCCTTCTTTCATGATTGTTTCATAGTCAGACAATGCTGTATTTGAAGAGTTAGAAACTGATTGAAAATGTTCTCACTAGTCAGTCAATTGTCAGGTAAATGATAAATATGATATCTATTAATTATCTAAAGGTAATTTCTGTTACGAAATTTGATCCCATTGATTCCACCTTCATTAAAAACAAAATCACAAAACGGAAACAGCAGCTCTCAGCAGGGGAAAAGGATTGATAAGGTGATTTGAGCTCTATAATTTTGGCTGTTGAAAAAACATGGTGGGCAGGCAGCTTTGGCACTTTCTTGTGGCCTTTATGTAATGCTTCTTCCTTCTGGTGCCTATGAATTATTTCTTAATGTTCATTTTATAATCCAGGTTCTTGTTACGCAGCTGATTTCTGCCCAGTATTGCTCACTGCCTTTTGCTTTTCCTACCCTTTCCTCCCCACTCTTCATTCTGCTCATCTCCACATTAGATTTTGATGGCTCAGAGCCTTGTGCTCTCCAGTCTGCTCACTTCGCTGATTTTTCACAATGAGCTCCCAGTCTCTACTTCCAGTTCTGAGCTGGTGATCCTACCTCAGGTAAAAAGGGAGATGGACAAGCTGATGCACAGCTAATCGTCTCCCTTGCTTACCGTGGCGATAACTGATGGGGTGAAATGAGCAGCCTGAGATGCCAACTCCGCAGCCAGCTAGGTGCTCTGCTCACCCCTCTACTGCTGGAGGGTTGCTTTGCTCCTCCTACGCTATGTGTGATGGCCTTTCTCAATTTCCTTAAATATTGTTATTTTATCTTCCCATGGCTTCTCAGAGTTGCACATGTGGCTCATAATACCACCCTGTAATTAGCAGTTATTCAGCTAATCAATTAAACCTTTGCTTTAACACATAAACTCATGGAGAAGTTTATAAACAGTGACAACATCATCAGGACAACTCTTGTCAAAATGAATGCTCCAGTACCTAATTCCTGTGTCCATACCATACAGGAGGAAAAACAAGTATTTATACACTAATGTATTCAAAGCCTTTAGGACCTTTGACATTTCTAGCTTGCTTTTTTCAGAAGACTCCAAAACATGACTTCTGCTCTAGCCAGGAAGTCTAACACAAGTATTGTTAGTGTCCAGTGGTGTAACTCGTCAGCATTTTTGAAGCTAGCTGAAGATTTTTATATGAGAGGGCTTCAAGATTTCGTTTCTAAGGGCAGTGTGTAATAGCACTGCATATATGCAGCAGTGAGTCTAGGCAGATATTTCAGATTAATTGCTTCTCACAGGTATTCAAAATTTAACAGGTGTTCAGAAATGGTTTTATCTTAGCTTTTTTTTTCCCCCTGTGGGTGCTTATCTTCAGTCCAGTTCTCCCCAGACAGCTTTTGGGTCTTTGTCTTTGAGGTGAGACACAAAGCACCTGGAGGCATGCTGCTCCTCGGATAGGCCTTCTGAAATGGTTGTTCCTGCTGAAATGGGAAATGGTTCCTGCTCATTACCTCGTTGAGATGTGTCATCAGCTAATAAAGCGCAGTCCTTTGGGAGCAGGATCCGTGAGCTGTGGAACCAGTTGTGTGTACGCTCTGGATCTTTTCTCTAAGGTCCTGGTCTGCTTTTTCTGCAAGACCTATAAATCTCAGGATTTCATCCTTTTGTGTCTTAATGCAACAGTAGCCCATGAGCTTGGAAAAAAAAAAAAGTTGGACTCTAATTTACTTGCATTAAAGGCACAGTTATGCTCTAGGAGTTGAACACTTAGAGTGATGTTTGAATATTTTATATTGCTAAGCACCTTTAGCTTTCATTGTGTTTGGCTATAAATTTCAGCCAAGAGGTAATATCGGTACTAATTGTGATAAATTGATTTTACTTTGTTAAGGACGTTCAAATGACTTCGCATCAAATTTCAAATTCAGTATAAACATTCACAAAACACTTGATCCTTTTCCAGATCTCTAGGTTTTTTGCATGAACTCACTTTCTACAACTCCCTTTAAACATGCCTTCTGCATACACATGTTCCCAAATGCTTCTCAAGTTAATGACCTACAGGAAATGGTGAAAGATAAATACATGTTTTCTCAGAAGAGGAAAAGCCTACCTTGCTGTCTTGAACCTCTGTTTTCCAATACTGCAGTTCACTTACTGCCATCCTCTGATGTGATATATATGCTTGCTACTGATGTGAACTGCACCTGTCATTAAATTGTTCCCATTTGTGATGTGTAATAAATTGCTTGGTGTTGTGGGTGAGTTGTCTCTCTTTTTCCCTGACTTCTTTTTTTACTTGTTAAGACTTTGAATTCCTCAAAGCTGGAGAAGATTTAGCAAAATTAAGTTATTAATTATGCATGTTCAGAGGCATGTTTTCAAGAGCCCAGGCTATGGCTATGACTTTCCCTAAAGCAGGGGTGATTTGGTGTTTGGGGCAGTATGAGGGATCACCTGTCAGCATCCCTGAAGGCTTGTGCTCAAACCTGGAGCTGGCTTTATGCACAGAGCATAGAGCTCACAGCATCCTCAAGTACTCGTTGTATTTTCTCTGTATTTTTCTGGAAGATATCCACTTGATCTGCCCAAACCCTTGGCAAGCTTAGGCTCTCAAATTTTCATTTGAGATATAAGGGCTATGTAAATATTTAACTTCAATTAGTGAAACAATATTGTGTTCATTCCTCCTTTCACTCCTTTCACTCTTGAAGTTGTTCTATTGGAGATTTGAATATTTATCCTCAGTAAATTTATTTTTATTATTCCAGTGGAACACATGAAAGGACTTGGCGTACTTGCCTTCTCTGCATGTCTCAAAGCAGTCTTCCTTGAGAAAACCCAACTATTTATCGGGGTTTAGACCTACATGTTCAAATGCTGAGGAAGTGCCTAGGCAGAATCTAACTTAGTCAGACACGTGGTTGAGATGTGAGACGTGTCTTAATTCTGCCTTCAAGTCAAAAAGTCACGACAGCTGTTAAGGCGTGTATCCAACTCAAAACAGCAACTAAATAGCAGTGTACCTAGGAGTTATCAGCCTTCTTAAGTATGGGAGTCTGGGAATGGGGCTTTATTGGTCTGAGACTCCAGAACTTCCTACATGTAATATCCAGGGAAATTGGATTCTGCCTCTCTGGGCAAACCGACAGCATGCTCCAACAATGTCTCTGCTTTTTCTCTGGCTGTGGATGCAGGGGTTTATAGATATCTGGACAAGACAAGATGACAAGTCTGGACAAGATGATTTCCTATCATCGTGTTTGAATCACTTTTGTTCTTAACTGTACAGGCAAATCTGGATTCTGAGGGAAAGATCACTGTCACAGATACTTAAAAAAAAAAAAAAAGGCAAATAAAACTTTAAAATGTTGTTGCTTTTTTCCCAGGGGTAAAGCTATTTGGCAAATGCAACATGAATCCACTAATAGCTTTGGCTGCTTTAGAAATGCCTTTTTACCTCCAGTGAGTAAGTAGTTTGCCAAATGTTTATCCCAGTTGTACTTCTGATATTTTATTAATTTTAAGAATATGCATACAGTGCTACAGCAAAAATAGAATGCACAATCTGATTTTTGTTTCAGTACCAGCAATAAAAGAAAGGAGAGGATGAGGGGGGTAACATAGCTTATAGAAACTTGTTCATGGTAAGTGGAAATGACCTGATACATGGTTCTCATATATACTGAAAGAAACCTGTCTGAAATTACTTCTGTTTTGCTTTTGGCCCAAATACCTACAGGTCAGACACAGCAAGGAGTTCGCATCGTTGTTGATTCTTTACAGGGCTTGGGTCGAAATTATGAGTGAATGCTGATCAGGAACTTAGTGCTGCTCGGGTGTTGAAGAGTCGGACAACAAATACTTTGTGTCAGATAAGCTTGCAGGAAAATGGTGAAACAAGCAAGAGAAATAGAGCCTCTGTAAGATCAGGTGTATGGGAGTTTGAAAAAGAAGTACTTGGGAGCTATGTGGCTTGTTTTTCTCCATGATTTCATCTCTGCTTGCATAATAATGCCCAGGGAGGGGAGTAAATAATGAAGTGTTGAAGATTCAGAGAAAGAATAGCTCCCTTTCTTCACTTTTATAATTTACTGCAGGATGTCATGCGCTAAATTTTTTTTAAAAAACTGTTGTCACAAGATTATCTTTCTGGATGCTTGCACTGGTACTGAGGGAAGCCACAGAAATCTGACTGCAGTCCCAGTTTCTCACTAGAACCTGTATCTAAAACTTCTTGACTCAAATTAAAATTTCATTTGTCTGTGCAAAGCAGGTGTAAAGAACAATTGGTTATGCTTCAGGAGAGAGTTGCAGATCAAGGAATAGCCTGAAATAAAGTACCAGCATTCTTTATTTAAATGAAATGGCATGCTAATATCCATCACTCTCTGGAGAGAGAGAGAGCTGCAGTGCAGAATGTACGGTCAGACCCACTGCCGATCTGCACAGCTTCTGTCTGACAATACCAGACATAATTTTCTTACCTGCCTTCCTGTGTGAAGGACTAAGCCTTCTAAGTATGCTTTAAAAAAAAAAAACAAACTACTAAAACTGTAAGAAAATTAAGAAATAACTAAGAAATCTGACGAAACTCAAAGTGTATATCAGCTATGGATCAGAGGGATGACAGCTTGCTTGGAAAGAAAATTAAAAACTCACTCCAAAAAATGCTCATGGAAGTGAGAAATCACTGTTATATTAATTTTGAAATCACTTAAATCAGTGGGAGTTAGACTTTCTTACTAGAAACAAGATTGAGTCTTAAGAAGTTTTACTGCAAAAAAAAGTTTAAGCTTATGTTATAGTTCTATTGTGAATTTCATGTCTTTTTCCCTAAGAAAATAGATGTAATGGTTTGTCTATGGGCCTTTGGATGTTATTCCTAATTATCTGGCCAGTCCTTACTCAAGCAAAATTATTATTCTGAGTTTGCTACAGTAATTGAGGTTTTAAAGGGAAGATTTTCAACAGGCTTCTGAGAATATTGGATAGGTGTTTAAAGAGCAGAAGTGATTTAAGATTTGGATTGCAATAGCATCTTCTAGTTTCTTCAGTGCATAAAGAAGACAAGGCACAAATGTATTGTTGATTGCATGTTGGCGGCTGCACTAAGTATAGAAATTGAGTAATGCACAAATGAATGCTTGCTTACAGAGGTGACAATAAAACTAACTATAAAATCACTTTCAATACTGGTTTTGTATAATGGAAATTTTAAGTTGTTGGTGGGTTATAATATAAATCTTAAATGTTTTGGAGAGAAACAGTTCAACAAACATTATTGAACTACTACTTAGTGTTTTAGGGTCTTCTATTGATAATGGAGATGAAAACATTTTTTTTCCTCTTATGGTATAGCCAAGTATTGTACTTCAGAGGATGAAGATACAGGCCAGGATACTGAGCCCGATGGCTACAATACTAAGCAATTGTATGAAAACAGAGAGCGTTGTTCTCAGCATCTGTGCAATGGGCAAAATCCAGAGAATTCTGATGTTAAGGAAGTTTCTGAAAAAATGAGAATCTGCTGCGTGTTTATCTGGCTTTTCTTAGTATGGCTAATACTTGGCTTTACTCATTTTTTAATACTTTCAAGGAGGATTAATCTGACAAAAAGATACAAAGATATTCTAAATAATGACATAATAACTTAAACTGGTTGTAAAAGAGTGCCTACACTGAAAGTGCATTATGAGACAAGCTATTACAACTACTGCCAGTTCTGATTTTTTACCCCAGTGTTTTCATTCAAATGAAGACTGATATTGCCTGCTGCAGTGTACTCCCTCTTCCTTCAACTCCTAACCACTGTTTTTTCTACCCTTTTTCCTTACCCCTTTGAACATTTTTCATCTTGATCTTGTTAGCTGTTATTTGCAAGACTCACTCTCTTTTCCCACCGGTAGCAGCAAATAATTGCATTGAATTAAAATCTGTATACTGTCATCTAGAGCTTGATTTGTTGCACAGGTATTCTATAGGAGTCAGCATCCAATATTTGAATCAGATCTTCAAAACTGCTCCTGCTCCCATCTGGGCACCTAACCTCTTTACTTTGATGTTTATCTGGCAGTCACAGTCTAGTGGTAGCTGCTCCGCATCTTACATTTGTGAAAATTTGCTCCTTAACTTATTTTAAGATGGAGCAAAATGAGAAAAATGTTTGCAATTCACATGTTACTTTTGCATGGTTTGGGGAACTTTAATTCTCTGAAATTCAAAAGCAAAGCTGTAGTTCAGTTGCTGCAATTCTGCCTTGACAGTTTTTGTGCTCATCTGTTACACACCGTACCTGGAAAAGCAGTCAAACATTGCTGTTGAGATAAAACCAATATCATCTGTCCCTGTGAATTCGTTTTAATTTTCTTGTTTTGTGGAGGCTTCTGTCTAACCAAATTCTTAATTCTAGTATCTGGGGTATCTGTATGGAAACACAGTAAGAATCTTGCACCTGAAGGTAGCTACCTGAATTCAGTACTACTTAGGAACAGAGAGCAGTAAGATGACTTTGCGATATGACTATTTGTGTATTACTTGTATGTTTTTCCCCTGAGATGCCTGGTTTAGGGCAGAATAAAAAGAAGTTACTGCAAAAACAAAGCCATGGTTTTGTGTAGCTATTAGTTTACTGCTTTTTTTTATACTATTGTGAGGAAGAAATTAATTCCGTAAGTCAAAAGACATTTTCTTTTGTAAAGAAATTAAAATGCAGAGACTGTCTCATGAAGAATTATAAGTACTGTAGCAAACATACATACAAACATTATGAACTCTATCTCTTGTGAAACACATTAGAGCTAATAAAGCACAGATGAGCACTTCTAAGCAAACGTGAAAGTCACCATTTCCATAAGCCAGAAATCTTCTCTGGTTACAACACAGAATTCCCTTTCAACAGGAGAGTGTGCCTGGACGGGAGGTCTGCAGAGAAATGTGCAAAATGCCACCAGGATGAACTAACGTGCCAAAAGAAAGCAAATTTCTTCAAGTTCCGTATTCAATGCCAACATTTTGAACAACACATATTGCTCTCGGGCCCGTCACTGCTGCTTGGTTCATTTTAGTTATTTATGAGATAATTATATTCAGCTTTGAGTGTATAAAGCAACAAATTGCTCCCACGGCTCAAATAACTTTGTTTTGTTGCAGTCTAGCAGTCTCATGCATAGAGTGCTTGCTATCTAAGGTAGTATGGGTTTTTGTATCACATTTTGGACCAGACCATAAAAAGGTTGTGCGATTATTCACAAATCCCTAGCTTATTTACTCAATTCATGAATTGTTGATATTGTTTTCTGTACAGCTGGATCATTGTGGCATGGCTGAAATGGAAGCACAAAGGGAGATAAACAGATACACCCAGAAATGTTATGGATTCTCTGTCCAGGGAGATATTTAAAAGCTGTCTGGATGTAGTGCTGGGCAATTGGCTCTAGGTGGCCCTGTCTGAGCAGGGAGGTTGGACCAGGTGACCTCCAGAACTCCCTTTCAGTCTCAACCATTCTGTGATTCAGTGAAAGCAAACTACCCCAAAATGACAGCTGAAGACTGGCAGTCTGGGGTAGGGAAGAGACTGCCCAGAGATGTTTGGTCCCCCTCAGTGCAAAATGGAGGCAAGGTAATACCGGTGCTGCAGCTGTGCCTTGGCACTGGACAAGGTCTGGGAGAAGTGGGATGTGGTGGGAGAAGGGCATGGGACTCTGCTGCAGACCCTCTCCCAGATGATTGATGGGGATAGGGAGAGAATGAGTTGGATGTGAGGCTTTGGCATTCAGTGCAGCATCAGCATCCTATACTGTGTCTCAAGACTAAGCCCACTCCTGTGCACCACTGTAAACTGTTGTGATAGAAAAGCATAGTTGCCTGGTTATGTCGAACTACTTGGTGACATTTGTCCTCCCTCTAGGCAAGGATGTAAAAAGAGGAAAAATGGCGTAACCATTATCAAGTTCTTTCTTAGTTTGACACCCACCCACCCCACTGCCATCCCTCAAAAAAAAATAGTTATTGAAAGAAGATAAAGGTGTATATAACTTCAAGAAGAACATTCATTAGCAGACCATTGAATTGGGGCTAGGATATTGAATCTGAGACACTTAATTGCTTTTGTGTATTGAGTCTAGTGTGAGAAGTCTAAATCAGGGTTCCTGAGATTTTTTTTTGGTGGTCTGTTGTCATTATTTTCTAAAATAATTAAGACAACTAGGAGAAATACTATAGGCTTTGAGGCAGCAGAGAGGGATAAAGGCACCTGAGAGATAAGTACTTTGATTCTTATGTACATGTCTTTCAAGACACCTCCCTTTGACATGGACCTACTCTTCTAAGGATTTAGATGTCCCCTGAGACACAGTTGTGTGATTATCTTGAGAGAGAAAGGCGTGCCACCAGATGATAACTTCTGTAATCAAAATCATGGTGACTTCTTAATGAATCAATTATTTTAATAATTTGAATAATGTGATACAGGCTAATTAATATTATACAAGATAATGTGTCTATCAGAATTATGAAACAGCATTTTCTTGTCTTAGTGAGTTTACTGAGAATTGTACTGTGGATTCTCCCAGTGGAATCTGTTGTGAAATCTCGTGAGAGATCTATTAGGACTTGGAATATAATTATAACTTCAGATATAATGAAGAGCTATCATTTGCGACCTATTCCCTAAAAAGTAGATATCTATGTTCTTACTGAAACCATTGGGGTTTTTTGTGGTAAGAGTCAAGCGTTTAGTTCATCTTGGAGTACACTAGTATTATCTTTGCATAGGACACTCAAGTCGTTCTTCACACAAAAGTAAATATTTTGCATGGGGAATCTGTCCCTAAGAGGATGACAGGGGCTTTAATACACTGAACTAAGACTCATAAATAGCACTTGCAAAATATTTTTCATTTTCAGATAATACTGGTGGAGTGTTTTCACTAAATAAAGTCTTTTATAGCAGAAAAATGTTGATATTCAGTATTCATTTTTCTGTCAAAACAATTTCAGTGATACCTGTTTGTCTCTTGGTACATCCATAATGTCTACAGTTGGTGTGTAAAAGGAAGCTGTTAGATACCATGGTGATGAGTGTAATGCAAAATGATTGACAGGCTCTCTAAAGCAAGGGCTGTCTTGTGCATTGTTCTGAGCTAACAGAACCTCCAGGAATACTTTTAAATGTATCAGATTTATTTTCATTGAATGCCTAATGAAGAAAAAAAATTGCATTTCAAAGTAAATTACTTGCTAATAGAAGAACTGTGAATAAGATTTTATGACAAGGCCGAGATGATAATGATGAAGGGATCATAAGAGAGGCTATGAAAAAACAGTCGGGGTGAGTAAGAGAGGCGGGTGTGAGAACCTTGTTAAAAGTCTTTACCGAATACTTGCTACAGCAGTTAAGATGAGAGAGAACTGAAGTACGGCAGACAGAGTGGAGACGAAAGCAGCAGCAAGCCTGTTGAAATGAAGATGGTATCATGCTGCGTTGTTTAATGTTACTTTAAAAGACATGTTGTGAAGGAGAATATTCCTTGAATATTACTAAAGATGGATGTCAGACTCTTTTAATGGAGGGATTGCACTGCATAAGAAAAAAATCTGTAGTCTGAGGTAATTATGCTGAGATGGATACTACTGAGAAAAATAGAATATGCTAAATTGTGTAAACTGGTGTGTGGAATGAGCAAGGCATGAAATCTAAGCATATCAGTACACTAAATATACCCTCTTGGTACACTTCAAACAAGTACAAATTAAAGAATGTGTAATGTAAATTAGAATATATTTTTCTTCTGCGATTTTCTGTGCTTATATTGTACTGGGAAATGATGCAGGCAAAATTAAATTGTTTAGATGGAGAAATCATCCCATCTGTGGAGAAATGGTAACCAGTGGAAATTGGTTTTGGTGTTCTCTCCAAGAAATATCTTCATCTGAGTATAATTTGAGTATAGATATCAAAGAGAACTGAAACAACTTGAGATATTTGCTTATCATTTTTAATTAATTTTCTAAAATTGTAACCAAGGGCATCTTCAATTCCCTCTGGTGTACTTCCCAGTCAAGCTGTGGCTTTTTTTTTTTAATGATGCAGCCATCATGGGGAGCCAGAAATCGGGCATTCCTCAAGATTTGATTCATTTTTTAGGTTTCTAATTTGGTGTTATATGATCAAGTGCCTTAATTTAAATCATTCTTCAGGAAAGATAAGATTTTAATGAAATGCAGACTTATATGATGACAATTAACTGTAGAGGAGGTTTGCAGAATCTACCGATCCTTAGTATGCAGCACATAGTGGATTGACTCTATCAAGCCTTGAAGGAAACAATTTAGTAGGAAGGGGAACAGACTGCGTTGTGTATACTTAGAGTTTGTTGCAATTGGTCATGCTTATAAACAGAATAAGGAAAAAAGTGAATTTTTAAATTTTTGTTATTAGCTTGCAAAATGTACAAATAACTTCAATTATTAAAAAGCCCATGTCAGTCCTCCGTGTTTCCTGCTCTTGAATTTTAAGAGTCAGAATAATTGATAAATTTTTTTGACCAGAATTCAGACCAAGTTAAACTACTAAAGCAACATAAGGAATTTGGAAAATCTTTAATATTAATGTTTATTTTTTTTCTACTACCCTTGTAGCAAGAGTGTAGTATGTGCATGTATGCATTCATTCTGTCCCTGTTGGGATACACCTTTCTTCAATGGAAAAATGTAACTCTACGGCTTCAAAAAAAAAATCTGATCAATAATGTGGAAATAATAAGGTTTTTCTATGCTATGAACTAAGTAATGTAAGGTTACTTTTAGAGTAAATGCATCCACCACATACTAAAGGCAAACTTCTGGGCCTGTAATCAGTGTGTTAACTCAGTGATCAGTAGTAGTAAATGTTAATGGCTGCGTAGTCAATAACTCCTACTCTTTTTCATACAAGTAGTCATCATCCATTAGGATGAGTCAGGATGATTTAGGCAAATTGTGACGATGAGTTTTGGGGGTTTTTTCTGCACTGGTATTAGAAACACCACACTTGCAATTTTAGCATAAAATCATGGCTGTTTTATAGATTCAAATGAGTCATAAGTGACAAGCTATTCAAAACATTTAAGTAATAACTATTTTTAAGTTCAAATTCAGGAAATGGAGCAGTTATGCCCTCTGTTTTCAATGTGAAACATCTCAGACTTACTGAAAATGGCAAATAATGGTGACAGATAGGAAAAGATATTTGTAAAGCAAATGATGAAAGATGAACAACTTAACCTTTAGAAGAGGGGACAAAAAGATGAATTAAACAAATATCTACAAAGTGGACAGTGGGAGAAAAAAAGGGAGAAGCAGCAGCATGATAATCTGTTTTGCTTAAATGACAGATAAAACAAGGCTAATTTGGGACTAAGACATACCTTACTAATTTTCCCTTTGGTTTGTATATCTCCAGCAATGATGGTTGCTTATGAAAAATTTGTAGTCTGACTTCGTCTTTCATTCTTTTAAGGACTAAACAGTATGGAACTCTCAAACTTCTTTCCAGATGCTTCCTGGTGTTTCTTTGCACTGGAAGCTGCTATCTGTGCCAATACAGTCACTGATATGCTCCGGGGTCTCCTTAAACAAGAATGTGGGATATTCTAGAGCAAAAATAGACACCATAAACCAACATACTGTCCAGTAGATTTTTTAGAGAAATACAGTAAAGAGCAGTATTTTTGATTCACAAACAGGTTCTTGAAATTGTTCTTTTTTCTGCTTTCAAACCTACAAAACTTGCTGATTTTTTTCCCCCTTTTATTACAGTCAGAGGGAAACTAGAACAAGTCTTAAGCATATGCTTAACACGTGCATATTTGAATACAACTATCAATTTAAAGATTTTGCAGATTAGGAATAAGTCAAATTCCTTGTTCTTTAGTATTAGATTTTTTCCTTTCAGAGGGAAATCATGACTGTCAACTTTGGCATGTTCAAAATTTATGAAGTCCCAGAAACTGTGCCAAAACTGAATGTGTATTGGTATAGAAAAAGTAAAGCCTGAAAAATGCAGATACTTTATAAATGATGGTTATCTTGGAGTTCTTTCATGAAAAGTTAGACTTTTACCTTATTGTAAAAACAAAAAACCAAACAAATCCTTCCCCACCCCCCTCCTCAGACAACACCCCCTACAAATTTTTATTGTTAACATTGACTTTTCTTGAGCGGGTGGAAGGGGCAAGACAGCAGTAGAAGATACTTTCCTATCAGCGTTCTTTCTGTTATTTCTTAACATTTAATCTGTCCCCTTCCTTAACTCTTGCATTGTGGCAACTACATGAACTTCAGTGGACTGAAAAAATAGGGTTTTGCCGACTTGATACTAGAAAAAGTAAGGCAAAATTTTAATTAAATACAGTCAGGGTAAACCTATCCATATAATTGCTTTTACTTTCAAATTTTTCTTCAGTATTTGTCCCTCTTGATCCAACATTGTGACATTCCTCATATTATACTTAGCTCTGGAAACAAAGCTGTGGCTTTTTTTTATAGTTTCTCAAAATAAAAAACCAAGCTCTGTCACTCAGTAGATTACTCCCCAGGTCACTAAGGTAGATCTTGTTATTTAAATAAGCAGTTAAAGTATGGTTCTCAGTTCTCCAGCATGCTAGTGCTCTGTCCTGTTCTGCCTTGGAGGAAAACACTTTTCCTACAGAGAAGAGGAAAATGGAGAGGGCTTGGTGGCATGCAGCTGTGTCCTCCCCAAACCTTGCTTGTATATTCTGCACTTACTGTGGCAATAAGCTGAAGCGAGTCCACAGATAGCATCAGACCAAAGGGTACCATAAGTGCCCAGAGGTATGTATCACTGCAGTTCTGTGATTATTATTTCTTAGCAGTGGTTGTGCTGCTGCTTTTTCTGCTCCCTGTCCCTTGGGAGGTTGCTCACCCCAGGGCAAGGGTTAGAGGAGGGTCCAGACCTGCAACTACAACTACAGGGTGCCCTGGCTTTACCACATACCTGGACCAGCAGAAGCAGGTAATTTGGTTTTGGCAACTTAATTCTTGTAACGCAAGCACAATGTAGGTCTGTAGTTACAGCTTGGCAGCATGGGGTATAGTCATTGTACCGTGACAATATCAGGAGGTCTTATTAATTTTCAATGAATAAAAATCTACAGTGTCGTAAATCCAAAAGAAAAGATTTCTAGTTAATCTGTAGAACTGGACTCATACTTTGGCTGGATAATATATAACCTTGTAACTACATTCCAGGAACGGGGGAAGAGAAGGGAGAGGTGATTCACTTCAATGCAGTGTGAAAATTAGAACACACTTTGAAGCAAAAAATCATTATACATGTGGAAATACACAGAAACTGGGATTAAATTATAGCCCAGTTTTATTAAAAGGAAACCAGTGACTACCTTGGGGTTTTTCATATCTCCATTCTCGTACACAAGAAAGGCAGTGTTGCAATTCAAGAAAATTTGATGCTGTTACCTATAGGAAATTATAGTTTGAAGTGGAGATAATGGGGATTAATATAAAGGGAATAAAGATATGGTTGGACAGGAAACTACAACAGTTTACACTAAAACCTTGAGAGTAATCATCAGTGATATTCTTCATTACTTAATGTTGGGAATGGGAATGCTCATTAGTGACCTGAGAGTAGGAAATGGGTATGTACACATGGAGTCTGTAGACAAGATACATGTTGGGGATATTTATAGTGCTGAGGAGGAACTGATCATCTCACATTGTGTGACTTTGTCACCAGACTAATAGGAATTGGAATGAAGCTAATCAAAGGATAACTTTCAGCTGCTAATGTGATGGAGCTGTTAAAAAAACACAAATGTAATTTTAGAGGGTATCAGGCAAGGCATTTCTGTTGGAGGGGGAAGTGTTAGTGCTGCTCTTTGAGAATATGCAGGATCAGATTTGAAATACTGTGTACAGCCTGGTTAAAATTTTTCAAGATAATTGCACACAGACTGAAACTACTGATGTAAGGGATTGGAACAAATATAAAATCAAATAGTTGACTATTTATCTTGAAGATTGTTTTGCAAGCTAATTAAGAGCATGTATACTATCAGTAATTCTTCTTTCTCCTTATGCTAAGGAAGACTAATGCTGTAAGTGTAAGTACTCTAAAGTTGGTTGTTGTACCATTTAAAAGTGCTTCTAAATTTTCAAGTAGCTGAATAACATATTTCAGGTGGGACTGGAGGCAGAGTACAACTTATGTAGAAAAAGAGCTAGGTAACTTCATGGAAAAAACAGAATAGGTGAACTTCCAGAGAAACTGAAATTGGAGTATGATTCCCTAATATCTTCAAAAGGTTGTGAAAGGATCAGGCTGCCCTTGTTTGCAAGATGTAATCTTGTGATTATCTTTTTGCCTCATAGGTGTCAAGAAGGGCTTATTATCCTTTGATATGTGATATATTATATGGTTCCTCAATTATTATTTCACCCTGCCTGTCTTTGAAAACTGGGAATTGAATGTCTGCCTGTGACCACAGGGGACTAGACTTGATGACTTGGGTGATCTGTAACATCCCTGTTTGCAGACACTAACCTGTCAAACTCCACTTTCTGTTCCCTTGGCTGCAGAGGTAAAGATGTAGCCCTGAAATGAAGTTTTCAGCAGCAGCAGTGATCCTCTTGGGAGGCAACTTAGGCATCTAAGTTTCAAAACCTGAAACTTAAGCTCCTTAGGCATTGGATAGGTTTTTGAAGTCTTTCTGTTTGAAGTCTGTGATTGCCTTGGAGGCTGTTATCACTGAATGGGAGTCAGCTAGGTTAGCTAAGCGTATACGAAATGCCTTGGGCAGTTTTCAATAAACATGACATGATTTGTAGCAGTTAGGTTTGTTTTAATTCTTTCCCTCCCAAGCTATTCAGTTTTGTCTTGAAAGTTTGAAAGCTTTTTGCTTTCTCATGCAAATGAATAACCCTAACTTGAGTACATAAGACCTTTTTGCTTTATAACCTTGTCTTCCTCTATAGCTGTCTCATTCATGAAAAATGTTCTATTCCCTTCAGTAACTTTGACAGAGGATTGACACTCTTTGTAGGTGTCTTTCTGCTTCCTGAAATGCTTCCCTTTTCCCCTTATCTGAAGACTTGTATCATCTTCTTTTGCTTGATAAAGATCTCGGGTACACTGAGCTTCTAAAACTGTGTGTCTGTTTGATTTTGCTTGTACCCAGGGCATCTCTTTTCTTCTAAGATTAGGTAATTTATCTCCCTTATGAGAGCAAAAAGCTTTGTATGATAGGGAGCAATCAAGATGGTGATCTCTTGATAAGAGCGCACCCTCAATTGTTGGTTCAATTTTCTTATGTAATTCATTTTTAATATCACCTAATATTCTGCTGAACATGAATGAGAATGGAGGAACGTGATCTTTTTTTTTTTCCAGTGTGGAATCTGTGCCTGCAGCCAGAGGGTTGGTCATCAAAATTATAGGGGTTACAGTATAGGGGTACAGTGAGGGGATTTTGACCAGACTTTAAAAAAATCAGTGCACAGTACTAGGGTGGTGTTGAAAATGTGTTACCCTTTTAAAAAAAAAAAAAGTGTGTGGGGAGGAGGAAATAAAGGTGATCTGGCAGTTGTTTTGAGGCTTTTGATCATTCCATGACACTGTTGAGCTCTAGCCACCCGTCCAAAGTGGCTGCTACAGCCTTGTTTCATGCTGAGAAAAAGGGCAAGCGGCACCAGGCCCAGGGGAAACCTTGGGCCATGCAGGTCCTGCCGTGTCTCTTCAAGGTGGAACTCAGTTCTACAGTTGCAGCTCTTCTGTGGGCTCTGGAGTTGTTGCCTAGACCCATCTCCTGTGTCCATGCATGCTCTGATGTTCCCCAGCCTCTGCCTGCTTCCCAGGGGCAAGTACCAGCACTCACAGGAGGGGGCTGCAGGCAGACAACGCACATGGGCTTGCACTGAACCCTTCTAACTTGTAAGGGTTACAGACAAACCAATTTTAAAAATGAATTTGCTATAAAACTGTCTACTGTAAATTTTGGCTCAAATGCGTCAGAAAAGCATATCTTGATTTCAGGGTTTATTTTATCAGTTACCTAGGACATTTAATTTGGAAACAACTTTTGTCCTGCAATGGCTTTTGTGAAAACAAATCCACAGAATATTAGAAAACACTGAAATTCTTGAGATACTACTCACCTGTCCTTTTTCAAGATTAGTTTGTTTATATCAAACTTGAGAGTTATATCAAACTGAATGCATGAGTTACCTTATTAAAGTCTTTTAAGAGAATTTCAGCAAGATTTAAATCTCAGAATGAACCCTGAAGATTTAAAATCTTGAAACTATTAAACTGACCTTGCTGGAACTGCCTAGATTTCAATTGATATCTCCAAAAGAAAAAATGGCACTGGTCGTGTACTCCACAGAGGTGTTTTATTGGTCATGTGAGGAAAACAATTATGAAAGTATGCACATAGAGTAATATTTGTCAGGGCTGAACTTGGGACTTAATCGCCTATTGTGATTAAGTTTGAAATTACAGAAATCTGGCTAGAGGATTTGTTAAAATTATGATTTTCTCTTTTATTATGTAATTCTCTTCATTAGTTTCTCTTTATACCAACCAGCTAATTTTGTGGAGATGTGGAAGTAGATGTTCGCCCTTTTCTTTAGATGAGGCACAGTATGTTTTAGTGGAATTATTGAATAATACCACATTCAGGTAATTAACCAGTCCCTCAGTCCTTTTTCTGAAGGAGAACCTGCTGTTGGGGAAACTGTTGTGCCATGTGTTTTGTATACTTTCATTTACAGAAGGATATCAACAGCTGAGGCAGCTAGGGTAATGAAGCATGAAAGGGACAAAAAAGACAAAATTGCTGGTACTGCAATAGCTCTTTCAATACAAGGGCTACAAAAAATAAAAAAGGCTAATATGGAATTGCTGTTCCTGTGCTTTGGGATTTGGGAGAACATCCCTGAAATGCCAGGCCTGACTCTGACATTTACTTTTGGCTAGCATTAAGCTTTCCGTAGAGGGGCAGCTAAGACCACTGTTGTAAAAGGCTGAGCCACAAAATTGCATGGTTTCTTTCCCCATCTCCTTCGTGCTGCTCAAAATGATTCAGACGCACGTACTGCAAGCTTTGCTGTTACTGAAAGATAAAGCCACATGATGTATGTTTATAAATATAAAAAAATATTTAAAAGAAAATTTAAATCTTTATTGACATTAGATTTCTCCAAATCTAGAGAATTTTAGGGATAGATTGTGCTCTGATCATTCTGATTCCCTTTCTGTTTAGCAACAAGCGTATCCTATAATGAAGCGAGTCAGACACCTAGTGTCTAGTTCAAATTAGTTCACTGAGTCTATAATTCATGCCCTGAATGTGCTCACAGTTCTTTGGCACTGAGGAAATACTACGCATCTAAAAGACTTCTACACAGGAAATTTTAAAGNAAGTTGCATGACTGTTGGTGTTTTGGGTAAAGTTTACTGTAACGGTAAAGCAGAAGTACTGCATCTTACGAAGTGTGATGTCTTGCTTTTTAGAAGTAACAGATAATTGAAGGTTTGAGGTTTTTGCTTAATTTCCTGTTGCCTAAGGAGTACTTAATATGTTATACTTCTACATGTCAAATTCCTTGACAGATGTTCTTTCTAGAATTTTTTTGATGAATCTAGGCAGCTGTATGTTTTCTCAAATAGAGCATCTTGCATACATAAAATAAGAATTATAATGAGTAATTATTTTTCTATTATAAATAAGATTATAGAAATAATATTATTCCTGATGCTCTGCTTTGCTTGTAAGGAGGTCAGTTACCGAATGAAAATTCTTGTGTACAATCTCAAAAAAAACTCAGGAGATGTTCTCATGTGGTTGTATTATGATAATTCTTTTCATGAAAGAAAAAGGCTTTAGGTAAAACTTGACTTTATCCCGCTTCATTGGAGATTTTTTTATATTAGCCAAGCTTCTAGTTTTTGTGAGAAGCATGTATAGGTGCATGATCCTAACAAAACATCTGCTGCCCAGAACTGTTAAAAAGCCAGGCTGGTAGAAAACTTGCAATTTCTGAAAACCCAATTGTTTATCCTTGGATCTCTTGCCAGGATTATACACATGAATAAATGTGAATCTGGATGACTGATTTGATCCTTCTATCTTAGAACTTCTATGCAATGCAAACAAGTAGAACTTTTCCATGTTAAATTTAATCAAGTCTCAGCTGCATTGACTAGGTGATTTGAAAAGTGACATATTAGTCTTGTTTAACTTGCCACTCATCTACATTTCTGTCTGTAAATAACTGGATTGCTCTGGATTGATTAAATCACTAGACAGGTTGGGTTGGATTATACGTGCATTAGTCTGACACTAGTATGGGTGAGGTTTGATGTCGCAGAGGTATCTTCAAACTCCAAAACTCCATTGTACACATCAATATCTTCAATGGTATTTAAATTTTCAAAATCTACATTTACAAATTATTAGCTGAATTTAATAATTATAATAATGCGTTGAATTTAAGCTTGTTTTTACTAGAATCTGTTGTAGTAGCTCATTACCAGAGAAAAAGCATATGCGTAGGTCTCCAAGGACTTAGTCTGTCAAGCATTGTAGAGGAAATTTGAGAGATGTAATTGCCTTGTAACTAAGATGAATTTTGGTCTTCAACTTTGCCACTGGTTTCCTCAGTGTTAATCTGTTTTGTTTCTTCATCCCTAAGTAAGGGTGATCACAAGTATAAAGAGAACGTTGTTGTAACACGCCATAAAGTTCAAAAAACATCTTGTTAGATGGTTAGGGAATGACTGGAAGAGGAACAGTCTTCCTTAGTTGGACAAGATCTTTTGCCTTTAATATTGGCTTTCTAGCCTTTACTTTAGCATGCAGGCAACATTTTATTGGCGGAAACTGCACGTTGCTTTAGCCACATCAAGACTTTTTTATATGTTAGCAACTGCAAATGGACGTTGTGCCTAACAAAGCGAAAGCTTTCCAGTGCATTAGGGAAACAGTCTCCTAACTATGTAATTATCTGATACCACAGTAAATTCCTGTATATGTACAGGGAGAGCTGGTGATTATGGGCTTCCTTTCTCATCTTCCTGGTTTTGGGAAATATTTCTTCAGATAGCTCTGAAAACTATTTATCGGTCAAATGTTGCTGGTGTAAAAGATGTTGTTCTGTGCATACGTTATCTTTCCACTGTCAGTAGGTCTTTAGTGGTGCGTTCTTGCCCTTCTGAAAAAAAATATTAATGGAATGTATTTCTACTGAACAAAATAATACTATGGAATGGTTACTTTCTTACTGGTAGTTCTGTAATGTCGAGTACCTAATGTTAAATCTCACTGTTATTAACAAACTGCTAATCCATTTTGCTGGATTGATTCAGCACGCTGAAAATAAAAATCAAATAGAAGAGTATAGATGTTGTTTGGGGAATAAAATATATTATGATAGTAGATTTCTAAGCCAAAACAGGTGCCTAAAGACTGAGGAATATAAGTTAAGTTTCTTTGCACTGTAACGACAGAGCATGTCCTGGATTAATTTTGTGTGTGTGTATGTATATATGTTGTGAAGATATCTGTATAGGAAAGATAGATTGGTTTGAATTAGCTTTCGATAAAGTATTCATACAATGAGGAAGTCTAAAGATTAAACAGCTTTGAGATTTTTGGACTG
>WEKW01029693.1:97567-119378 GCA_013389905.1 Sula dactylatra
TAAAAACTATCTTGGTTTATTACAGCAAAATGCCTTTATGGTCTCTCTCTTTCTATTAGGTAAGACAGGAATTGTTAATCTCTTGTGTATAAATTAAATTCCTTCTGTATGCATGGAAGCTGCCTTCCGTATGTTTTTTTACTTCTTTCTTGCAGAATAATACCAATATTTTTGAAGCCACAGAAGTTCAGGTGTGCCTTAGGTTTTTTTCTAGAGAACCAGTGTTTTGCTGCAGAGCAAGGAAATCCTACATTTTTATAAGGTAACCATGTTACTTAGGCAGCCTTTCTAAACTGATATAAGCTAATTAGACTTGGAGAGTAAAATAAATCAATCTGATGGGTTGATCTCTCTGTATGAAAGAAGGAAATACCCTTTGAACCTTACTTTTCTGAAACTGTCACTGTTTTACTGAGTAAGAAAGGATAAAAACTCTAATTATTGGAGCCTTACTGTGTAGCTGGGTGTTCAGAAGAATCTTGATTTAGATAGCTGATCAGTAATAGCTGGCTTTTTGCTAACTGCTATGAAGAAACAACCTTGGAAAAACTCTTGCATAACCTTTGTTACGTATGAAGTCTTGTCTGTTTGTGGGAAACGTATTCACACAAAGCTAACAGACTTCATAAAATCCGGTTCGGTCCGCCCTGGTTGGTTACACAGTTTCTCCAGTAAGTATGTAGGCCAACTATTTCTGTGTCTCCCTTAAGTATTTTCATTCAGCTTTCTGCCTTTCTTGAAGTTCTTGCAAGAGCTCTGGGAAGGAGACCACTAGGCAAAGACGTTCTGCGTCAGCTCTTCCTCTTGTGCAGAGTGAAGGACCCAGAAATATAATCGGACCCTTGGGGTGGTGGGTTGTTATCGTCTGTGTGACTGAAACCATTGATGAGGATGACAGATCCCTAAACTAGGAACAAGGTCTTGACCTTTTTTATACTTCATCTATTTAGATATTTTTTGGGTAGGAATTCACAAATTTTTTTTCTTCTCTGCTTCTCTCAGTTCCAGGTTGTGTCAACAACCATGTCTAGGAATTAGACAAATTCACAGAAGTCATCAATAAATGCATGTCTTAATGTTTTTCCCACACACCATATTTCTTTCTTCCTGAAGACATGCAGCCAGATCCAATTCTTACCTTTGAGTGCGCTGAAGCCTCTGTTCTTCTGTCTGACGTTACTCAAGTTTGTCCTCACTGCTAAGGTCTTGAAAATTGTTGTTCGAGTAGAATTTGTGTGCTGAAAAATAGTCAGTTATGATTAACAGTTACATGATAGGTGAGAGAGACTACATTTACATTTACTTCCACCCTGGTGGTGAATATGTATTCCAAGGAAGATACTGCACTTCTGAGCAGATGCCATGCAACAAAATCTGTAGGCTGTTTCTGGTATTCTTAACTGTTGGAATATTGCCGCTTTTTAACGTAGGCAAATATTAATTGGATCACAGCAGAGGAGAATAAATTTAATTCTGTGTTAGCTTCAGCCCTGTTCTGGGAAGGTGCTATCTCTGGCTCCTCTATTGTTTTCAACATTTGTTTGTCTGTAGTTCAAATGGTTATGACAAGAGAGGTTGATTATCACATCCATTCCCCAACAAGACTATAATATTTTAGAGCGATCGCTGGGCATGGGCACCACTCAGTCCAAGCAGAGGAGGTCATTCAGCTTGGTTCCTCCATTACATGAATTCTTAAACACTGATGTGTTGGACAAAGGGAAAATTGCAGTAATGATTCTTACACTATAAACATTCCCTTTTCTTGTGTTAAAACAATCCACACACACACCCCAAAAACCCTGAAAATGAGATTATACTTTTTCATACAAGTTGGAAAATTCAGTTTGACATCAAGCTCTTTTATTTTCTCTTTTTGAGGAAAAAGTATTTGTAAGAGGACTCTATGAATTAAAGTTCATTTAGTTTGGCATTATAAATGTTGAATGGTTTAGAACCTTTAAATTTCTTACCTTTCTGAAAAAATGTCGGTGGTATAAGTGCTACTTTCAGGTACACTTCACAACATACAAATATTGACACTTGGGGACACAGCCATATTTTCAAATACGGCAGATATTTAGAAGCATGAGCCAATTGAACATAATTTTAAAATGTACCTAAGTGTCTAATGACCAGATTTATTAAAAGTAATTATTGTTTACAGAGCAACTTTATAATACTTGTCAAATAGTTTAGGCAGGGTTTAGAGAAAGAGCAGGTTCTGGGGCTCTTGGTTTGGTTAGTTACCTATATGTGTGTCTTTAGGCACCTAAATAAAGTTCTGAAAATGACTTCGTTCCCACGATATTTAAAAAAAATATTGTTCAGATATCTTGCCAAAAGTGACAGTCTTGCATAGAGCAGGGAGAAAGAAATAGAAGAACTCAAAACCATTTGACAAATAAGAAGGTGTTAAAACCACAAAATAGCTCAGGGTCCCAGTTTTGACATCTATTTGAGAACAGGAATTAAGGACACAGAAAGAAAAGGCAGGGTTTCCAAATGAAACAGGGCTTCAGCTACTCCCAGGCTGGCTTAGCTCTGCAAGATCAAAGCAGATGTGGTGTTAGGCCCTTCACCTTTGGTTTGCTTTAGCATGAGGGAAAGGTTTATCAGGAAGCTTTTCAGGGCTTCCACTGACCACGAAGAAAAAGTAAAGATTATCGTATATCACCACTAGGAAATTGCTTTCCACAGAGTTGGAAATCAAAAATAAATGAAAAATATAGTTCTTTACAAAATATTGTCATCTTCTCCATCTGAAAGGGTGACCCTTGCCCTTCAGCAGAGTGGGTTGGCATTTCAGGGTTTTTGCATACACTGCATAATGTGTATTAGAGAATAGAACAGTTTGGGGATTGTCTAAACTGCCAAGGAACAGTACCCTCTCTTCTGTCATATGCTTAAATGCATAAAATCAAGGAAGGAAAAAAAAACTTCTTGTAAAAATGAAGAAATAGTCACAGACTGCTAAAGACTTAATATACCCTTGACTGATTTACATATTCAGAGTTACATGGGAAACTTAATAGCACCAATAGTGAGATACTTCATTTTTAAATTAAATCACATTGAGATTCATGTCATTGCAGAAACCTAAAACCTTCAGAAAAATATTTGTACAGGAGATGAAATTACTCATGTATCTAGGAAAAGTTACAGAAGGACAGTGTAAAGTTCTTGGGACACTGAACAGTGGCAGAACTATTCTCTCTTTGGGCATTTGTGATGCTTTGTCATTAGAGGATTAAGCTTCTCCTTTCTTTAGAAGTTTAGATATACTGGACTTACTTAAACAACTCTATGCCAAATATATCTTTTACATATTTATAAATAGGGAAGTGTAATTTAAGCTCTGAATTTTGTTTGAGATATATTGATAGGACTGTTACCTCCTGTAAAACTTCCGACAAATTTAGCAGCCAGCTTTTCACTTGTGGGAAGCTTCTTTCAGAAGACAAAATCAGGTTACTTCAGCCAACAATAATGGCATAACAAGAATTTACATATTTAAGAGAAGCTGAAATAGAGGGCTATTTAAAAGAGGATACAATGCAAGTCTGTTTTGTTGATATTTCCTTTCCCTTTCTTGGAGAGCCATGTTGGATTTGCCTTCCAAATGTTATAACATTTGTTTGTTTTCCTCGTTACATAACCATTTCTAAAGTTTTGTTAAGAGTTGTGACACTTCCACCAAGCTGTCGTCTTCCTACCCTTGATGTGCATTAATTGATGTGAAATGAAAAACAGACAACTGCCACATATTATTTTTAGACTTCTTGAAAAGCTTTCCCTGTGATTTTTTTCAGTTCCATTTCCATCTTGATCTACTTATTAGGACTAGCCTTGTTACCTCACTTGCTGTGATTGTAACCCATCTAGAAATTACCTCTTACAAGTTCCCTTAACTTAGGGAAGTGTCCCACTGGTACGTTGATTTTTTTTTTTTTTTTAAATAGTAATTCTTTTTTTTTTTTTATGCTGGGTCATGGTTGAGGATATGTTTTCTGTGCAAGCACATGGGGTCTCCACCTGCTCCCTGCTTGCACAGAGATTACTAAGGGTACCATCAGCAGCTCGGTTTAAACCTGACTCATGTTACCCTTGAGAATTCACTTCTATCAAGCTGAGTTTAGAGATCTCAGATTTGTCCTGTTGTTGCAGGGGATGCTTAGTAAAAGCTGCATGGCTGCATAGATTTTTCTTGCATTATTTACTCCTCTTAGCTTCTCTTTGCTCAGTAGGAAAGAAAGTGACAGGCAGCTAATAGCTGACAAATAACCATATCCCCTTTCCTCTAGCTAAGGCTTGGCGATTTTCCTACTACAACCTGATGTGATACGTTTTCACGAATGGCAATTCGTGCTGTATCAGCTGTGCTGTTCTCAGAGGAAGCTCCGAGGTGGCGGTGCGCTCAGAGCCCTCCCAAGCCGGGCACCCCCCCGAGCATCCCTGCCCCGCCCGGTCCCTCGGGCGCTGCGCGGCTGCGTCGTTTCCCACGGCCGCCAGCGGGTGACTCCCTCGGCACTGCTCATCGTACCCCCGGCGGGACGAGCCTGGGAAGAAACGCATCGGTTTCTTGTCCTGAGTTCTGCTGAAGTTTACTTGCATCTAAGGAAAGGAAAATTAAAAAGGAAAAAGCTTAAAGGATCAAACCAGTTTCCTTAGCAGTACTAAAATTGTTTTCCCTAGAAAGACACTTTAGAATGAAGGCTCTAAAATAATAAACGAAAGAACCGAGAACCATGTCTCGCTTGTTTTCAAGGAATGGTGTAGCCTGTGGCCGTTTATCTTGCTGCCCACATCCCAGACAAAGACCTGAGTGTTCACCGAGGGAACAGAGCTGTGGCACAAGTAACTTCGCTGCGCCGCTGCCAGGCTCGCTGGCGTGCGCGATGCACTTGTTTCCATTGGCATTGCTTAGCCCCTCCCAGCTGGACCAGTGGGTAACAAAATGTGAATTAGACTCTTAAAACAAAGTTAGTAAGTCCACAACTTAGCAGACATACAGATGTCTCCACTTATCCTTGCTATTTTTGGAGGAGCTGCACAGAAATGCTGTAATATTGTTGTTTCTTACAAGAACACAAGAACTTTTTGGAGTAGTATTTTTCTACCTTAGAGAAGAGCTGCAATATTTAGCAAATGCTGCAGAGCTGGAAGAACAGCTTCATGGAAATACAGTTTCTCAGTCTTTGACTTAAAAACATTTTGCACTATTACAGTTCGGGGATTTTTCAATTTTTTTTTTTGTCATAAGTTATTTTTCCTCAAACTCCAAGTTTGAAGAAGCTGAATTTAAAGTGGCTTCTTCTTTTGTTCAGTTCTGGTTTTATGTGGAGTTAAACTGAGACTATCTTACAATGTCAGCTGTGATAATTGAACTGGATAAGCTTTCTTCAGATATGATTGAGAGCGAAAAGGATTCCAAGTCAGATTTTAAGGAAGGAAAATTCAGTGAGTCGTGTGCCGGTTATCATGGTTTTCAACTTCACTGCTCGCATTCTGCACCAGCTGGTAAGCATGCATTTATATAAACTATTTCCTCACATCTGTGTCTAGTTACTCATGTAACATGTTGCAAGTAAACTGTAAGACCCAATAAGGAAAATATAGGATTTGTTGCTGTCACATGCATGCAATATATGAAGTCATTTTTACTTTAGGTAAAGGGTAGACCATATGTCTGTTTAAAAAAAAAAAAAAAAGATATCAGTGTCTCCTGAACACTCTAGCACATAAGGTACTGCTGGAAGAAGAGCCCAGGACACATTACCTTTGCATTACCTGGAAGATGAGTTTTCTGTAGCAGTTGACATAGTTTTTGTGTAAGTTAGAGCAGCCTCAGCAGCTGCTCTGGTGTTAGACTTTACAAGGTGTGTACATAAGCTGTGCTCTCTAGCACTGTGGCTCCTCTTCTGCTTTCCTCTGGTATTTTTTTATCATATCAGGGCTTGTAAAGAGGGAACTGCATATGCTGTAAGACTGGTTTGTTTTGTTTGTTTGTTCTTTCATGACCAGTGTGGATCACTTGTTTTCATTTTGTGACAGGTGTTTTATATCGCTCTCTAGAATAGGTCTCCAAAAAGGTCAATTAAATAAGCATCGTGAAACTTTAATTTCTCTGAGAGTTTATAGGAATGAAAAATAGAGACTGTAGCTGCCTTGGGTTGTCTAATATAAGCAATGGGAAGCACCTGCAGTTAATCAATGGAATCTCATTGTGCCCTTAAAGCCATCTGAAGTAGTGGATGGTCATTCACCTAGGTGCAGTACCTTTTAAGAATGACTACTCTGATTTCTTGTGGACTACATATGTATTTGGACTTGCACAACACCCAAGGGGTAACTTGATTTTGATTATGTTGTCACTCACTTATGACCCTTGGAACAAAGCACAAAGAGACATGGAGAATATCTAAACGTAAGTGACACTTTATCCTGTGACAGGACAACCAACCTGCAGTGGAAGACTGCAGCTTTCACTTGGCTAAAGTAGGTGAATATGTAAATAAAACTTAGATATTTTTACCCCTGTAACAAAGTTTTACTTATTCAGTTCTTACACATTAAAATGGTCAAATGCTTGGGAAGCCACGCTACCTATTCTTTTGCAAGAAAACCAGATAGCTTGTGCTTTCCCTAATAGAAATTTTCTAATTTTACTTCCTGTAAAGCCTTCACTTTTGAAAGTTTGTCTTGTATGTTAGCAGGTTTTTGCAAGGTCAGGAATCGGGCGTCTGTCTCTTCCCCTGCAATCCTATAACATAACTTCAAAATTACCTCTCCTGCCCCAAAGAAGTGCCACTAAAGAATTTATGCCTGTGCTAGCTAAGATGCTTTGCTATGTTCCCTAAACATCAGGGTAATGTGTTCTAGCCTATCCAGTTGATCAAGAGTAAAATGAACTTTCAGCATGAGCAGCACCTTGTTCGTGGAACTATACCATTCAGAGTTCTGCAGGAAAGAAATATTAAACTCAAATCTCCTTGTTGGGATTCTTCCATTTGGAAAAATAATCATTTTCTTTTTAGAAGAATTACATCTTGCAAATAATTGTTGCAAACACTGTTTACTCTTCCTAAAGCAGGAACAGTGCTAGCAAGCATCTTGGACAAATGCGTTGTCGAGAGTTTGAAGATTTTCTTGTTTTGTGTTTTTTGCATCATGGGAAGAATCAAATAAATGGTGATAAATTGTCTTAGTATTTTGGGGGTTTACGAATGATGACTTAAAGGAAATGCAAAATTTTCCTTGGTATATTTATTTTACCACTGTTTAAAGTAAGCAAGCCCTTTGTAGTTTCCAGTGTTGCTTTGGGTTGCCTGAAGTCTGAATGGAACGATGTAAACAAGTCCTATTTGGCTTCCTAAAAGGAACTTCTACTTGCTCAGCCGTAGCTATTGACAAAAATATATACAGCTTTTGCTTATGCTAAAATGATGGACCCTGTTTCTTCATGAGTAGACTGTTCCCCAACATTGATGTTTCATAGGGAAAATGAAGAGTTTGAGCTATGGGAAGTAATTGAAATTTTGCCTTTAGAATGTAGTTTTTTCAGATAGCAACAAGAGTAAGAAAATCTTAAATGAAGTCAGCATCCTACATCAGAGTGCTGCACTGAGGTTTGCTAGTGTTGGCTTCTCTGCCCCATAGGACTCCACCCTCTACAGCGGCAGCCTTGGGAATCCTACATTTTTTTAGGCTCAATGCTTTTTTAGATTTCCAGTGTTTTCAAAGAGAATTTAAAGAACTCTCCTCTAAAATCAATCAAGTCTCCAACAAATGGTAGTATAAGGTAATAAGATACATGAAAATATAACTGTGAACCTACAGAAGAAGCAGCAGCGGAAGAACATGTCCTTCTGTTCAATCTGCTGTCTACATGCTCAGTTGTGTTATGAGAGGTTTATTGTTTAAAATTTATTATGGTGTGCTTGTACTATGTTATTTTGTATATAAAGCAGAGAATTCAGCAGAGATGATCACTTAAGAAAAACTTCATGTAGTTCTGATGTGTTAATTTTAAACATAACACCTAACAGTGCAAATACAGAAAAGTGAATACTCTAAGTAAACTGGTATCCTGAAATAGTCTGGTTTTGGAATGGAAAATGGAAACATTGTTGGGATAGAGAAATATTAACCATGTTATTATTTTGTTCCTGCTTTAACCAAACCCATTGCAATAGGATGTAAATGTTACATTACTTTCCTGCACTTGTCTCGTTAAATGAGAAAGAATGTTATTTATAAATAAGCTTAACTTTCTGTATATCACTCTATTTTCAATTCTGATGCAAGTACCAATCCTGAGGCATATTTATTTGTGATCTGCAGGTAAATCAGAATATATTGCAGAATAAGAACAATGGTGTTGTTGAATTAACATTGTGTATAGGATACATGCTTTTTCCATGCAGAGCATTCTTGAAATCTTTGGGAGTACATCACTTGCACTGTAATATTGAGACGTTGTTTCAAAACATGAAATCCTGAAATACGTGACCGAGCTCGGTTGACAAATGCTTCAGGAACAGATCGATGACCAGTGTTGATTTCCACAGTGCTTGGGTTACCTGGACTTGGAGTGAAGGTTTGCAAGGAGCAATGATACTTGTAGACACGGTGGATAATGTGGGGTTGATGGGTTTTTTAGGGATGCCAATCTATCTTTAAGAAAATAAATCTTATTTTTATTTATATGCTACTTATCCTGTCAAGAAGAATTTTTCATAAAATATGATAACATGATTGCCAGTGTCACAACTACAGCAACTTCTCTTAACCGATGGGCAACAAAAGGCATTAATGGTATAAAAATATAGGACCAGATCTCTGTTGTATTTGCTAGGGTAGAATTTCCTCTATGGCGTGGTGTATTAGCAGTTCAGACTTCTCACAGGAAGCAAAGCTAACCTGAATATTCCAGCTGTAGATGTTCGTTTAGATTTAGCCCTTGTTATTGCTGATAGATGATGTTTTGTTTCATCCCTTATTAGCCTGGAAATGACTGAGAAGGTTCAACCTACAATAGTGGCCTTTATCTCCTAATCTTTGTTTTACAACTGTAAGACAAACCATACTCAGAAATGTTTCTCTACATAAATTCTGTAGTATAGTCCTAAAGATGGTTTTGTCCAAATAACACTTGACCAAGAATAAAGAAACCTCTTAAAAATATATATTAAAAAAAAGCATGAGCCGTAAGTAAGGTCTTAGTAGTGTAACTGGTGTAGTGGTGGTGGTGTCAGAGTACAGCACTCAAACTCTCCTGAAATGAGACATGCACTAAATCTCACAGATTTGAGACTCTGACTTTTGGTAGAATGGTACAAGGCTAGAGAGAGAATTTTTTTCTGCCTTTTTTCTGGCTCTTTTACTGATGAGACTTTAGGGGAAGAGATGTGAAAGTTATTTTCCAGAGAATAGTTGCTATGTTTCAGAAGTTATTGTTACTGCTGGTCTATTTATGTATTAGAAATCACCCATATGCTCTATGAGGGTATGAAATGAACAAAATGAATTATGAAACTTGTTGGAACTGAAAAGTTAAAAAATTAAGGACACTTTCCTGCAAAACCATTTGATCCATATGGTGCAAATGGCACAGGCTAACAGGGGGCCCAGGGACAAGAAAATGGGAGGTTTTGGGTAAAGATGATGTAACTGAGTAAATACTTTCAAGTGATTAGTATTTTGTGTTCAAGACCATCAATGTAGTAGGTGTATACAGAGAGGTAACAACTGTATTTTTCTATTTTAGCAGAGCTTGAGGGGTAGAAAGGACCTTTCAGAGTAGCAGAGGGGGTGGTTTGAGTTTCACCAACATAAAATGAAGTCCCTTTCTAGGTATCAGGAAGTGAGGGGATCCAGAAGAAAGGATGAGCCAAGCTTGTCCTCATTTGCTACTAGAACAAATACGATGAAAAGGACAATAATTTAGCAAATTTCCCTATAACTATCTGCCCCTCCTCTTCTCCCTTCCAAAATGCTTATAAGAAAGGCAGCAGCAGACTGAGCCCTGAGTGCTTGCTGCTATCCCTCTCAGCAACCTGCCTAGACATCTTACTACATCACCCCTCTGAAAAACTTTTCACAATGCACATATCACAGCTTTATGGGAGTGTTGCATCACAGAGGAATAGATTTCTGTACTTCGTGATATCAGATGAAACTAGAATGCAAAGTGGTGGAGCACTGTCTTCAAGAAAGAGCATTTCCTTCATTGAAATAGAAATATTTTACAGAAATTTTACTGGGCAGAAAAGCCAAAATAATCTACAGGTTTGTTTTGTTTGGTTTTTTTTTTTGCAAAATCCTATATGAATACCCCTTAACTGAATATATTTCCATTGTTCCTGAAACACCAAAATACTTCTGCTTACTGAAAATCTGCTAAAACTGTGTTTATTTACAAACTTCAGAAGGTAGTTTTATTACTGAATAAAACATTCTCTTTCTCTTTATTTAAATTGAGAAGTGCTTCAATCACAATGTCCAGGGAACTGAATATGTTGTAGGTTTGTGCATTGTACCACACCACCAATTTGCCTTATACTAGGATTATATAGTAAAAACAAGAAGGCAGCAGACACCATAAACAGGAAATTATGTCTAATGGTTACAATCCACCTGAAGTCCCTGTGCTCAAGTGAGCTCTGAACACCTACGCTAAAGTAATTTTTGAAACTCTGTATTTACTTGAAGTGAACAAACCTAACAAAGTAATCTTTGCATGAAGATTAAGTGCTGTGTTTCTACTTTTCCATTTTATCTCCTAAAACAAAAGGTTGAAAAATGCATTTTTCTGTCACTTTAAGAAGCAATTGAGAGACTCCTGTCAGGAAGATCAGTATTTAGAAATAATTCCTCTACTTGTTATGCCATGTCAAGCCAACATTCAGTTGAAAGTCACCAAGAAACATAACTAATTCAGCCGTAGAGCAGAAATATAAGTTATTAGCAGTCTCCTAACCTCAATGCAGCAGAATGTATTTCATTATTTCTGAAGGATAACATTATTTTGAATTCTAACTTTACCTTGGAGGCAGACTTTTCTATGTCCAAACCACCATAAGTAAAATGCTGCTAATTTTGAAAGGGAAGTGGGCATCTTGTTTGGTGATTGCAGGGGAAGGGGGGAGAAAGCATATTTATTCATATGTGCATGGAGGCTGGGACTCGAAGCTACATAGCGTGTCTTCAGTTGAGCTGAGACTTTAGTACTAGTGCAAATTAGTCTTTTTGCTATTCAGCGTGAAGGTATACTATGAGCTACAACTGGAAGATCTTTCTCTCTTTGGTGCTATCCTTTTGTGGTTTTACCCTGGCCAGCAACTAAACCCACACAGCTGCTTGCTCACTCCCGCCCAGCGCGATGGAGAGAGAATCAGAAGGGTAAAAGTGAGAAAACTCATGGGTTGAGATAAAAGCAGTTTAACAGGTAAAGCAAAAGCCATGTACGCAAGCAAAGAAAACAGGGAATTCCTTCATTCCTTCCCAGTGGCAGGCAGGTGTTCAGCCATCCCCAGGAAAGCAGGGCTCCATCACACGTAACAGTGACTTGGGGAGACAAACGCCATCACTTGAACATTGCCCCTTCCTCCTTCTTCCCCCAGCTTTATATGCTGAGCATGAGGCCATGTGGTGTGGGACATCCCTTGGGTCAGTTGGGGTCCAGCCATGTCCCCTCCCAGCTTCTTGTGCCCCCCTGGCCTGCTCACGGATGTGGTGAGAAGCAGAAAAGCCTCGGCTCTGTGTAAGCACTGCTCAGCAACAACTAAAACATCCCTGAATTATCAGTGCTGTTTTCAGCACAAATCCGAACCGTAGCCCCCTACTAGCTACTCTGAAGAAAATTTACTCTACCCCAGCTAAAGCCAGCACACCTTTATACCAAAATTTCATTAATAATACATAAAGTAAGCCTGTAGCTTATGAATAATTTGGAGATCACAGAGAGGCCTAATGTACTGTGGCGTTCACCTCTGCCCCTGCGGGTCATGACTTCTATCCTCACGTGGCTACAATAAATGGAAACTAAGCTGGATATAGAAATTTAATTTTTCCCAGAGGCATCGTTTCTCTTCTGTGTTCTTCCTTCCTCTAATGAGCTATTCACTTTCAATTCAAGAGTGGGGTAGGTCAACTAACTCTGCGTGAAGATGCTCTAATGATTTATAATTGTGGATTTTATTTCCTAAATTCCCTTGGTAGCAATAGGTGAAGTATGTCCACACAAAGAATATGCTGTCCTCACAGATATTACTAAAACCTTCCCTGATTTGAAAGGTGAAATCAATACTTACAAAACAGATCAGTGCAGACTTGGTAACAAAGGTCAAAAAATGGGAGCGAGAGTCAAGTCTGAACAGCCTTCCTATAGCACAGTATATCTTACACTTCTAAAGCCTAAATACAGCAAGGAAATGCTTGGGTTTTAGTTGTTAGAAAATTGAGGCTGTGTTCTTAAGTCTTTTCCCTTGGAATAACAAACATAAATTGATAAGCAGGTCTCCAGTATAATACAGGATGCAAGATGACTCAGTGTGTATGGGGAGGTCACTGAGGTATTTAAGTTTTCTCAAAAATTTAAGTCTGGGGACATATCTCTATATGCTATAATAACAACATGTTTTGAAAGAACAAGTCTGAAGGTCGTGAGTGTTAAAAGCAGAGTGGACTTATGACCCTGTATCAATAATTTTGATGGTAAGTAAAGAAGGATGCTGCTCTGGTGATGCAGAATGCATTTGTATTCTGTGTTTGAACACAGAGTTTACTATGAGATCTGATGGTTGTGTCTAGACAGTATGCAATGAGGAAACAAATTATGGCATTTAGTACATGGTCTATAAGGTATTGCTTACAATTTTTTTCTTTTGTGTTAATAAAACAACCGATATTTGAGTTCTGGTTACATGGTCATAAATGTATAGAAACTCTAGCAGATTTTCTAGACTTTGTGATATTTATATTAGTATTATAATATGACCTAAGTTAATCTGTTTTTAAAAAAAACAACAACACTTCCTGAAAACACAAGTTTAGTAACATTTAGAAGGGGTATCATGGGAGAGAGAATTATACACAGAGTTATCTGTGCAGGCAGCTGAATGTTATAAATAGAAAGAGTTTTGAGTGGTGCTGGAAGAGACAAGTGTGTTTTTCCAAAACTACATGGTGAGAAAGAATTTGGCTGCCTATTAGTCTCAATCTTAAAATGTGCTGGTTTCCTGGTAAAATAATAAATGGAGATGGTATCTTCAGGAATTATGTATTTATATATGCAAAAGCATTGGCAATTATTTAGATCTTTATCATGTTTGTGCTCCTGCCTTTACAGGGGCAGGCATGGTGAAGTCACTTAGATCCAAACGCATCAATCTCTTGAGCCAGGGCAATTATGCCAAACCTCTCTGGCTGTATATATATTGCAAAAAGAATTAGACTTAGGTTTCTGTTTTAGTGCCTTGGTAGTCACATTTAAGGTGACTATTTTTAAAATGCATATGTTCTTTTCTGTATCAGAATGAAATAGCACTTTAAAACAGCATCCTGAATTATGTCATATATCATAAATCTTTTAAGTAAGCTATAGCTTTCCTTATTTTGCTGCTGTACTTCTGTTTTGCTCTGTAATGTGGGGTGCTTTATGAAAATTCACATTGTAGTCAGATACTAATATAAAAGATTTTAGAATGTTGCTAACAAGAAAGGTAGTAAAATGTTTAGTGAATTTCATTGGAAGGAACAGAATGATGTATGTTGAAGATGGACTCTGTCAGTCTTTCCTGAGTCCTAAAGTGCAAGCTAATTTCTATAATGCTGTTTTCTTGCATATTTTGAAAGAGAGAATTTTCTTGAACTTCCTTATGGAAAGGAAATTCTCTCTCATTTACGTTTAGCAGCAAGGTTTTCTTCTGGCTTAAAGACTCTTTTCCTTAATTTGTTTTCTCCCATTCTTTTTCTCGTATGGTAAAGAACAACAGGTTGATTCATTGGTGGTCATTACGGATGCAAAGTTTGCTGGCAGTTATCATACTGCCCGTGGCACTGGGACTGTAAATAACAGGTTAAAACTGATTTCTGCTTTCCCTACCTAGGCGTCGAGAAAGGATTAAATACCAGAATTCCACAAAGTCACCAAAATAACTTGGGTCAGTCCATATGGCAAACTCTTTCTCATCTCGTCTTGGTATATCTTTTCCTTTTATATTCTAAATATTTGGATATTGACACTCCAAAGGTGCTCCTACAACTCTTTCCATTCAGAAGTTTTCAATTCTGCAAGAAAATATTATAAAATATTCAGGGAAAACACTGACATAGGTGTATTCATTTACTCAAACTTTCCTTCACCCCAACAACATTCTCCTGAACCTGAACAAAGAAGATAATGCATCACTATCAAAATCTCATGTTGTTATGTCTTAGATTTATGCTCCAGATTCCTGCTGTCTGCTCCGTTTGTCTTCCAGAAGCCTCACCAAGGCAAGCTCAGTTACTGCAGCTTTAAAGAGGCAAAAATTAATGAATAGAGGATCTTGCCCTGTAGGTCTTGCCAAGCCAAAATGGCTTATTTTTATTCAATGGCATTTTGGCAGACTTAAGACTGGATTACGGCCAGTCTTTTGGAAAGGCAATTTCTGACGTACGTCAATCAAGAGTATATAATTATATTCATCTGTGGGTTTTCTAAAATGACTGTCTTGAAAAATGCATGGACTCTGGAAGTTGTCTCTGAGAAAACAAAAGACTATGGAAAGAGAAGCCTAGTTCTGCTACGATACTTGAGTTGGCTGCTCATTGTGGNCTCTGCAGAACGCCTAGCGTGAGGTGCTGATTGTTGTTGCTCACTTCTATTGACAAAACTTAATGTTATTTTAGAGATAAAACAGTAGTAAAAATAGCAAGGGTATTCTTGGTAGCACTGATATATTTTCTTTCTGTCAAAAAAAGACAAAAGATTGAGTCACTCAGGATTAAGGAACTCTGTGTTTGTGTATATTTATGTGCCCTTTATTTTTTTGTTTATAAAAGCCCAAGGAGAACATAAATCTTGAGAATTCAAGGATGGTAAAAACTAAGTTGAATGAAGTTTATTCCAAATGTTGACGTCTTATTCTTCTTGAAAGTGACTTGGCCTTGTTCNACGGTCATTCAAAGAAGTAGAAATAGGTCTCCCATTTATAGACGTTTTGTCACCCTCAAAATACACAAACTTTAATACAATGCATTTTTTTCCACATTCTGCTCTCTCTCTCTCAATAGTATCTGTTACAGTGGACTTACATGTGATAAGTATTGCTTTTATTTTTAGAAAACTTTGTGTCCTAATGTTATAATTTTGATTTCCATACGCTTTTCTTCTGAACTTCTTTGCTGGGAAAAGCAAAGCACAGAAGATTTAGGAACTCTGCACGGGGAACTGTTTTGCTTTTCTGTCCTTCATAGGACTTACAGGAATTCCCATACAGACTCAGGTCTACCTTGTTTGGTATGCTATTTCTTGCAGCGATCAGTATCTGCTATTTCAGAGGAACGGAAAACAGGAAAGCATCTTGTTGGCCATGTTTCCAGTACCTCCTCGAGGATATCCTACCACTTGAATCTGACTAAGCAGCACTGATGTCCTGCAGGAGGTACGGCACTCAGCTTGAGAAAAGTCAATCTTCAGTTTCATAAAAGCAGAGTTCAGTCACGTGAGACAGAAGTTCCCAAACCACTGCTTTTAGCTAGTTCAAAACCGGGGTAAAGTGTGCTTAAATGAGTCTGAAAGAAAAAAAAAAAAAAAAAAAAAAAAAAAAAAAGATGACCCTCTAGAACTGATCATCTTATGATTTTCACTGAAAACCCTCATAACTAACATTAGGAATTTGACTCGGAATCTTGTGTTCATTTTGACACCAATTTTGATTCCTTTCTTTCTATGTAGCTCATATTTTTCAGAGTTTTACAAGGTCTGTTACTCTCATTCTTCTTCATGACCAGAAGGTATTCTCCTTTCCCTTTTGATTTACTCAGTATAGAGCACCTGAAACAGTCTTCCTCTCTGCTCAAATTCCTAACTTTTTTCCCTGACCTTTGCACAAAGGTAACTTTTGTCATCTGTCCATCAATGTTTTTGATTCAGTTTCATCTCACTTGTGACTTTTCACTTCACATTGAATGTCTATTTTTTATTTTTGGCATCTGTTTTCTCACTCATTCCTTTACACCTCTCACTTTTGGAGTGACAACTTTTTCCAAGTATATCACACACTTTAAACATGGATTTTCAGTTCCTTTCTTAAAAACAATTGTTTAACTTTCAGGTATTTTCAGTACCTTAACTTTTCTTACCCCACTCTTTTAATACTCTGGCTTAACTCTCATTAAAAAGATACTTTATGACTTTCTCTGCTGGTGCTGATGGCATGATCCTACTGATGTTAATTATTTCCATTTCTTTCATGCTTTCATTTTCTACCTTCTTTCAAAAAAGAAAAAAGAAACAGTTATTTTCTCCTTCTTTTAAAAGTCTACAGAATTGTATTTTTCATATATACTTTCTGTGAAGAAGAGAAAGAAAATCAGGGGAGTTTGAAGTTGATATTTCTAGGCATTTTTTGTGAGTGCAGTTGACAAAACTACACAAGATCTGATAAGGTGTATGTCATCTCTGTAAATGTGAATGTCTCCAGTAACAAGGAGTTTTCTCTGTTATTATTTAGGCAATTTTTTGAAAAATTCAGTGTGAAGAGATTGAGGAGCTTCAGTTAAAAAAAAAAAAAATCAAACACTAAAGCTCCTTCTCATTTTGCACAGCTATGGGTCCATTCAGCATTTCTAGAAAAATATGTCCTGACTGGTGTGCCCAAGGACATGAAGGAGCTGTTGAGCCATAAACTCTACAGAGCTGCTTGTGGGTTTTTAAAAATATAAATAAATAACAAACGTATTTTTCAGTTTTCCCCACTTATATTATTAATTTGGCATGCCTCACAAAGATTACTGGTTGTACTTCAGCAAGAATAAAAGATAATACTTTCTGCTTCTGGACAGGAAAGATATTTTTACGGTATCGGTAATCTCTTTTCATAAAATAGCAAAAATATATGTGAAATCAGGATATGCTCTGTTAAATCCAAAGAGGACAGTATTGTAATTTGAGAACCATTTTGATTTGAGTGATAAATGCGTTATCTTTTATCTTGCCAATTTTAAAAGTAGGCACAGTAGGGGCAAGGTCTGCTGCTGTAAAGCTGAGAACAGCCGTTCGTTCACAGAATTACACCTGTTTGTGTCAGCTGAGGGATTTACTTCAAACTTATAATGCAGACATACATAATTTTTAATCCTGTAGAATATCGCCACAGGGAGCTTCAACTGTGAGCATAAAAATTGTCTTGTCTGAATCATATAGTGAAGCTCTTGCAAGAAGTCATTTGGAGGAAGTGAGGATGAGTACAAAGACAATTCCATTGTTTCTCCTTCATCCGAGCAAGCTTTTGGTACAATAAAGTAGTCATTTACTCTTATTTGTTATACTTTAAGCATTAATTTTCTGTTAAAGAATCATAAAGCTACTTTAGCTATTGCGAAGGAACAGTTTAAGTGAGTTTCAAAGAGATTTTTACTTTATGGGATTTTTTTATAGAAATGCAAATGATTTGTTTGGAGTAATGCTTGCAGATAGCTCTGCAGAAATGAATTTGTAACTAACGGCTTAGAGTGAAAAACTGTTTTAACTGTTTCTTCTGAAAAGATGAGGGGTAGAAGTAAGGAATCTCTCAGATGTGCCAAACTCAGAGCAATGTGCTTTTCAAAGCATTTTATGTGGTGATTTGAGATCTTGTTAAAACCTGGAACAACTTACAGTGCATATATACACATGTTGAATTCTTCAAGAACAGATTGGGAAGGCAACCACTCGGTGCTGTCAGCGCTCCTTTGTTCGCTGCCGTGTGTGCCATGTGCAAGTGCAACAAAGGTGTGGGTGCCATCCAGGCTTTGGATTGGTAACGGCGAGACACAACCGTACACCCGAAGGCTCCCTCTCGCCTTTTGAGAAGATAGTTAAAAATAAGGGATATAAAACCCTAATGAATGTTACAAATATGACGTTACCGCACATTCTAAGTTGGCTTGTTAGCTTTCTTCAAACTGTTCTCCAAAAATAGTTCTGATGATAATGCTACAAGTTTAATGAAGCCATGGGACTAATTCTCCCTGCTGCTGCACAGGGCAGAAGTTTTCTCTTATTCATCTTTTTTTCTAAAGTAGGAGAAAAAGCCCTAAATATGCTGTTTGAACACATGAAAGAACACACTATCTTGTTAGTTAATTAGCAAAGGTTATGCAGGCTTGTTCTGGAACACTAGCTTTTATTAGTAAGCATTGGGATTTTTTTGAAACAAGTTAGAGCAGCTACTAGCTGTCAGACTACTTGAGTAGAGCCCTGACCAGAAGATTCTCTTCATTACAGGTACAATTAATATTAGGTGATGTGATCCCAATGATGTTTAAAAACCTGAAATAACTGTCATGAACCTGATACAAGTTCTTAAGGACTTTCCATCCAATTGTACATTTTCCATACAAAGCAACTACGAACAAGCCAACCCCTTTCCTCTCTTCTCTAACAAAGCTCCCAGTGTCCAAATCAGCTCCAAATGTGCTTTGGTTCCTCACACTGAAGATGATGATCAGATGTGAACAAAAGCTACTGCGCAGAGTTCTTTGAAGAAATCCAAACAGGGTTTGGAACAACTGTTTATAACAAATCAAGGGTTTGAGTGTTTAGAGTCAAGCTGATAATTTTGTTCCCAAAAGTAGAATCCTGCTATTGTTTCATGTTTTCCTTTTGCCATTACTGTATGAATTAATTACGTTTTGACACATTTTATAAATTTAAAAAAATTCTCCAAAGGACTGAGTCTCCAGGCAGGAGTACAAATAACTTCTATTGATATTTGCATGTCATGGGAGAAGACTTGGCTCCAGAAATCGCTGCTGTGTGAGCAGTCATCTTGCGCGGCACATTGCTAACACCACAGTGTAGTACCCAGTGCTCTCTGAAGCTCTTGCGCTTTTCTTTGGCACCGTGTTGTGCATCTAAATTCTCCCATGAAAGGGATACTGAGCAGCCTGACTGCACAAAGTTCTTTGTTTTCTCCCTCTGCGCTGGCACGCACCAGCACTTGGCTCTGAGGATGCTTGTTTAAGAAGCCCTGGGCCTGGGTCTGCATTCCTCAGTGTCAGCCGCAGGTAGCGGCAGCACAACGTGAGGATGTCATGTAAGTTGAAACTGCAGTCCTGTTGACTTGAATGACTCTTAATGCTTAAAGCATACTCCAGCAGATAGTAGTTGCGCAGCATTGGAACGCTACAAATACGCTGCACGTTGAATTTAAAGTTCCTTTGTTGATTTTTCCTTCCTGCAATTTTAACTCCAACAAAAAATTAGTCAGATCTTACGCGGAGTCACACAATAAGTAATTATCAGAACTTAGCCTTTAAATAAGAGTGGTTGCACAAGATGTCAAAATGATTAAATTATCAAGAAATTCTGAAGGTGAATTTTAACTTGGCCATATTCTTCTTGCAGCATATGCTCAGGCTACAATGTGATATCAGTTTTTCAATTTGTGTAGTTAAAATTAAACATCACAAGGTGTAGGGGGAAGAATTGTAAGCTTAGTCATCTCAAGAAGTTTGACTACTTCTTTTGCGAAGGTTTTGTTGTATGAGAGCAAATAGTGAAAATTACATCCTTTAATGACAGAATATGGACATTTCCCAGTTAAAGTTTGGTTGGTTGGTTGTTTTTTTACAAAAGTCTAAAAAAATCCCTCTGTTAGAAAACTAGTAGTTAATAGGTTTTCAGGGAAGAGAACTGGTTAACAATTACCATTAACAAGGACTTTCACCAGCAGTGTGTTAATTGAATATTTGTGGTTCTTGACACCTTTCTCATTATAAATGCCTTTGTACTTGTAGCCTAGAAAAAGGATGAGGATTTGCAAAATACCTTTTAAGACAATGGCATTTTTTAATTACTTTCCCAGCCTTTTGCAGACTGAACATACAACTGTAGTTTTTACTTAAATAAGAAACCTTGATATAAATCACTTCTGTGACGTGCATGTTGCATTTTAGAACCTACCTTAAATTTTGTCAGATTCAATGACGCTTCTACAGCGAGTAATGTGGGCTTTCAATTTTTTGTCTTTACATCTGTGTTAATGAGGAGTGTTTCCTAGTATTGCAGTGTCAGGATCCTGAATGTACAGGAACTATGTGGTAATGCTGGAGCGTATGTTAGCAAATCTTTGAAAAAACCCTAGGAATTCAATAGTACAGCAAAACTAAGGTCTTTCAGCTCCACAGAATTCACTCGGATGGCATTTACTGCAGAAACTGGACACTGCATACAAAGAACAGAACTAGTGACTAAGATGTGAAACGATACTTCTTTATCTTTACTGCTTCTGGAATGTTTAATACATATATTTAGCTTGGGCACAAGCTAGTACTTATAAGGAAAATCTTTTTTTTTGTCTGTTGATGTAAGAGTATCAACTAATTAAACATTAAAATGTAATTTTCTAATCCTATTTATTTCTGGAAGCTATATTTCAGAGTATATGGTTTGACATGTAGCATAGTTATTTACATGATGTATGTTAAAAACTACTATGTTAGGATGTTATGCCCTTCTATAACTTTGCTTTTGAAGAGCACCGTAGAACCAGGTGTAATACGTAAAAGCTGACAACTTGGTCTAGAGTTGGCTTAGCTAAAAAATAGGTGAAAGCTGGAGGATTTATTATGTCTGTAACCATACTCTGAAATTACTAGGGCTCTGTGTGAGAACGGCTTTCCTTTTACATAGTGCACTGAATCAGGGCTGCTGTGATAGTACTGTTAATTTCTATATTCTCGCATTACTTACAAACCATTAGTAGATGTGACTGCAGCTTTTCTCATGATGATTAAATTTGACACAGCGTTCAGATAGGAAAGCTTCCACAGAAACTGGGAGGTGTTGTGCTGACTTAGGCTAGGAAACAACTGGACTTTAAATTCTGACTTCCTTGTTTACTCTTCAACCTTTCCCATTTGGCCTCTTTCATGCTGTTTCTGGGCTACTGATAAGCTCTACATTTGCTACTATTTTTACATATATAGCAGGAAGAACATGATTGTGGAGGCATGGCATCCAGCTTGCAATCCTCTGTTAACATCTGAAATGCTGAAATTCCTTTTATTTTATGTTGATGTCTTCAAGACTTGCTTCTTGTACCTGTAGGCACTGATGTATCACAAGTTGGTTTCTCACTGCATGTCCTTTGGCATGATTGTACTTCCTAAAATCAGACAGGCAGAGTAATTGGTAGTGTTTGGGATGGTGCACAAAACTAGTATTGTTTACACAGCTTCTACTAATCAAATTATTAGAAGTGACTGGTATTGAGACTAGGGTTTCTAGTAGTTTCTTAACATGGAAATAGTGGTCTTACAGTTANTATCAAACTGTGGCAAATTTACTCAGGCAGAATGCAGAATTTTCCACTGGCTGAATTTGGTAGCTCAATGTGGACTTTTTAGGACAAAAGCTGGAGAGTGGTGGGGAAGCTATTGTCTATTGGTAGAGAGAAAGCTTATCTTCAACACTGAAAACATGAATCTACAGTCTCCATGAAGAAGTGAGGCTATGATGTGTATGTAACTGATAGACTCCAAAATCAATCATTAAAAATAAATCGGCATTGTGTCACTTAGCCAATGAAATATATTGCCATAAATTCCTGTTTCTTTT
>WEKW01029693.1:129469-171988 GCA_013389905.1 Sula dactylatra
ACCACTGTGTTCACTCAGCTGTACTATCTCCTTATTAGTATTTTTAGGTGAACTGTTGTAGTCTTGGATAGAAAGTCAAGTACTTTGAAACATCAACTCAGATGATCCAGAGATATGTAGGGCAAATGGTACAATATGTCCTCCTGTAATAATTTGCTGGTATTTGTGATTCAACGGCTTTATTGGAAACTAAACAAACTTAACAGGACCTTAAAGATGGCTATTGCAAATAGCATTGTGAAAAATCTTCAGTGATTTTAATTGTACTTGAAAGCAATGAAACCTCTAAACTTGGTATTTCCTTTAAGAATACTGTGACCTCAGGATAATGTAACGAGAACTATTCCCATTTCTTTTCAATCCCGTATAAGGGAAACAAAGGAAAACTAAGATCAGTAGTATTATGTAAGCTATCCAGACTAAAATTCATTCCAAATGCTTTTCATATAGCAAAGCATTCCTTTCATCTACTCAGTGACAATTAGAAGCGGAAAGCTGTGTATTTTATTTGAAAACCATCTAAGCAATGTCTGAAAATGTTATAAGCAATGACAGAAATAAGATCCCCCCCCCCTCCTTCCTTTNAAGCCCCCCCCCCCCTCCCTTACCAGCTACCCTAGTGTTCTGCCTGCTTCAGGTTACTCTCTAATTTAGGAACTCAGATGTTTCAGGTAAATTTGCTGTGAAAAGGGGTAGAAACAACACTGTAAAATCCTGCACAGTAGGATTTATTTTATTATTATTTTTAGGTGGTGTGTGAAAATACGATACCTTTTTAAGCAATTGCTTTTGAATGAAGACACTGATAAAACAGGAAGATTTCCTCAGATAAGGAGTAGTAATACTTTGCATCCTTTATTCAGGCATAAAGTGCCTGAAGCATCAGAAAGAATGCTCAAAATGTTAGTCAAATTGAGCCTTGCACTGCGCCTGGATAATAGTGTTTAACTGAATACAGAGCTAGGATTTTGCATAACATCACAGAATATGATGATGATGATGATAAGGACAACTCTATTCTTTTGATTGCTCAATTCATTCAGGTTTAATAGTAGCAATGTTAACAAAAATTTAAAATTAATGAAAGCTCAGTATTCATTCATCTGGTAAGATGCCAATGCCTTTATAGAGAAGAACAATTGTGCTGTATCTTGTTAAAGATTCTGGGCCTGATTTTCCAACACGAAGGGTTTAGATTTCCTTCTACCATTTTAAAATAACATCACTAGAATAATATATGTAGCTCAACTTTATTTTCCCCTCTTTATAACCTCATTTAATGCTTTGCAGTGTCCTGTCCTTCGGGACTTTTTAGATTGCTGAGTCAAACTGCAGTGCTTTTACATTTCAGATGTCTAGATGGAGATACTTGAAAACCATGTAGTTTGAGTTAAGAACAGAATATCTCCAAAAACCTTTGATGTACACAGAAATTCTGCAGTAAGTATTTGGAATATTTCTAAGTCATTGCAAAGCTACCAGGTAGAAAAAAATTTACCTGTTTTCTTTGTGAAGGTTTTTCCCACTATTCAAGTGAAGCATGTATTTCAAAGCAAACTTTCCCATTAACTTGCATAAAATCTTACTTAATGTAGCGAAACACCCTATTAGCAAAAAGATAATTGAAGCAGACGAGGTATTTCCATGGCAAATGGCCTGTTCCTAAGTTCTGGTCTCATTTCACGCTGTATCCTGTGGTGGGCTATATGCTGTCTAATTTTTTTTTTTTAAATAAAGATGTATTTAAAACAAACAGAACCAAACACAAAGGGTACCCAAAAGGTATGTTGTCTTGAAAACATCTACCATCTCTTGGTATTTGAAGGGAGTTCAAATCTTCAGGACTTTTATTCTTTTGATATTCATAAATACTTATCTCTGCCTTTAAACACATGAGGGCGTACACTTACTTCAGCGTTATTTTTCCATAGCTTCAGAAACAGCTGGTAGGGTACCTGCCAGGTTCCTCTGCTAGGTCATCTGAGACTGTCTTGCTGACTTGTCACATTTTGCTTCCTGAAAATGAGAGAGACATAGGGCTGTGGCAAGGGGGGAACACCCACGTCTCTTCCTTTGTGCTTATTACATTCTGACTTTGAATGCATGACACGTTGGGGTAGTTTGTTGTTTTTTGGTTTTGGTTTGGTTTTTTTTTTTAAACTTGCTGTATTTTGGATTTCCTGTCATATTCATGACCTAATCTGTCACCATAAGGTATTGCTTCAATTCACTTGATTTTCTTTTTGCTTAACAAATTCCAATTCTCTTGTCTGAGGTGACACAGGCTTACTGTCGTGGAAGGTCAGCACTGTTCCCAACACAACTGTTTGCAAGCTGAATGTAAATGGGTAGATGAGAGATGGCTGCAAGCCCCATTTCCATGGTGAATGTTCAGTTTTCCTAGGCTACTTCTTAGTTTACATTAAGTTCTCCAATATTTTTTAAAGAGAACCATGACTTTTCCCAGGGTTAAATGTTGATGTTTAAATGAATGCTAACATCCTCTCTTTGATCTGCTTAGCTATATCAGTTTTACATACTATAGTAATTTAAGTCATTAAAGAAGGTAGAGGATTTGAGATAGGAATTAATGATTCAGTTTTTCACTGCTTGTTGGGTCTTTTGCTTATTTGAGTAACTCATATGCTGTTTCTGCTATAGCTAAGTTTTCAGAAGCAAATGTACCGAGAGTGTGTGTGGCACCAGAATTATTTTATGAAAATTGGTGAACACATGGGAGAAGGTTGCGCAAGTTTGTTGAACTATAGTTGTGTTGGTGGCTTTGAGTATAAAGGCACATTATGAAAGGAAGGCGTGTGGTCTAGTGATTAGACCAGGGCATCGGCATTTCTCGATTCTCTCTTCAACAATTCTACAGTCTTGCTTGGGTGGCTTTGAGTAAATCAGTTGAACCTTTTGGAGCTCATTCATAAAACTGCTTTAATACCTGTGGTCTAACGTTGCTGTGTGCCTCCTGCTATCAAAGTTAAAAACTTAATTACTGTATATTTTTATATTGCTCTTATTGTTAATTATTAGTGTGTTCAAAAAATGAGAGAGGGAATCAAATTATAAAAATGGACAATCAGTATCAGAAAATAACACAAACTGTAATTGCAGTTACAGATAATTTAGACAATGAATGAAGTATGATACTAACTGCCAGCAGTACAGAACTGAAGGTCCAAATCGAGAAACTATCGAGCTTTCTAGAAAAAAATAGTTAATAGTTATTTATTATACTTTTATATCATGTATATTTTGAATAAAATTATTACTATTATATAGTGTAATAAACTATATTACAAAAATACCAAATATTTTACAAATACTTTTCTTTGCACCAGTAAAACTGGTGTTGACCTTACAATTTTTGGGAGGTTATTGTAATTCTATGTAAGTGTATGTTAGTCCATTTCAAGGGGTATGGTAGAAGTCACTGTCATGAAATATGTTTGGCTTTTATTGTTGAAATGAAAAGCTATTGATGTTATTTAGAGCTACTTGGCAGAAGTTAAACTGCATCTGAAAAGCCTAGCAGGGCCATACAAAATAATTTTGCTTTTGCACATATATTTTCTTTTGGTGTTTCTCTGGCATTGCATGGGGGGTTTTGTGTTCTCCGAATCCATCAGGAGTATGGATTTTACAATGACATCAATGTTATGAGATGACATGTCCATAGGGCTTGTGACTTTGTGATTCTGGTAGGTATCACTGAAGTCAGAAGTCATCCAGTCACAGCAGAAAGGTGTTCTTGCTCCCCTTCCCTCCTGTTCCCTGTGCTTGCTGCCACCTGCAGCACACAGTATCCACCAGCTCTCACATGCATTGAGCTCTTTGGTGAGTTGCTTCAACTTGCAAACCCTACAGACAACCCTTTTTTTCCTGCCAATTTAGTGTTCTGTTACGTTAGCTAACTGAGACAGCCCAGGGAGGGATTCGATGGATGCCAGAGCGAGAGCAAGGGAACAGGCAGGAGTGTGTGGCTGGAGGAGGGGGGAGCAACTTTGGTGGGGTGCAGAAGCAAAATGCTTTTGCGACCAGCTGGAATGACTTACTGCTGCCAGAACTGTATATAGCTTGTTCTCTTCCCATCGGCGGTTTCTCATTTTGTGGCAGATGTCAGTGTTGACAGATTTTGGAGCCTCTCTCCTTAAGGTTGCAAAGAATGTTTTTCCTTCTTTCTTTCAGTTTGTCCTCCGTATTTGCTTTTTTTGTATCTTTCTACTGTGACCGTTAAGTAAAACGATAATGCGGGTATAACGGAGCTTATTTAATAATCCCTTGTCTATATACAAAGGCACTCTTCTCCTCCCACTTTCTTCATACCACCCGTAATCTCCAGAGGGAACCCTGTGGCACATAATTTCAAGTGGGTGGTCAGCCTGTGCATATTTGAGCACTCCCAGATTTGCCTGTGGAAGCTGGAATGTCTGCAGTGTGGGCTCTATTGTTCTCTCCAGTTTTTAGAGACTTGTGGATGACTGCATGACAAATATTACAAATATTCCCAACCATTAAACGTCTCTTATCTTTTCCTACTCCATTGGATTTAGAGTTATTTTCACTTCTTAAGAATTTTATACATAAACGGCAGGCTGGATAACCGTGTGAGCGCTGGCCTAAAATTGGCCCTTTTTGCTGTCTCTTCCCATAAACATGGGTTAATCAGGTGTGAGTTGCAAGTATTTGCAGAATCTGAAAGACACAACAGCAGGGATGGAAGTTTCTCAGAGAAACGCATGAGTTTATAGGACAAAGTAATTGTTTCTATTAGAACTGCACTTGAAAAAAATAATCATTGCAATACGCTGATTTATGGGGCAAACTGTAACAGAGCAGTTGGCCACATTTGTCTGTTACCCTTTTATCTCTTTTAGACTTCAACAGCACTTCAAAACATGTTTTCTTCTTGTCCATGTACAAGCCAAGGGTGAGTTTCCAGTGCCATGTAAATCCAGTTTGCTGTAAACTGAATCCAGTACTACGTAGAAGTTTCTTACTCAGTGTTTCTTCATATCTCAGGTCATGTTAAAATTATTTTCTCCCTGATAGTCTGAAAGAAGCAGAATGACCTGTTGTAGGCCCATAGGATCGTCCTGTTCTTTGACCATTAACAAAATGCTCACTGTCACTGGGAATTTTATTGTCAATACATCCAAGCACAGAGACTAACAATTTCATTAGTGTACTGTTGACTCCACCCTGTTTGTGGCTCAACCTAGGATGTAGGAAAAGTCCTGGTGACATGTCTTTGCTTTGTGCTTCTCTTCCTTACAAACTACCACACTTGCTCTGTGTGTATGGGAAAGCTGAGATTTTATTCTATTCCTGCTGAATTAGGAGACATTGAACAGTTTAATTTAGGGGAACATCCAATGTCCTTGCAGAATTTTGAATCAGGCAATATAAAAAAGATACTCTGCCCTTCAACCTTTAGGTTTTTCAGACTTCTCAAGTCTTTCATTAATGCAGCAAAGTGAGTAAAATTTCTGGCTCGGTCACCACTAAAAAGATATTCTACTTCCAGTTTGCAGTTTTAAAATGTGCAAGGATTAGATATGCACCTCTTTATGAAAAGATATTGCTAATATTTTTCTGTCCTTCGTTCTACAAGAGATAGTGCTTTTTGTATGAATAGATTTTGAAATCTTAAACTACCCATTTGTAGAGCGTTAATATTTTCCTTCAACCCTGTGATTCACCAGCACACAGCAGTTTATTGTCAAGACCGAAACTCTCAGGAATGATGAGAGGATGTAATATTTGTTGAACACCCACTCCTCTGACAGGATGTTTAAAGCAAGTTCTCCCAACCAAGCAATAGCAATGTCCATAAAATCTCTTGAGAGCTTAGTCCAACTCACACTGGAAAACTCGGCGTTATTCGTCTGCTCCCTGAGAAGAGGTGGTGCCAGTGAGCATTTGTTTTAAACTTGTGTTGACATTAGTCTGAAACCCTTGCCTTTAAGCTATTTTCACTCAAATTACATTGGACTGTCATCCATCAATTTTGAATATGTTAATTAAGGACATTATTATGCACACTTGGAGTCTGAGCAATGCGGGCTGGCTGGGCCCTAGGGAGGTCTCCGGCCCAAGCTGGTGCTGCCACTGGGGCTGCCGGCCGGGCAGACTTGACAGTGTCCTAAAATCCTCCAAGGACAAGAGCCCCTTTGGGCAACCTGAGCCATCACCTGACTGTCCTCATGAAGAAAACATTTCTCCTTATACTCAACCTAAAACTCTCTCGTTTGAAACTTATCTTTTGTCCTGCTTCCGTGCACCTCCACGAAGCCTGGCTCTGCGTTCTCAGTAACCTCCCTGCAGGTGCCCAGGGCTGCTGTTGGGTGTCTCCAAAGCCATCTCTTCTCCAGGCTGAGCAAGCCCAACTCACAGGACGTGTGCTCCAGCCATCTGACATGCTGGTCCACTAAAATTGCTGCAGTCTGTGTTTTCTTTAGTAAAATTTTCCTGATTTTTGGTATGCACTTGCCATGCACCTACTTTGTAGCTGTTAATTCCTAGTGTTTATGCAGTGTTGTTGCTGTTCAACACAACAGCTGAATAGCAAAACTATTGGATTACCTAATGGATTACCTCAAACTACTTCAGCTTCTGTGGTGATAAACTGTGCCCACCCATATTATATAATTCCTGTGGAAAAAACGTATCTTCTGTACAATGCTATATTCTCCGTGTGATTTCAGGGCATACACTTGGCTAAATACTGAAAATGTAGAGAGCTTTGTGTGGCATTTTGAAAACATAGTATCCCACATATTCCTTCTGATATTATATAGCGACAGGTTTTTTAAAACTTTCATTACTTCATTTCATATCTTAAATTGTTTCAAAGTATAATCTGAGGTGTAACAGTTAGGAAATTTTACACCATAAATCTGTATTAATATTTTCCAGTGTATTTTTTCTTCATTCTGTATGAAATCTGAAAAGTAATAGCAGTGATTTTGTATTTTGCTTTGCCTCCTGAACAGATTATGGACAATATTTAGGTCTCCATTAAAAGTATATTAAAGGAAGTGAGAGTCAGCCTGGCTGCCTTAACCCTAACATAACTGTTGATTTAACCAAAAAGTTATTGTGTACAAATCAGATTATTTGGTTACTTTAAATTTAGTCTTGAAACTATTGTACCAGTACGGCTTGACCAGCTCCACATGTGGATAATGGTCAAACATGTGGATAGATTGGCGTTTGTAATGGAGGGACTCCAACTATTTGCATCATTCGACGTGTATTTGTACATGCATTTGTATTGACCAATGTACCGTTTTCAGTCTCTAATTTGGAATTTATTGCCAAGAACAAAACAGAAAACTGACGTAATAATCATGTATATATTGAAGTAAAAGAAAATGTAAAACAGCTAAATTTAACCCATGTTTCAAATTCATGCTTTTTGATGAAAAACTGAAGGTCAGCATAAATACATTATCAAATGTACATTTGTAGGAAAGAATGTTTTTATCCCTATCAAAAAATAGCTAGAAGCTTGAAGTTACAGGAGGCCTTATGTATACATCTAAGTCCTTTAAGAGAGTTAATCTGTATGCTTTAGATGCTGAGATCTAAAAATATGTTTATTCTACAGCTAGAACATGCTTCTACTGCAAAGAAAAAGGAGTAAGAATTTTGGTTGCTGAAATGCCCTTTTTTTCTTTAATTCACATAGCTTACCAGAGCTTTTCATGTCCTTTTAAAGCCAATGAATTTTCTGGGGAATAATACCTCTTGCTCTGAACTGTCCAAATGAAATATAGGACTTCAGATAAAAAAAGCTAAAGTCTGCCAGGAAAGAAATCAATAGAAACCCGCAGCTTTATAGTACAATACATGCATGGGCTGAGGTGGGTTGGAAATAAAGGAAGGTGAGGTGGCCTTGAGTGTATCCAGAAATATCACACAATTGACGGTACCAAGCAGCGGGTGCAAGCTTTACTGTTTTCCTATATCATCTATATCTCCTATATTTAGCTGTACAGGCATCAAACAGTATTTTTTTCATCGTGTTGTTCAGTGTAAGATGAAGTTGGTTGCACTTTCTGAAGTGACTAATTTACCTGGTGAATAAAGGGCTTCCTGCTGACCAGTACTTTAGAGTTTACCGTGTAAGGAAAAGTTTCATCTGGTTTAATGGTGTTTAGTACAGTTGAGTAGCCCTGGGCCTATGACATCATCCCCTACACCGTATAAGGCTTCCTTGGGTAGAATTGCTCGTTGCCATTTTGTTCTAACTGTTATTGTTTTGCACTGTTACTGAGTACTCAAAGATTTTAGCTAATTATTTGTCTTCCACTTCAACTGTAACAAAAATTGTAGTCGTTGGGATAAAGAAAAGCTAAGTTTCTTGTGATGATGCAGAATTGCTTATCTGACATGTTGAACGCTTTAACAATAAGAATTCAGTAATCTAATTATAAAGGATGGATGAGTTAGCTTTACTCTGGATAACTTCAGCTATCATTGTTTTGTGTTGCTTGATATTCTTAATTTTCTTAAGAAAAAGGGAAACCCCATTTGTCTGCCAAATTAACCTTATTATTTCTTTGTTCACACTTATCTTTATTTTGTATTCTCCAAAAATTATTTTGTTTACGTCTTTTCTGCATTCTTTAGATCCTGTCAGGAGCACAGCAATTGCTTCAAAGCACAAGTTTTACAGGCTTTAATCCATGCTTTAGAAGGGCCCCAAAATCACTGTCTACCTAACTCCTTCCCAAGACCTCACTTGAGCAAAATGCATGAGAGAAGGTCAGTTTGTAAAGATAACACGGTTGTGGCAACCAGTTTCACAGTTTAATTAGGCTTTGTATGAAAATGTGTTCTGTTTGGTTTTTTTGGTTGGTTGGCTGGGGGGGTTTTGGGGGGTGTTTTGTTTTGTTTTGTTTTTCTTTTAAACCTATTTTTGAGAACTAGGTGGAGGGAGGGAAATATTTTCCACGTCATAATGCATTGTCTGTATCCAAGTGGAAATTCAGCATTGAATTTCATCTCACGTTTTTTTTACCAAGTGACTTAGTACCACAAGATGGTTCTGCAGTTCTTCCCTCTTTGACCTTAAATTCCATGAATAGGTTATTATCAGGAACAAAAGCTACTACTTCACTGTACACTTTTTTTTTCCCTCCTCATGTACAAATACCTTGAGCAGCTTAGGTCCCAGTACATTATCTACTAATAATTTTTCTGCCATTATGAAATCTATCCAACTGTTCTCATCATTTGTTCCTATCTTTTAAATAGGTATCAATCTCTTTAAAAAACCCCAACCATTGCATGTTATAGCACCTTAGTTGTTGAGGGTTTTTAAGAAACTTTGGTGAGAGAAACTGTTGAAACGTTTTTTGGAAACAACCCTACGCTATACCAGAGCTTGATTCTTGGTCATATGCTTGTCTGCTTCTAGTAGCTTTGAGATGCAATTTCTATGTTTGAGACCCATGGTTTTGGTTTTTGTTTTGTTTTTAATTATCTACACATCTACAAAGTCTAGGTTTTGTCTTATCATTGGCACTGTATCTAGCTAGGAATTCCTACCTATTGCTTTGTATTTCCAGGGTGTACCAGGCAGATGTGTTTAAATAGCAGTCAACTTTGGTCTCTTCACACCTGTTTTATGTTGGCCGTTTCAAGTGATGGGATAAACCACTGCAAATAATCCTACAGTGTCTTATTACCTTTCTATAAAACCAAAACCACAGAATATAAAATTCTATTAGTGACTTTTTTACAAAACAAATTATCGTCAATATATATATTTGGTTTTTTTAAGACTGCAATTATTTTGATGCTACAGATGGCTCTGTTCCTGAACACTACTCTTAGCTCTGTTTCACTGAATATAATAAAGGCTTAGAAATACAGGTTTTTTTACTTTTACTTTTTACTATTAATTTGTATTATTTATATTTTGTGTTATTAGTCCAATAAAAAATAAGACTGTATGCACTACCTCATTTGAAGCATGGAAATAATCCAAATTCAGTGGAATAATGAGTGCCCTTGGAGAAATGTTTGTGCACTTTTCACATATGAATTTTCACAGACAAGATTGTCACTCTCTCCACCCTTGCAGCGGTTTTATGGCATAAACTGTGCATCGTGGGTTATCTACCTCCTCAAAATATGAACTGAAGCGCTGTACAGGACTTACAGTACTCTGAGACTAGTATCTGCTTAACATATCCTGACTTAGCTGGGGACTTCAGTTTAGTGTTTTGTTAAAGGCTACCCCTTATGTTGCTCCAAAATTTTTCCTGTGTAGACTCCTGCTACCAATTGGAAAAGCATTTGCTCAAGTGAATATTGTTTCAAAAATCAGACAACTTTCAGAGAATCAAATTTCTAAACCATTCTGGCATGCAGGGGGAAAGTTCTGCTTTTTCCTCCATTGTATTTATACAGAATGGTCACATACCCCATAAAAAAAAACAGATTGTGTTTTTCTCTTTAGGAGAGGGTGATTTCTCCCATCTAAAACACATAAATCTTTGACTCTTCCCTATTCTACAAAAAACCCTGTGTACCACAGTACAATTAGAGCCATAGGGGAGTTAATTTTGTAAGCAGCAGGCGGACGGACAGTGCAAGCGAATGGCTGTGTGCTCTGTATTCTGCTGGTTTCCTGGCACAATGTTCCTTGCAAAGCGTGGATCAAATGTCACTTCGGTTCACCGAGGACAGTGAAACATAATGTTAAGAGATTTCAGTCTTAGCTAACCTAGTGTTTTCCTTGCGGGTCAAAAAATGTTCATTCAGCTTTGAATCACTATAAGATAGGAAAGGGTCGTCATTAAAAAATGCTGCTATGCTTTAAAAGCAACTTGGGAGGATCAAAGAGTGAAGAACCCCTATGAATAAGGTATGACACTGTAGTCTCAAGCGTCTGCTTTCTCCTTTTGTGAGCTCACACTAGGTTAATGGAAGTTTATATGCATATGTAAGTTTTCAACTTAGGTGAAATTAATATTAAGTGTGCTCAGATTATGGAAATACAGAAGCCACACAGAACATATGTTGTCCATACAGGCAATTTCATGTTAAAATTAAAAAGTAATGTCCTCTGCCCAGTAACTTTGTAAACTAGATACTAAATTTTTGGTAGGAAGAACTAAAATCCTAATCACAAGGCTTAGAAGATGGGGGTATGTTGGAAAATCCCCACAAAAATCAAGTTTGGTGGGTTTTGGGGTTTTTTTTTTTGTTTGAGGTTTTGTTTTGCTTGTTTATTTCTTTTTCATAATATATATGATGTATGTGAACACCTCTCACAGTTCTGGAGCAACATATATATCCGGCGGGTTGTATTTATATGTGGCTAGACCTACCAAGTTAGAGTTATTTAGTTAGCTGGCAGAACCTTGCTTTTATAATAGATAAATTTATGAATGACATGAAAAATGATAGGACCAATCATATTCTATTGTTAATGTGCCAGTGGAACTATGCCAATTTTTAATTCAGCTGAGCATTATTTTGGTCATTTTCTGTTGCCCAGTGTTTCTTTCTGATGTACTTTCTGTGTTTCTTCTGAAGAACAAAAGCCTAAATTTTTAAACACATGATTCAACAGGAAAAAAAGGATTTGTTGTATTCTTCAGATTAGTCAGATAAATCTCTGAAGCTGTAACTTTGGCTCCATATCCTAAGATGCCATTAATCATTGTCTTCCCACATTTATCAAGTGCAGTGCAATCTAGAGTAGTACTTAGGGTGTGGAACATCTCTTACCATCACTAGGAAAGGTGATCAAAGAAACAAGAAGGCTGAAATGAAAAGAAATTAAGATAATGTTTGGTGGTATACAGAAGTTTATGTATATGGAAGGTAAAAACACCTAAATCTGATAAACTAAAAAATAAGCTAAACTTCGTTCTTTTTCTGCATCTTAATTATCAAAGACTAGACTAAAAGAAATATTCTACTATAACTAGCTATCTTTTTGATGTTGATCTTGTCAGTGAGGGTTAAGACTAAAAACTGAGCTGACATATGACTATTACAAAAACAATTTGTGCTTATTAAGTGCTGCATGTCTGAACTCATTTGTTTGTAGCTAATGATTTTATTGGTACTAGATTTGAAATTTACCTGTAACTGAGCATCTTTTAAAATGTTGATGAATACCATGGGACAAAAATGATAACACAATCCTTCTGGATCAATGTACAGACTAGTTTGCTCAGTGTGGTGCTAGCAGTCTGACTGCTTAACATTCATCCGTGAATCCATCACTTGACAAAAAGCAAAGCAGTGCTGGGGGTGGGGGAGGAGGGGAGCAAATACATCCTAAAAACAGTGAGGAACTTCATATTTTCTGTTAGCACCAGAAACCTTATTTCTCAGGCCAAAGTCATGCCCAGAAAACAAAATCAGAATTATAGTGCGAGGAAAAAAATTGAGAACTAAACAGAAAGCATACGTAAGCTGTAACATAAAGCATGTGTACAGCAACCTCAGTGTGCTGTATGGCCCTGGATACCTTGCCTGAAATGCAACACAGCAGAGATACGAGTACCTGGGAAAGGGCCAGAGCCAGAGAGCAGCCTCTGTCCCAGGGAGAAAGCAAATGGCCACGGGTGGTCAGGCTGGGAAAGGATCCCTCAATTTAAGACTAGAAAGGAGGTGGCAAGTAGGGATCCATTACTTGCTCTTCTGTATAAGCCAGGGAATGGAAGATACTCCATGGCAGGATCAGATGAGCAGAAATAAGGCAAAATGAAACACAGGACACGCTTTGCCTTGCTACTCAAGTGTTGTAGAGTTCAAGAGTTTTGAAAGGGGTTTAGAGAAACATGGAGCATGTGTCAGAGGCAACAGAAAACTTGGCTGTGATGTTGGAGCTCCCCAGGCAACACACTAAGGTAGTTGGCAGGCCTTGCTACCAGAATAATCAGTCTCCATTTGACCTTTTTCCTCATACTCTTTTTCCGGTAACCCTATACTGATAGCCCTCAGAAATGTGGTATTAGGCTGGACAGGCGTTTACAAGAGCCGGTATGTCCTAGCTAACCAGGTGAGGGTTTATGCTGTGTTAGGTCAGCCTGGCAATGGCTGTTTCTGTAAGTCTCTTTTTCCCCGGTGTCTCCTTGCCTGCCTGAAGGCCTTCAGTATCACCAGTGGTCATTGCGAGACATTTGGCTGCCTCATTGCTTCCTTGTGACCCCATTAGTTGATCTAGACAAAATGGGGGTCCATTATCTTCTACATAGAATGCAGGGCAGATGATGACAGCATTTATTAAGGTGTCGTGGGTGCTTGGTTTGGAGATATGCTATGCTGAAATGAGGAATACTTTTTACCTTAAATCGCACTTACGACCAGTTAAGGTTAGCAAAGACACTCCCTCACAGCAAGGTGTGCTATGTTTATGGGAGTTTTGCTGTTCAGCTGCAGCAGAGCCAGAATGCCACATTGCTCTGCTGCAGAGGACAGGAAAGATCGGTCAACTGTTCCTTGCTATGAGGTATTTGTGAGAAAAATGGTGCGATGGAGCTCTATGCTTGCATCTCAGCGCATTCAGAGTGAGTGAGCAAACATGCCTGGAAAGGGGAGGGAGCTTGTATGTCTTAAGCTTCATGCCCTTCTCTACAAAATCTTCACTAGGACAGTGTTCTTCAGGGCTGATTCTGTGCAGCTCCACCAACAGTTTCTGGGTTTTCTTCTCACTAGCAGGGCAAAGGAAAGCACAGATTCAGAATAACAGAACATGGATTTTTTTTTTTTGCTTACAAGTATGACAGATGACTGGACTTAAAGGTCTTGCCCAAAGCTTTCTTGAAATCGATGCAAAAAATGACACCAATTTAAATAAGCTTTATCTAGAGTCAGCATCTCTGCCTCCTAAATTCATGTGTCGTACAGGAGACAGACACCAGCAACCGGGATTCAAGACAATTCCCCAGACATCTTCCATATATAAGGAAAGATTCTTTTTCAAAGGCATATTGACAAAATTAATAAGGCATCTAAAAATTAATCAGTCATATTTCAGAGTGTTTGTACCAGCTTTTTACGCTTTTATTTTATATTATTCGTTTTAGAAGAAATTAGTTTATACAATGCCACTTAAAATCATCTGAGAGTACAATACTAATAAATCCCCCTGTTCTGGGTTTGGCTGCAGAAATGAGACGGAGACATCTCTGGAGCCTTAAGTTAATTTCGGTTGACACAACTGACATTTGCAATTTGAAGGACTGGGAATCTGCATTTCCCATGGGAAAAATCTTCCTTTGGAGAAACTAAGTGGGCTTGGCCCAAGTGAGCTTTCCGACTTTTGTGGTTGCTTACCCAATCTTCTGATGTTCATACTTGTCTTATAGAACCACAGGAAGTCCCTCTACACAATTTCTCTTTGTTTTCTGTCTTTTACACATGATATGTAGTAAAAAGAGGCTACCCACTTAAATAATATAGTTCTTATCAGGCTAGACTTTATCATAAGGTATGTGTTCATATTAAACCAATGTAAACACTAAGCACAGATCTTTAACCAGATATGGCAAACCTTGGCTGATAATCAAAATATTCAATTGGTAATCAACTGATTTAGTTTGGCTATATCAATACTCAAGACACTTTGCGTAAATGTTTGTAGTATGCCTGTTCCCTTTCTTATGAGATGAGTCATATTCATATCTACAAACAATGGGACAGGAAGAGATTAAATAATTCGCTTTATAGTGCAACATGTTCCTTGCAGAACCAGGAGAGAAGCTCAGACCACTCATCTTCCAGAGTCACTGTAGAACTAGTTCCCACCTTATAATTCAAATGAAGATTATAAAAAATTCTTTGAGAAAATAAAATATGTCAAGCATATCTGCCAGTTTAATCTTCTACTGCATGAGTCTTCATTGTTTGAATGAAGCAACTTCTCTGTGTTTACTGTAAATCATATTTATGCATTCCTTTCCAGCCCCAGAAATGCCATAATTGACCTTTAAAGGAACTGAAAGGCTCCTTATTTGTTAAAGCACCAGCTTGCACATCTGGTTTTTGCTGCATCAGCTGACAGTGTTTGTAACATTAAATATGTTCACAGACCTTCATTTTTCATGGTGATGCTGTTTAAGATACCATTGCCACATCAAACTTCATTTTGTGTTCACTGAATAAATGAGGAAAACTCATTTTTATGAATAAATTTCATTCTGCATTCATTTTATTAATTATCTGAGAATTTAAGCAGTTAATACCATTACAGTTCACTGTGTTGGGATAAATTTTCAGTCTTTTCTACAGACTGAATAAATTTTGTTTGACCTATAAAGCAATATATAAAAAAAAAAATCGTAGTGGTCATCAGAGTGTTACCAGCAATGAAGACAACTCATACAACTATCTCATATATTTTCATTGCTTGGACATGAAAACAGAAGGAACAGTCTCCAGTATAGTTTTTTCATTTTCATATGAAATTAGCTAACATATTATTATAAATATGATTTCAGATTTGTGAAGGGGAGTTTAAAGATGCTCTTCTCTGAGTCCTCAGCTGTTGACTTTTTTCCTTGACTTTCCATAAGTTTGATATTACCTAGACTCTCCTCCATCCTCTCTAGTTCACTCCATCCTCTCGAGATCACTCTAGTTTTGTGGTACTTAGGCGTATTTTATATCTAGAGATCACCATCTAGTCTGGATTTAGGTTGGTTATTTTCATGGCAGCAACAACACTAGTGTCATGTTGGGTACTGTTGAGCTTCTGTTAAAATCAGAATAGCTATCAGGTTTATTTTTTATATTTAATGCTATTAACACTAAAATGTTGTGAAAACATCTTAATGTCAAACCTATATAACAAAAACATAGTGCAGAAATAAAAATACATTAATCAAAAATTCTTTTTTATATAACTATAGATTTAGACATGTTAAACCTGTTTCCAAAAGATGACAGTTCTGGAAAGACTACATTTGGCCAGTTCGGAACTGTAGGATAAAAATATTTTCATTTACCATTCCTAGTAATTATCCCATGACAAAGAATTTTACTCGGAATAATTTCTATTATTTGTTGGGGATGAAAATAAACATTCCACTTATCCTAAATATGCAGGTGTGTAGTGAAGACAAACTTAGTTTCAGTGGGGAGGGCTTTTGTTGTGAAACAAATGGCTATGGCCCTGCGGTGACCAAGGCAGAGAGTCCATCCATTTTTAAATTATTGAATTAAAAATATAAGTTTAAAAGTTTATGTTAAAATAATTTTGCAAAATCAAAATGCCCAAAATTTAAGAAATTGTGTTTTACAAGTTGACTATGAAAAAAAAATTCTTCTCTGAGATGAACTTTCATTACATACAAGGGAATGTTTTTGCCCTACATGGGTGAAAAAGCAATTGCAGATTGCATCATAACAGATACAGAAGATGTGAATTCAGATTCTACAAGTAGTTCTAAAGTTGCTATTCCCAAGCTTGATTTTCCAAGTACAATCAAGTTGTTCAATAAATTTTTTGTCATTATTTTTTAAGATTGAAGTTATGTGTTAAATGCAGTACAAATTCCAGTTTTCTATCAGCTACCTGAAAAGTATTTCAGGATCTCAGGTATACTGTGAGAAATGTAGGCTGTATAATAAGGATGTGCAACTCTAAATTTTTTTTGAGACCTAATGAAGGCAAACTGCCCAAACAGACTGTAAAAATAATCAAGACGACTAACACAGGTATATTCCTAAAATGCATCAAAGGTTCAGAAGTACTGGAGTATCTACTGCTTCTTGTGGTACTTCATTTCAATACTTTTATTCATTCAGGATGGGAAAATATCTCAGGAACTGGTGCACTTTTGATTTTTTTTTCTCTTTTTTTAATATTATCAAGGACAGCTCTAGAACTGAATTTGGGTTGTTCTAGCTATGTATCTGTTTATATATCTGTCACATTTGAAATTATTTCTCTTTATTTTTCACCTTCAGAAATTCCTAGAAGGACTGTAAGCTTCTACCACTATTGTGTTGAAAGAGTCTCTCCTTTCAGTTTTTAAGCTGATGTGACAAATGTAACGGGAACTGTTGGAGCTATGCAGTAAAGTAGGATCATGTTGTCAGAGCCCACCGCTAACAGAAGGGAAGGAAATGATGAGAAAATGAGCTGTGGGGAAATTCAGCATTTATGGTTTTAACTTTTTTCCTATATTTTTATCTTTTGCATTCCAGAGGGCCATTGAGTTTCCTGTTAATTTGCTCCACTCTTAGGTGGTCAGATGGTACAGTCACTAGAGGACATTAGAAATAACTGTAAGTCTTATCAGTAACAAAAAACGAGCTGAAACACAGGACAAAGTTCAATTTTTAGATTAATCTGCAGTTCTGCTGGAGTGCAGAACTGAAAAACTGAATGTTAGCGGAGCTTATGGCGAGAAAAAGGGAGAATTATAGCAAATGCACCAGGAGGGTCCTTTAGAGGTTCTCTGATCCTTGGTTTACAAGTGTGAAGGACTTAAAACCTTTGTGCTACAGGGGAAAGCAGAAGCAGGACTTTTTAAGCTGGATTTAGTTAGTCAATAGGGAAAATGGTTTTGTGTAATACACTCAAAGATATTCAGTCCGAGATGTTAAAAACTGATCCAACGAGGCAGTATATTACTGTCTATGATGAAATTCATATGTCAGGTCAAAGCAAAACTGGATGTCTTAAGCTTATTTCAAAATTGGTTTGATGCGTTTGGGGGGTTTTTTCTGAAGTATTCTGGGGTATGGATTTTGCAGTCTGGTCACAATCCTGTATCTATTAGTACATGAGAATAGTACATTAGTACATGAGAATAAGAGATGGTGATGCTTTAAGAATAAATTGATCTTTTGGTAGTTAAAATGCCATGTTTCTGAGTCTTCAAAGAATGGTGCTCAGATGGTACCACTGGGAAAACAGCCACCTTGCCTCACCCTTTCCTGGGGGGGAAAGGCCCCTATTCAGTGAGGACTCTTTTCTGGTTAGCATGTGTACCTTGTGTGCGTTTTGTTTTCTGGCTTCAGTCTTTCTCTATATATGCATAATGAAAAAAAAAAAAACATAAATACTGTATGTGTGAGAGCCTTAATTACAAACATCTGTGGTCACATGCGTGGCTGCATGGGTTCACCTCCTGAAAATGACACAGTTAAATTTCTCTTGAAGCCAACTAACCTGGACAAAGGTTTGTATTTCAGAAACGTATTCAGTCCATGCCAGCAAGGCTCTTCTAATAGATTTCAATGACTAGAAATTTCTATTAATTCAGTGTCACGCGATGGGGAGCATGAGCTCTGATTAGATGGTAAGTGAAGTGATCTTTGTACATTCAGTGGCTATTAGATCGCATGATCGTTTCTTTTGGGCTCCATTTCTCAGAGGACACAGTGAAAAAACTGCTTTTTCCAAAAACGAGGATGAAGATGGGTAGCATTGGGCAGGTTTTTTATTGACCGATGCACAATTCTACAAATCTGTTCATCATCAATCCTTAATAAAAAATTTTAAAGCCTAAACTTTAAACTTAATTCACATTAATCCAGTTTATCAAAAATATATAGAATTCCATAGTTAGAATTACAATACTTTTTTACTTCTGAATCTTTCCACACAGATTCCTATTTCTCTGAAGTACCTGACGTAAGAAGCAGCATTTTCTTTTTTTTAATATATTTTTTTTTTCAATCAGTTGGATTTGTTCACAGATGCTACAGCCTTTCATCCTGAGCATCCTCTGCCCATGTTCTGCAGGGATCCCCTCTTACCTGTCAGCAGCACAGGCTTCTTGGGAACTCAGGCAAGTCTTGTACTACAACCTGAAGATAACAGAGTGCAGATTTTTTTTTGGTGTGTATTCTGGAAAGACGATCCTCAGTCCAGAAGCTGCTGTTCAGGTCTTTTTAATTAGGTGTCTGCTCTCATAACAAACTGCTGCTGCAGGGAGCCTGCAGATGACGGAGATTTTCTCTAAGACAATGTTGCATTGCTCCAGCAATGTTTCTGGGCTAAAGCACAGGTGCTGTGCCAGAGCACTGCTTGGGAACTCAGGACCATACGCAAGGATGCAGGGACAGGCTGTGCTAAAGCAGCTTAGCTACAGAGCAGTGTATCACTGAGATAAGTGAACTTTTTTTTTTTCCTTTCTTGTCTCTTTGCAAATTGAAGAATCACCTCTGACACAAAGATGGCATTTGGAAAGAAGCAGCAGCTTTTGCGCTGTAAGAGGTTGTGAAAATCTCTTTTAGTTCAGGGAATTTTACGGAGTCTGAATTTCTGTCCCCAGGGAAGCCCTGGGGCTGCTCTGCACACATCAAGGGTGAGCTTAAAGCCACATTGGTCTCTCTTTTCCCATAAATCATGTCTTCTATAATACCTGTTACCCAAGGTGTAACACAGAAAAGTGTTGTGCAAAAAATTGTGACAAAGATGTGTTTGGTAGAACTGGGGAACAAATACTGGTCTTATGTGACTTCCCATCACATTTTGCAGATGATGTTAGAAAACCTGTGTAATACTTGAAATATTAATTCACTGGAATTCAGATTATTTGATTACTTAGCTTTTTTGTGAATATTTCAACTTCATAGGGGACAGGGTATAAAAAAAAATCCATCAGGAATAATTAGATACATAATCCCACAACGTATTGTATTTCTGTGAGTCCCTATGAGATTTCTTTGGGAAATCTTGGATACTCTCCCACGGCAAAGTTTTGTCTTAGGGTGGCTATAATATCTCATTTCTTCTGGCTGCATCAGTGTAAAAATGAAACGAGGGACCTTGCCTTTGAATTATGGGGAAGAAAAAATAAACTAGCCAGAGAAATAGCACGATCCTTTCACTATATCCCATGAATATCAGAGTAAATCTGTGGGTTGTTTTGGGTGTGTTTTTTTTTTCCCCACTTGATTTGCTTACTGAAGTAATTGGATAAAGAGGAAAACATTCATTCAAGCTGATAAAACTGTACCAAAACAAATTATGAGATCCCATGCGTGCTTGATTTCCTAGTTATAAATAATCTCAGAGCTCCCTCTAGTGAGATTTTAAAATGCAATGACAGGTTTTTCTCCTTGAGTTAGTAAGTTTTAAAGTAAAATCAAACATTCCTTTCAAACAAAAATAATTAAACAAATAGGGGAAATTAATTCAAATCACTTAGAAGGTGCAAAACTGTGGGAACATTTCCTACGCAGTTACCTGTTTCTCACCTCCCAAAATGTTGTAACTGACTTTCACTCACTGTGTCTCACTGTTTCTTTTCTCTTTGACTGCTTTCATGGACTATTTATAAATGAGTTCCATAGCTCAGGTTCAGCTTGGGAATCATAAGCAATTTTTTTTCCTCCTCTGAAGTACAGTATCTCAATGATTTGAGCCTGTACACTTGCCAGATGCGTTTTCTCATGAGTTTTCCATTACTTCCTGCTCCCAGTCAGTAGCGTGTGAAATGCCTTTGCTGTGATATTTTGGTGCTTCAAGGCCTCATTTCAGCAGAAAACGAAGAAGCATTGACAACTGTGAAGATGAAGAATTGTCAGGGAGTCCTTCAATTAGGTCGATTTTGGCTTTGTTATGATAAATGAAGGGGGGAAGAGAAGGCTCAGATTGTCAGTTGATATAAATAAACTCTATTTTAGGCCCAAAGCAGATCTGTCCCAAGTCACTTAGGGAGGAGCAGTTTCCGGTCTGCCTATATCTAGTAATTTTTTTTTTACTCTGTTAATGCCCAGAGAGCCCAAACAAAATCAGACACTCACTATAATAGGAAAAGCTCATTCATTTTGTCTGAGAAATAACCAGTGCTCCAAAGTTATCGTGAGCTAAATATAATATAGATATGGCCTAGGGGAAAGGAAAGTGGCATTATCCCATTTGATAGGGGAAAAAAAACCCAACAAGTTGGTACTACCTCCAGAAAAGGAACAAGGGTTTGTCCTCACTGTCGGGTAGAGGTACATACAGGCTCGCTCTACCAAGCCCTGAGCTTCCTTGCCTGAAATGATAAAACCTGCTGAGAGGAAGGGTATCTCCATTTGGGTACACTCCTCTGTCAGCATGTTTAAAAGTCTACTGGACATTTGTTTTGCTGCCTCAGAAACAGATGAATCAAGGTGTTTATTGACTGCATCTCACTTAGATGTGCCTCTCTGCTAATAGGCATTCTTCAGGTTTTTGTGCTGCCAACAATTTGTAAGCCTAGCTCAAGGCTAAATCCAGACAAACTTATTTCTAGCTGTCCTGACTGCAGGCTTTCATCATGCTGGCATTCATTAAGCTTGCTTCTCCTACTCAAAAACCTCAGTTCAGACTTTGTTAGGAAAGTTTAGAATTTAATTACAGCTAGTAAATGCCATCCATCACTAAAACTGCATAAGCAAACACCTTCTAGAGTTCACTTTTAAAATGAAATGCCAAAAAAGTTTGGATCGATTGACTGCCTGTACCAAATTAACTGTTTAAGGGGGACAGGAGGTATCAAGAAGAGGTTCTGGGTTTTTGCTAGAAGACTTTCTTTAAATAAAAGTGGTATGTTAATTTCTTCTCTACAGGATGTTCTCTCTCAAGTTATCTACTCCTAGTTAGCTTCACAAAGCCAGTCTGCATTGACTGTGTTACTAGCTCATGCTTTCAGTCATTTCAGCTTGAACTGATTTATATGACTCCCTAATCATATCACATCTCTGCAGGATAAGCAGAGCAGTGCAGCTCAGCCACACTGATGTTTGACCCCAGTGTATCTTTATGTCAGAGAAATGGAAATACGATTTCCAGTAGCTGTTTCTGCTAGATGCGTTGCAGTACCAGGTTCGTTCTTTTAGGAAATTTTTTTTTGGATATTTGCAGGAAGACTTTGGTACTCCTCTGCTCCCTATGTGATCAGGAGATATATCTGACTGAATCAACATTATTTAGGCTTCAGTATGTAATGCTTCATAGGCTCCTTTTTTCTTTTTCTTTCTTTCTTAGTCTGTATATACTCTTGGAGGAACATCTGTGAGGTTGATGGTTTTATGACATGTTTTCCTTAGGAAACATATAGCACTTAAAATGAAACTTGGCCTTTGACTTACATTCTTTCTCTTAATTTTTAAGGTGGTTTCTTGCATGAGAGTTTGAGATGATCTCTCTTTTAGTGGGCATTTCGCAAATGCTGTCAGTAAAGGACTCTGAGGAACTGGTGCAGATTGGGGAAATAAACAATTGGGAATAGTTGTCAGGAGCTTATCCTACTGATTTCTTTCTAAAGGTCCCTCTGAGGACCCTTTCTATAAGGTCATGACATTTAAATGTTCATATTTCTGACTGCTATTTTGGGGTCCTGTCCAAAGAATCTGTAGGAATTGTGCTGCTGCAAGCTATCTCTTTAATTTAATAAAAAAGGAATAAATAAACCTTTGTGATTTAAACAGAAAAATTTAGAGAAATTTTGGGAAAAAGTCTCAGCAGTTTTCTTTCATGCTATAATGCTATCTCTTGGATAATAGAACAAGAGTGTGTTACTTAGGGAGGTAAAAAGCTGATAGGTTTAAATGTGGGTTTTGCAAGCTATTTTAATGTATCTATAATAATAAAAAGACTTTCAATAAACTTCTGCAGAAAACCAACTTTCTGGCAGGTTTTCCAAGAGAATGGCCTTTGGACTCTTTTAGGTAAAATAGGTCATTTTACCTAATGCTGAAATAATTCACATTCACATCACTAAGGTGATGTTTGTTGCTTACATCTGGAGTGATGCTTTCACACGTTTTACAATGATGGAGTTAATCTTTTGACTCCTGAAAATTCAAATTAAAATTACTGATATTAAGACTTTCTTCTTTCTACATATGGTGCCATGAGGAAAAATATTGCTCTTACTGAGCCAAATATCCCGCTAACCAGAGGCAGCAATTTTACCCATTGTAACACAAGACCATGAAGAGGACCTGATGCTTTCCATTAGCACCAGTAAGGGTAGAACTGTTAATTTCATTTGATGTTTTGATCTGCTGCTGTAAATTTTGTGACAGAAAGTTGCTCTAAAACATTTCTCATGTGCTTATTGGCTAAATAAATCAGAGGCTAGTAAAATTCCCATCAGATAATTGTGCAATCAAAAAAGAACACGTCCAGAGTACAGAAGATTAACATACGTCTTTAGTGCAATTGAACTTGTATGTAAAGTAAAATAAAAACATGCTTCAATTTCCAATTAATAAAGTAAGGAGACTATTTAAGTTGGTACTGTTGAAGTGACAGTAGACATGAGAAAAACACAAGAGTATGCTCAAGAGCCATTCATTCTCCCTGAAGCTAGAGTCTCACGATTTTCCATCTAGCTGATAGGATAGCAGTAGAAATCACTTGGTCTTGAGGCACGATAACTCTCAAATAGTAATAATTCAGCTGTTCAAGCCAGTCTTGTTCATTTCTAATGATTAATGGCTTGAGTAAGCCAGTTTTAAAACTTAGAGTATTCCCTGAAAATTCATTCTGAAATAACCATTATTTTCCCATTTTACTTAAATAATTTTTCTTTTAATAGAATAGTGTTTCATGTTTCTTCATTTTCATACCATTAGTCTACATGTGGATAATAGATTAAATTATCCTTTTGGGTGTCTACTTTTAGATTTAAGCTGTAATTGTGCTAATGCATATTATCAATCTCTTCAAATAGTTTCAACCCTTCTAAAATATATCCAAATGAATGTATGGGAAGATTTACTGAAGACTAAAAGTGTAATGTATCCAGATCAAGACTGGTATGTATCACCGTAAACAACGTCCTTTACTCTTCTGTTCTTTGACATCATCACTTTTGACCACATCACCTGGGCACATCTTCAAACCCCTGCAGATTCACACTCAGGAGTTAAATTTATATGACTGAAAAGAATCTCATGGGATTTAACATATTGTAGTTTCTTATTGTATTTTGTGTCACAGGCTTTCTGGTTCGCCAGGACTCCAGCAGCCCCATTGGTGTTACCCTTCCCCAGACAGAATTATTTAAATTTGGTGATCTTTACACTAACACTGCAGCAATTATTTTCCTGTTGATATTATTTAAGAATTATCCAAGGAGAACATGCCATTTCTAAAGGAACCAAAATTTCATCCATTGGAGATTTATTATTTGCTCTAACAAAGTATGCTAAGGTAGTATCTTTGATTCTCGCTTTTATCATCCCGGGATGACAATATGTTTCCTACATCTTGAAGCATGTAAAGGAGCATAAGCTTTTAATAAGCCTGACTGCTTCCACTGGGAGGCCACCTGAGCACCTACAATTTTTTTCCAAAGTCCCAGGTTTGCTGATGTTCCGGCCTATGATTTTGTTTTACTTATTTAATATAAGTTCTTTGAGAATACTGATTTTACTCAGATATGCTGCTCTTCAAGTTATGAATGCTCTCTCCTGAAAGTGAACAATTAATAATTATGAATGCTGGACACACGTGTGAGATGGTCCTTTTCTAAAATGCTTGTCTAAATAGACATTTCTGTTTCAGAGGGGCAAAAGCTGAAGCAAAAGGAGAGAAGGAAGTGCCATATAAACATATAAAAGCATATAAAAGTGCCATGTAAAAGGAGGAATATCAGTTAGCACTGGAACAGGCTGCCCAGAGAGGCTGTGGAGTCTCCTTCTCTGGAAATACTCAAACCCCGCCTGGATGCGGTGCTGTGCCCCCTGCTCTGGGTGTGCCTGATCAAGCAGGGGGGGCTGGATGGGATGGTCTCCAGAGGTCCCTCCCAACCCCTACAGTTCTGTGATTCTATGGGTTTGAAGGCTACTGGTAAGCTGCTGTACAAGGAGGTATCGTTGGCTACATTCAGAGAGCACTTGCTGCTCTCTGGGGTGGGGCTGCCAAGGTGATCTAGACCTCAGGACTGAGCTGATGAGACTCTTTGACACCACACACTCAACCTGCACTAGTATTGTTTTCTCCTGTTTGTGCTGCAAAGAAATGCAAAGCCTTTAGCTCTGCCATAGGTTTCAAAAGGAGTCCTAACAACCGGTCTCTGTGTTAGTGGGGGAAAGCTCATTGGTTTTTTGTTTTGGTTTGGTTTTTCACTAGTGTTGTGGCAGAATTATTTCTCATCACACACTCCAGTGCAACGTGTGCTTGGTGTGCCTGTGGGGACCGTGTTGGCCCACTAGATGAACTCACGGGACACAGCCGAATTCTGTAGTTGCCTATGCTAAGGGGCCTGAAAAGAAATTTTGGACACTTACTTGTCTGCCAGAAAATGATCTTTCAGTAAGGACCATGGGACGGTGGAAGACGGCAAGGTCAAAGCCAGGCTGGACTTAGGAATTAAACTTTTGTTATTAATCGGGAAGCTCAGTTTGTCACACACAAATTAATTGCTTGGTATTTCTTTCACTGATACAAGGAGAGTTTAACTCCCAGTGCCAAGTGGAACATCTCCAAAGGACATGTTGATCAACACCCGTCGATAGCCTGCTGGTTAGGCCACCCTCGGGGGACAACTGAGGTTGGCAGTCCTTGCTCCTCATCACAGTGTGAGGATTTACAAACGTCTTCCACTGCTGTAGTGAAACTCTGCATTAATACAGACTTTATCAAACAAAATTTTGCATGTGCCTTCACATTGAGAGCTGTATCAAAGCCTGGTCAAGCTACTCACTCAGTAGAGAAATGCTGACCCTTGAAAGGCTAATAGAAACGTTCATCTGTATCCCATGTTTGTGGGTGTGAGTACAACGTGCGCGAACAGCGAGTCAGGGGGAATTGTGAGTTGAGCTGTCCTTAGTAACAACATTATTCCGATCCAGTCTGTAGTAGATTTAAGATTACCGCACTTCGGGGCATGGACTTTGTTATTCACAACCTTTTACTATATTTTAGCTTCTTAATGTATGAAGATAGCTGTTTAAAAACTCTACCTTGTACTTTATGAATAACACCGCTTTTTCATGTGTTTACAATGTTTTGCACAAAAGTAAATGCACAAATTTACTGAAATGCAAACGAAAACAGTGAACTTTTTAAGTTTCACATGCCTTTATGAGCAGCAGGAATTTGAAGTACATCATAGAACTGTGGGGGAGGCGCAACACTCCATAACTGTGGAGGTCTCCCAACACTCCATAAAAGAATTGCTGATTGCCAAGTGTTGTGTGGGCCCTTCTTGCCCATCCCCTGCCTCTGGAGCGTGGGGAGGTGCCACCTCCTCTGCACGGAGCCCCGAGGGAGACGGGAGGAGAGGGCTTGGTGTCCTTTGTGACACTGGGCAGGATTCTCAGTATTAAAAGTAGGTTTAATTTATGACTTTCCCGACATTTTCCAATGTTAGGTGTGCAAACGTATGTGCTGTGCACACACACACGTGCACATACATATATAGTCCTAAAAAATTTCTATTAATGATATCTGGGGATTTCTTAGTCGTCCTTCTGACTGTTCACACTGACAGCATAAACCATGATATTAATCTGTCTTGGAGTAAATTATTGCAAATTATCTCTAAAAGACTGTGTTTTTTGAAACACCTTTTCAAATAATTTTGTACAAGTGAAAACTTTGTGGAAAAGGTTAAAAAAAAAAATCTCTTAAATGCTCTCCCTTGTAAGTGTCTGTATTTATTACAGATAGCCATCTTCTTTTCCTTTTTCCTTTGAGTTGACTTTTCAGTGGGATTGATCCATGCAGTGAGTCAATCCATACACTACGATTACTAGACTGGGGCTTTTGTTTCTCCTTTTTGAACATTTTCATGTACTCAAGAGTAAGGGAAGGGGCGGGGGGGAAATCTAAGGAGGATGTTTTGTAATTCGATACACCTTCAGAAGGCTCTCAAAGTAAATACTTTTGAGGTGATTGATTTTGGAGAGTTCCTAGTAGACACTGAACTGTTTCTGGATTTCCCAATGTTGTCTTCACCCAACTAATGACAGTCTGAAAGATCCGGTGTTTGGGAGCAGCTGTAGAAATACCCATTTTTAAAATGTGTAAGAAAACAGGATGGGCAGAAACCAAAAGGGATAATTTCAATGTTATATCTTTTTAACATTTTTACGCATTGGTTTTATAAATTTCATGACCTTTTAAGGATTTAGAGATGGTGTGGTTGCATACCAGAATGTATCAGGAAAAGAAACCTCTGGAATTGCTACCTTTTAAAAGAATTGTCTGTTATTTTTGGATGAGGGAACCTGGAGTGCAGGAAAGCTACTGTACCAGAAAGTATCTGTGCTGTGATAAAAATGAAATATTTAATTTTGGAAACTAGAAAATAGATGTTTTGTTACTTTTAGGAACTGCACAGAAGGTTGATTTCAATGGCTGACAGCATCACAGAAAACTTGTACTGGAAAAGAGGGGTATTCTGCAGTACTGTATCTATTTACACAATTAGTTTTTAGACCCCTAATATCCTTTTTCTTTCTCCCACTTTAACTACTGTTTATCAATTTCTGCAATGAAATAAAAGGAAGACAAATCTTTGTTACTGTACAATCCCAGTTCATCTCTCAAGGAGATCAAGCATGAGAACATGATTCCAGTTCTCTCCTATTAGTGATTTTCACTAATTAAATTTTTTATAATCCCTTTTTAGTTTAGGTCTGACTATTTTTTTTTCTAGATACTGGCATTGTAGACACTCAAGCAGTTACATATAACCTTAGTGTAAACATTTGCCCCTACTGCAATTTTTCCTTATTGTGCTCTCTACAAGTTAGGGTTGAGTTTATGAAACCACAATTTATGAAAACTCCCTTTTCTTTTTTTATTGCTCTAATCTTTCAAAAGAGTTTAAACGTAATGCACCCTTCACAAAGGAAGAGGCTCTTTGCCAACAGCTTTGTTTCAAGAGTCAGATTACACTATATTTTCCAATTATTCAAAATATTTAGGAGCACATAGAGGGCAATAAAATCCGTAAAAACATCTTACCTGACTTTCATTTATTTATATATTTATATAAAAGTTTTGCTTTCAAATCTTTTTTCCTAAGTATTTATTTTCTTCTTCACACTTTTTTATATTTAATGTCATAGTTTTTATATCCTATTTTTTCTTTCACCTGTGTAAATTACAACCTCTGTATTTTTCTAATCTGCCTCAATTCCTTAGACTTACAGAATATAAGGGGCTTGCACATGTTTGCATGTCAGTGAGTGTGTAATCAACTTTTGCTACTAATTACAAATGATATTCAGGTAGTTTACCTTCCTTTTGCTCTCCAAACATGTCTTTCTTTTGGTAGATGCTTACAGGAAACATTGTACTGGAGAAATGCAAGGGAGATTTTTTGCAAAGATATTGCAGATAACTTGACTGAAAATGGAAGTTAACCTCCTTTCAGACTTTGCTGATCTTGTCAGCACCACCTATGGCCTGAACCCAGTCGAGTTCCTGCCCCAGTTTCTACTTCTGTGAGCAGACATACCCAGATCAACCCCAGCCCTGCAAGTGGGCAACCCCATGCCTATTTTACTGCTGGAGCCTGGTGCTGTCAGCATGTTTACATAGTCCCTCAGCTGAACGTAACTCACACTGAGCACAGCTCCCCAGGAAACTTTTTAAATGCCTTTAGCATGTACACACCAGTGTTCCCACTTCAGCAAAGCAGCTGGGTAGGTCATGGGCTGGGAAAAGAAAAATGTAGCTGTTGTAGCTGTCTGATAGCAAAAGGACAACCGTGATCTTAAAAGATTCATTGAGTGCTGCTTCTCAGAGCATACAGCAGAGTGTAAACTGCCCAAATTCCAGGTGTCTCCTATTTACCAAATATTTCCTTTTTCTCTTACTGAAGCTGTTCTAGGATGCACTGGTCCATATAAATTATTAAGTATTTATCATAGCAGTGATTTTCACCCAGCTGAAATCACATGCCATCAGATACCTTCTCCTGTGGTCACATAAATATTTAACTGGTGTGAAATGGGCTTGGGGAGAACAGAGATTTGAATTACGTCTTATATTTTATACAAGAACATTTATCACGAGACCCATGGCTGTTTGGTACTGGTAGATGCAGCTCCATTAATAACCAGGGAAAAGGGGAGGAAAACCTAGGACTGAATGCCCAGGTGTGGGTAGGGCATAGGCAGACAGGTCCAAGGCAAGGAAAGCATAGAAATGAAACATTTGAGTTTCTTTGAAAATTATAATGTTCTTAATTTCCTGTTTCTGCATCACTCCACTGCTTTTTAAAATAGGGATAAGCTTAGCAGTGCTGATCCCTGGAGGACAAAACTCATGGATCATGACGGTATGCATTTTTTAAGTTGTTCCTTACTTATAACTGGATTATTTTCACTACTCTTGGTTGTGATTTCTGGTTTCAGCAGCTTCTGTTTCGGGGGAAAAAAAAAAAAAAAAAAAAAAAAGCTGAGATTTTCACGTACTGGTATCTCTTTCAAAATACAAAGCTGTGGTTGAAAAACATGAAACAATACTAGTGAATGATTCAGTATTTTTTAAATGAGGCCAGATAAGGAAACATGCAGGGCTCCTTTGTGGAGGCTACAGTAGTTCCTACCAGCCCCTGCCTTCTGCAAGCAATGGTCTACTTCCACCTCACCTAGCAATGGGAAAATCTATCTGTGTCCATGTTGTTGTCATGCTACCTCCGTGACGTCTGTGTAGTCCTCCCTTTCCAGGCTTGTAAGGGAGGCTATGTCAATATACTTCATGGGCTGGTTCAAGACTTGTGTCTTACCTGTTTTTGAGAATAAATCCATCTTGGTGCATAAAATGGTCTAGATGCTAGGTTGATAAAGCTGCACGAGCACAGAGGCAGCACGAGCTACCCTCTGCACAGGAGGAAGAGCAGTAGCTGTCACCTGTTCTCTGAACCGGCTAATTTTTTATTGCTTATGCTTGAGTCTGTTTACATGGAAAGGAGGACCCTATAGCACAAATAACTCAGGCAAATAATTAACTGATTTATCTGAAATAAATCTAAGGCTCTCCAGGAAGTCGCAGCATGCTTCCTCTTCCTGATGCCTCTCCCAAAATCTGCATCCCAGACAAAAGCAGTGGCATAAATTGACAAGTGCCTCATATTCAAACAGCTGTTGCAGGGAGATATCAGTAAGCATTTTTCTCCCACCATACTTGAGCATTGTTTTGCACATTTTTTTTCTCCAGTACTGACAGAAGGACAGAAAGGAAAGCCAGGAAAAGTTCAACCATCCAAGCCCACATTCCTCATTTACCTCCCGTTCTCGTTTGCTGCTCTTTTCTGTGAACACAGGCTCCTTTTCACAGCGTAAACAGTTTCCTTGTTGTGACTTCTTTCCTGCAGAACAATTCATCAACACCAAGATTAACTGATTTATGTTATTACCATTTTTCCTGCCACATGTCACCAGGGTGGTCCTCTCTGTTAAGTCCAAGGAAGAGGTCCAGATACACAATGATTGTAGCAATAGGGATTGTCTTTATTTGTGTACATTCCTACCAGGATAGACAGTTTACAGAGTATGCGGTGATTTTTCTTTAGGGGGGAAGGAAAAGAAAAAAAAAAAAAAAAAGACACGCCAGAGCCGTAATTTTTAAAGGAACAGTGAAAAACTTCAACTCAGTTTAACTATTCTTGATAATGCTAGTTGTGAAGTTAGATTAGCTCTTTTAGGCTTATTTAGTTTTTGGAACATTTTGTTCAGAACATTAATACATCTGCATATAGTTTTTATGCACATTTTCCTTTTTTTGCTGCTTTTCCATTGAATTCTTCCATAAGCCATCAGCAAACAGGAAATGGATTTCTAATCTTTCTTTTCTCTAAATTTTACCTGATTTCTCATACAATGTACTTCTGACTTTCTTGGCGGGTGGTTATCTTGCAACCTCCTAAGCTTAAAGCATCAGCTGATCTTTAACGGGGTGTATTTCCTCGGCTTCTCGCCCTCTCTACTACAGATAAGGGATTTTTTTTCTTGCTTATTATGCTAGTATTATTATATTGTTATGATACTGTCTTTATCACTGGTATAAATCTGCTCTCATAAAAAGGGAATCTCTTTTTGCAATATCCAGAATTGAGTTCAATTCTAACATGCCAGGAAATTATACATTATTATTTTCTTGGAGACTGAACGATCGAAAAGCAGATGTCCTCAGAAAAAATAAATATCTGCTCGTCATTACTATTTTGTTGTAATGAATATTTCTTTTCGGACTAGTTTTCTTTTGCTGCTATCTTTGATTCGGTTTTACTTTTTAGTTTCATTTATTTTAGTTTCCTTACCTGAGGAGATTAGGCTTAAATATAAAATGTTTGTTACTACAGTACCATAATCGCTAAAAAATTCGATGTTTCACTGGACATTGAACAATTTTATTTACTTTAATCCTAAATAAATCTTTTTAGGTATTTAAAGTTCCTATCAGTTTCATAACAAAGTCCCATTCAGCGGAAAATAACTTGGCGTTATTTATATTGGCCTGTGGATGTCACTGTTACAATGCAAATATAATCAAAAATAGCCATGGATAACTTTTAATAGTGTTATCAATTAATTAAGAAAAAAAATAAGGCTCATGTTTCTTAATAAGCTGTTATGGCTGTGATTTGTTAAAATTGGGGAAGAGAAAATAATATAGGCAATTAACCTATTCTAATTATTGCTTGGGATGGGGTTATTCACTCTGCCTGATGTGCAGACCTTTGGTGCACAGCACTGAATCCCCCGCATCCTGCTGCTCTGGGCTGTTAGACGTAAGGTGGGAGCAGCTCTGGCAAGCTTCTCCTTATAGCTCCATCATCGCGAGGTGACTGGATGCGTTGTTGTCATATACATCTAGTCATGCAAAGGGAACCATCTTTTATTCAGAAGCTATATTTACATTTGAAAAATATGGTATTGGATGCTGTTGTAAACTCTGTTCCATAAACACTGGGCAACAAATGTGTTGGTTAGGATACAGTGTACTAAAAAGCAGAAACAGCATGGGGTACCAGTCTTGCATATTTTCTTGACATCTCTTTTGCTGCCTTTTGCCAGTCAACTACTAACCACAAAATTCATGGCTTTCATTGTTCATTGCTGTTACAACACCCGTTAGTAAAAACAGAATGACTTCGATTGATGACAAATATCTCATACACTCACGTGCATTTTATATATATATATATACACACACGTGTGTATATATATAAAAAAAGCACGTCATGTTTTTGTCTCAACTACCACTACGTGACTCAAAAAATGTTATACTTGGAGATTAAGAACTGGCAAAGGATATTCAGAAAAAAATGCATGATTTTCAGGAGTGTCTAAAGATGATTTTTCACCCTTCTCCTTTCCCCACCTCCACCTGCCTTTCCCACAAGAACCTTCCCTCCTTACACAATCCCCCGCAGCACTCCGCAGCACAGTGTACTGAAGCCTGCTGCGTTAGTAGTTTTCTTTTCCTGGAAAAAGTAATGAGAAATGTGCCTATGTATATTTGTACGTATATATTTGTGTAAAAACGTGTATACATATAGATACAGATACACAGAGCCCAACTTGCTGAGGCAGCCTGAGCTATCCAAGCTGCGTTGATGGTTTATCAGAACCCCATGGATTCCTCTAGACTGTTATTGACTGTGGGTTTTGCAGCCGTAAAATTTCTTAGGTAAAATTCTCACCTGATGTTGAATTGACCTTTGTTTGACTTGTAAGACAGTTAACAGCAGAAATTTAGGAAACCATGGGGCTTTTCATTTGGGATAATATTTGTTTAAAGCTAAAACTGCTAATAACATGCCCTACCTCCCGTAAAATGTTCAGTTTGTAGCGATCATGCTTCCCCTCCATAAACACCTCACCATTTGACTTGTTAGGTTCCAGAACGTCTTACTTTAGTCACAGCAGTTTACATACCTTAATTGGGCTAGAAACTTGTATTTTGCCAGTGATCTGGCAAAACATTTTCCTGAAGTAGTAAAAAATGTGACGCTGCTTTTCTGAAGCTTAAAATAGATGGTAGAACGGCTGAAGCCTACCTACCTACTGGCTTTTCCCATGCGCATGCGGGCTGGGGGGAAGTGGTGCATTTACCAGGTTACTCACTTTTTTTCTAGACATGCTGTACTGGGGACCTATGCTTGAGTATTCTGCTGTACTGTTCTGGGGAACCGAAGGGTCTGGTTCAAGTGACAGAGTGTACGCTTGCAACTTATACAGTCTTACTGGAATAGCATTTCTTTACACTTCTAAAGGAATAAAGGAGAAAAGAATGCTTCAACAGTTATTTCAAATAAATGTTTTGCCACTGTTCTTAAACCTCTGAGTGCACGTCATGAAGCCATCAAGCACTTCTGCAGCACTGACAGTCTGTGCTTTTGAGATAAACAGTAAAACAAGAAGCATGTGACAGACTGGGGTAAACCGGCATTTTCATCGTGAGAAACTGCAGTCCTTGGATTTGGACAATGAAATACAAAAATACTATATATCTTTTGTTTTCAGTTCATAGAGGGAAATGCTATCTATTTTATTTCAAGTGCAAAGCTTTTGTATATATTTCAAAAAGAAGAAGTTAAAATGAGTATGTGAAAACAGTTTGCGGATTTTGCCTTGGGTGCATTGAGACTGACGAATATTTTCCTGCTCGACAGCTTACTTCATCTGTATAGTTTTAAATGATACTGAAATAAGATATAGTACAGTCAGTCAGTTCACGTTACTTCTGCAGCAGTGATAGTCAGGAACAACACTCGCTTAAAGAGCAGTAGAAACCGTTGAACACCACTGAACAGGCTGTGGAGACGTAGCACTTCAGAGCATGTGAAATCAAAACACTATATACAAGCAAAAGTAGGTACGTACTGATTTTTTTTTCCTATTTTCTTTTTGTGCCGACCACGGAAATAGAACTGATTACTAATGTCTCTTCACACACTACCAAATGTATGTTTTTCAATAAATAAAATGCATGCATGGAAATAAATTGAGAGAAGAAAACGGCGACTGTCTTACAGATGAGCATTTAAAAAAAGCTTTTAATTTACAAGAATACATTTTCAGGGTAACTAGCATGGATAACTTACTAAAAACAATGAAGTGTTGTGTGATTAGTCAGTATAATTCCATGTTAACACTATAATCATGAATATTTACATTACAAATACATTGTTATTGCTAAAGATTTTTGAATGGCTAGAAGCCTACCTAATACAAACAGAAAAAGTAGACTTGGAAAGCTGTGTCTGTGCATACGCTATTATTACCTTAATTTACAACGATCTTATTAAGTAAAATAAATGCAATTCCATAGTGTGCAATTCCACTTTGACTAAAAATAATCAGCCTTTTTGCAGGTTGTTTGGAATCATGTATTGAATAGCTATTAAGCTTATTTCACATGAAAGCCTTTTTAAAATGGATTTGGAAATAGAGTCCTAAACTGTCCTACCAACTTAAGGGTAAATAACCTGTTTTACTTAAATTGAAGATACTATATACAGTGCTTCCCTCTTTCTGTTAATTCAGGCCTGCAAGGCAGCTCAAATGAATATAGGCAGTGGGATGAAGCAAGATGGAAAACTTGGGCTGAATTAAAACAGATGATAGATTCAGTTATTCAGTAGCTCTCTTTATGTATATCATTCTAGTACTGTCATTTGTGTTAAACGAAATGTTCCTAACGAAGCAGAGACAAAAGCCTTACGAACGTTCTTCCTAATCTTGAACTCCAAACCTCTTAGACACTCTTACACTTCTCCATGAGCCCAATGCCACCCCAAAAACTAGTAATTATAAAACAATATAGTAACAAATTTCCCAGCAGGTTTAGCAATCCAAACTGTAGACAGTGGGTTTGGGAAAAAGCATCCGTTTTTCCTATTTCTCTTGAAGTTGGATGGAACCGTAAAGTCCCTGTTCCCCAGGGTGGGTTCTGGCAGCAAGCTGGTCCCCTTACCTACCCCCAGGAGCCTGCAGGAATGCCTTTCCTACTTTACATCCTATATAAAGTCTATAGACTATATATATAGAGAGACATAAGGATAGTACCTGTATGTATTCCTTCATATTTGCACCCCACAGTGAAAGTATGTCATGCTCCTTGCATGGATGCCTCATAGGGAAAAAGTGAGAGGAAGGGAGGGAGAACAAACTGTTTGCTTGCTATGTGCATTGTCTAAAGAAAGTCATGTTAAAATGCTCTCTGCCCTTCCATCTACTGTAAAAGCTGAAAAATGAACACCATTTTTTTCTCAGGAAAAAAAAATAAATTATTTTATCCTTTGCACTGATAGTTGTACATTTTCACAACTTCTCCATTTTCCATTTAAAAGAAGAGGAAAAAAGAGAAAGTTGAGTTAGCAATGCCCTCTTCAGAGAAGAAAACCTTCATTTCACTGTAGTATCTTAGAAAATTATACCTAAAGGTATATGAAGCTGACTGCATTTTTGTGTTGCTTCTGTGGCCACACACAACTCATTTTTTCAATGTATGGCATCTTTTAAATATAAAAGATTCAGGATAAGAAGACTAGAGAAATATAATGATGCCCAAAACTGAAAAGAAGAATTTAAATTGGGAAAGAGGGAGGAGGAAAAATAGAAAGAAATCTGGTTGGTTTTTTTAACTCTGATTTACATTCTGGTTTTGCAGATGTGTTTGGCGAGTAAGCCACAAGCCCTGGCATTCATACCTTTGGTTGTTATTCTTTAAGAGTACATACTACGTGCTCCAAGAGATTATTCTTTTCACAGCATTTGGCACGTAATTACTATTTGTCTAGGATACAAGTAATGTACAAGTATCCTGTCTGCAGTGAGTTCGCTTGGCTCACGTAAGAGCCATAGAAATAAATATACCTTCTGAGGGTAAACCATGTTTTTACAGACTAACAGACTATCTGTGTGTGCATAGGAACAAAGTGTAATCTAGATATCTTTTAAAATAATTCCTTGAGATCATTCACAGCTGATTTGACTTGAAACCCTTTAGTTCATATGGAGCCAGTAACAGTGCTAGTAAATTCGTGTGGTGTTTGTAGACAAAAAAAAGTGCTCATGTCCCATCATCCACTTCCTGATGTTTAATTTTTCCTCAGGTACTGTGCATCACTGCATTACTTTGACTTTCTGGGTTGCAAATTCAACAAGATGGTATTTAAATTCTGAAACGTTTTTTCTTCGTGACTCTTTAAAACAAATACATAAGCTTTTTTATTCTTTGAAATTTTCAGAGATGATGATAAATAATGACCAAATTAAAAGTGATTTGTGATCACAAATATATTATGTTTGAAAATCTTACCCCACTTTTCCGTCAGTCTCAGGTATTGTGAAAATCTACATAAAATATTCAGTTATGGAACAAAGCACTGTAATTTTGCCCTATAATAAAAAGGAAAAAGCTTTTTTTTTTTTTTTTTTTTTAAAGCCCACGTTATTGCACATGGATGTGATGTTAAGGACACTCAGAGAGATCAATTTTATAAAAAAGCGTCTCCAACATTACTACTGCTTATCATCTTCTTATGTAATAGTATAGTTCTTTCTACAGGATCGCTAGGACAGATGGCACAATGGTAATTTCTCTGCAAAACATGGTCTTTAGCATTAATGCCAGGAGGCATGAGCCTCATGGGAGTTCACCTGGTACAGCCAAGCAGGCAAGATCTGTGGTGGTGGAATGCAGAAGTCTGTGGGATGGGATAACCCACCTCAGTATGTTTCTTCCAAAATGATGGGGAGGAGACTGATGCATGGTAAATATATGTGTGGGCTTGCAGCTCACACGTTTGGCATTGATCCACTCTCAGATGTCGCTGTCAGATTAAATACATGCCATACTTCCAGTGGGGAGCTGGAACGAGGACATACTGCCCAGCATGCGGTTACGCAGCCATGAAGGAGCCTACTCATGCAACAGGAAATAAAGCCAAACCTACCTGTGAGCATGGTACCGAAGAGAGAAATTTCTGTGAAGATGCTCATTGAAATTATTATTTCATTGATGATGCTGCAATGAAGAAATAGGCATCTTTGAAGACATTCTCAGTAGTTCCTTTTGCTGTGTAAGATAGCAGGTTGGCCAACAAGGAATGCAGGCATGCTGTGAGATAAATTTAAAGGTAATATTACCATATCTGAACTTCAGTGTTGTACATGAGTTGGAAAGAAAAAGTCTGATGTTGCTGTGCAGTGACATTACATTACTGTGCTAGCTGCAGCCAAGAGGATATCCTGATGTTTTTGTTGAACTATTTTGTTTGTATTGCTGTAATCCTAGGACTTTCAGTTGTGGACTTGGACTTCGCTGTTCTGAGTTCTGTAAAAAAAAAAGTACAGCAGGAAACACTGTCTTTCCTGAATGAACCATATCAATTAATTTCTCTTCTCCCCCACGTATAGGTAACACGTGAAGCTCACATACTGTTGCCTACTATTTCCCTCTTGATGTGAGTGGAAATAGCCATATGACATGCAGATAGAGTTTTTTACATAGTAAGTAGCTGGTTGTGCTCATAAACTGTATTCATTCCTTCCCTGTTTCACCTTTTCTTGCTGATCCTTTTAACAGTTTTTAAGGTGCCGTCTCTTGATTTTTTTGGGGAGTGAGAAAGGGGGTAAATTCAATGGATATAAGAAAATTCTGTCTAGGCAGGGAGAAAATTCTATCTAGCCAGGGAGAAAAGATTTCTTAAATTACCATAGAAATGAAATATTAAAATATGGAAATCAGTGAGATTTCAAGGGTTAGTGTCTTAGCAACACAAAGTAAAATCTTCATAGAAATGATCAATTTTTTTAATTCATCTACTGCACATTTTAGCATGCTCTGTAATCTGCTTGCTAGACCTTCTCCAGAGTGACTGACAGCTTTATCAGAGCTAATGAAGGTTGTCCTCGTTGTGCTAGTGTCTATGGCAAAATTCCCATTGTTTTCAGTAAGATCAGAACATTTGCAAACAATTTTACTGCAAATATTGAACAAGATGAATTTTGCATTGTAGAGCTTTAAATAGAACAGAACTGCCACCCTTGAAAGAGATGGACTCAACAATTCTGTAAACATTAATTTTTCATACTGTTTAAATGTATTACATAAAAACTGATAGAAAATCAACAATTTTGGGTGCTGCTGTAAACATTTAGTGCCCTCAGACGGCATTTTATACTAAGGAATCACCCTGATCTCAAAAATCCTCTTGCAAATTGTTTAGAAATTGTACTTCGTGAGAATTTTAGAAATTGGTATGTTTTAAAAGGAACATTTCATTTTGAATTTATATTATAGGCTATTTAATATCATCTTGCAATTTTGCACTTTGACAAGCTGCATAAGCGTATATGCAACAAAATCCTTTGTGACAGATATGAAAAAATAACATAACTTTATAGTTTGTTTTAATAACAATTAAAAATTGTGTGTCTACCTCCTTTGGAATTAGTCTGGTTCCAAATCCCTTGCATTTTCTTTTTATTATTATTTTCTTTTTATTACAACCTGTATTGTAACCATTGAAGGGCATCTAATCCAACCTCCTGTTCTGAAGCTTTACCGTTGCCATCACCAAACTGGGTCAGTCATAGCTTGGTCAAGGCAAATTTTGAAAACCTTCAAGGATAGATATTTCACTGCTTTGTGGGTAGCCTGTTCTGACGGTGCATTACCAATGCTGTAAAAACTTATTCCTATTGTTCAATCTGAACCTCGCATGCCATAAAGTGTGGCTGTTGTCACTAATCAGATCATTTAGGACTAAAAAGAGTTCAGTACCATCATCCTTGTAAGTGACTTTCAAGTGGTTGTAAGCTACTGGAACTCCTTAGTTTGCTTTTCAGATTAAATAAACCCAGTTTCTTCAGCTTCTCACAGTTTATATATTGTAGACCCCTGACCATCTTGGGTAGCCCTCTTATGGACCTTCTCCAGTTTTCCAATACCTTTCCTGAATTGAGAGGGTGTGATGTGGGAAAGCTAGACACAAAATCGCAGGTGCAGCTACAGTCATGCCAAGTAAAGGGGATTAGTAATGCTTTGATCTGCTGGCTACGTTTCTCCTAAGGTTTGCCTTATTTGTGATGCAAGTGCACAGCTGGCTGGTATTCAAGCTGGTGTTTCCCATAACCTTCAGGTCCTTCCCATCAGAGCTGCTGCTCAGCCTGAATTGCTGTACAGGGTTTTTCCAGGTGCAGAATTTTGCACTCCCAGAACCTCATGAGTTTCTTTTGGAGTAAGGTTAGTTTTCTTTCTGGGCAATAGTTAACAGCTGGCTATAATTAACTTTTGAGATGGCAATATTTCTTAAGGAAATAATTGGCATATGCTACTTATCACAGGCTAATTAGGTTTTAATTTAAGTTTCTACTTCCGCTGACTTTCTGAAAAGCACTATGGAAGTATAAAATTTAATTTAAAACATATCTGTCTCATAGCCTGTTTTACTAGCAAAACCACTTCCTAGTTTCTATCTAGACTATTTTATTTTCTATCTTCCAGATAGAAAGTAAATCTGGAGATTCAGTCCTCCTGTCCTTATCAGGCAAAATTTTTATAGATCCCACGTAATATAGAATCGCATAGAGCTACACATATTACGATGAAGTGAGACCGAAACAGCAAACCTTACTTTCTAATCTTTCCTGGCAAAGACTCTATCTCATTAAAAAGACATGTCTATCTATAAAAGAGAGTTAATGTCAAAAGTGAATACCTCAAGCCTGAGCAAAAACTGTCATACGTGCAGGTACATAAACATTAAGCTTTTGAGTCATGATTTTGGTTCTGGTCACTTGCAGAGATATAAGGTTTAAGTCTAGTTCTGTTTGATCCTGATCTCTTCACTAAGTCCAGAGTTTTGATCTATTTTAGAACAGGTTTATAAAATGTTACAGAGAGATAATGTGAAACTTAATATAACTAATGATTTCAAAAGATAGAGTATTCATTAGACAGTGAGTGTGAGGGTAGATTTTTATTTTAATAAACTTCAGAACCAATGTAGCTTGTGCATATGAAGCTTAAGAATGTATGCATTTCCTACATATCTTAACTGTCAATTCATAATTGTTCTGTTGTCTGCACTCTAAAAATGCTGTTAGACTGGACCAATTTCTCCTTTTTTACCAAAGAATTATCTTTCCAAATTCTCACATTATCATATTTTACAATTATCAAGCCTAGTCAGTTAACAGTGTGAAGGATTTAATTTAAAACACCTTTACAGAGATATTTTTTCTTCTCTTTGCAGACCTTACCCCCAGCTGTTGTATCTGTAGTTTCATGTGTATGTGCTATCTACTGCTAAAAATAAAGCTTTATTATTAAAAAACAAGTAGAAAAATAACTCATTTCTGTCCTCAGAATTTAATTCTTCTGCCAGGTTTCTGAGCACTGCTTTAGCCTGGCTTTCTCTCCCCATCGTTCTGTGCAGTAACAGCGTCGGATAAATCTGTTTGAATTCAGGAGTTCAGTAACTCTCCATGGAGGACTGTGGACCAGAAATTAGATGGACGGCCCTGAGTACCAGGCAGCTGACAGCCTCTTTTCCAAGAGTGTGTGAGATAACCTCTTTAGGCTGTAATTTTACTTATCAGCACCTTTTCTTCCCCTCTGCATTTTGTAGATTATTATCATAAAAGAGCAGATAATGGTCCTCTTTTGTTTTCCTCTGGTAAGAAAGGGAGCATAATGTATGCTGCTCCTCTACTTCACCTGCAAGTCAAAGGTGTCAGCCAGCGTCTGTCAGAGAAATAGCTCTGGCAGAGAACTTTACAAATCTTTAGCCCATTACAGTCAAAGAACTACACCTGCTGTTTGCAGATTACATGTAATTATTAACAACTAAGTTTAGAGTTTGTATTATACTTAATTTTTTTTCCCTGGTGACTCTCAGCTGGTGGGTACAGATTTGCTTTTAATCCCTACTTATCCGTTCTAATGTCTACATTAAAGCTTGAAAGTAAACAACAAGGACTTGATTCTACCTCTTCTTTTGGCTTGCTCCTGGTTTTCCAGCATTTGTTGATCAACAGGAGCCAGCCTGGCTGGTCTCCACTTGCCTTATTCTGCCATGCAACATCTATAGTGCTGTCTCTCAGCAGGAAAGAGCTGTCCCCAGCAGTTTTCCTGAAATTGCAGGAGTGCAGAGGAATGCCTCATCTACTACCTTTAGTGTGCAGAAAGCCACTGGAGACTGACAAATGAGTAGGATAATGCCTTCACAGCACCATAGCTTCTGCATCTTTTCCTAAACTGACAACAAACCTTCTGCAAATGTTCCAAACAAAAACAAAATTTGGTCAGCTATTCTGAGGAGGTAAGGTTATCTTTTTTCCCTTATGGTAACAGTTAGATGTGTCAGCTGCACGTTACGTAAGAGCAGTTATACTCTAGAAAAAAAGTGCTGGAGAATACCTCCCCGGTTAGGATGCAATTTTTATTTTATCTATCTGGTATGGATGTATTGGTTTATATATGGCTGTTTAGTACATTTTCATAGTGGAAAAACATCCTTATATTAAAAAACCCAGTGTGTATCCATCGTGTTTGTTTAACTAAACTGATACAGGCAAAGTAGTACAACTTTATAGCACAGACTGGCCTGTAGTAAGGGGTGGCAATCCTGTAATTTTTTGAAGCAGATGGTATACTACAAATCCCAGTCAACTACCGGAAAGTTCTAGCTTTGCGTTAGTGTCAGAGGAAATCTCTAGTACTTCTTACAGCACACAAATGGAGCCACAAACTTTGAAGGAATGGTACAGATTTTGCCACTAGCTGCACAGGTTACGATAGGTGATTTAATTAACTTCTGTCAAGTAAATAATGTGTGTATCCCTAAATGGAGAAGAGGAGATAGCTACTGCTAGACGCAGCCTGGAATATTGGACTGACTGAATTTAGGAGGATCAGAAAAACAGATTATTGTGGTAGAAAAATTAAAACATTCTACAGGAGTTGGACAATACTGTCAAGAAACTTAGTCAGAATCCAGATAGAATAATGTGAGTGGAGGGAGACAGGGGAAGAAACCAAAGCCTTATAAATTTGAATCTTTTATCATCTGGAATGAGCCTCTTGGCATATACTGTGGAGAAAAGGGAAATTATAACAGAAATAGCATAAAAATGGGCCACATCAGGCCTTGAATGTGCATTTTAGTGTCTTTTTGTAAAACGCTATCTCCAGTAAGATTAAGACTGTAAGTTTTATAATGTATATGAAAAAAAAAAAAAGCTGGTGACGCAACACAGGTTTATGGTGCGATGACAGGAACGGAGGGGCTGAAATACGAATTTACAACACCTAGATGTAAATGCAGCTATTACTGTGTAAAGGAGGTGAAATTTATACTTGGATTCCCTTCAGCTCGCCAGTAACACCTGATGTCTTTCAGAGAGACACGGGTTACAGGAAGGCAATAGGAATAACGAATCCAGCCCGAGGGGGGGTTGGGGGCGACGCCGGGGCTCGGGCCGGCATCCCCCCTCAGAGGGGGGCACACCGGCTTTCCCGCCCAAAAGGCGGCCGCTGTCGCCGCCGGTGCCCGCTTGGCGGGAGCAGTGAGGGCGGCCGGAGCTGACTGAATCCCCCTTCACCGGGGGGTGGGGGAA
>WEKW01029697.1:0-26300 GCA_013389905.1 Sula dactylatra
TCTTTTGTAACACTATTTTAATTCCTTTAGCTTTGGGGACAATTTTCAACGCAATGACAATGTTAATCTGAAATGAATCAGTGAAACACACTATCACAACTTTTCTGAAATAAAAAAAATCAGCCTAAACTATTTGCTAAGTTTAACTGACATATAGTTCTGTTCTTCATGAAAGACTACTTGTCAGTGAACAACTGTTCGCCAAAAATATAGTTCCTGTAGTTCTCGCTAATAAAGAAATGCAAAGTTATTAATATTCTTCATTAACATTTCTTGGCAGCTTTCCCTCCATGAAGATTAAATGCCTGACATTTTTAATAGGTGACTAACTGGAGATAAGATCTTCTAAGGGAACAATTTCATTTGTGTTTTCAGCTTCCACTGGACTCCCTATGTTTATAAGCACAAGGGATTTTCAAAGACAGCCAACAAAAGTAGGCTAACCAGGCAAGTGTAAGGACCATGAAAGTCTATCCTCCCCTTCACAGAGAAATCCTGGAATTGATTTTCAATCTGTGCTGAGAATGTGACTTAGAATATACCCTCTAGCATTGCAGTGTGGCCCAAGGAGTCTTAGAGGAGTCCCTACAGCATCTGAAGTACAAGAAATTTATTTTCCAGTGTTATGCTAAGCTTCTTTGGTTTCCTTTTACATTTGTCCCCGAGACATTTTGCAAACTATTGGTAAGTGATGCAGCCCTTCAAAACATTGTGTCTGTTTTGAGTTCTCCCTTCAAAAAGTACATAGATGCACTACTGTCACGGNCTACTGTCACGGCAAAGAAGCAACCAATCCGAAGTCCATGCCAGAAAGACCAAGCATGTTTTCCAAACATATATTTTTATGATCTTCTCTGGACTGATATAGAGTATTACCATTCCATGGATACATAGTGAGTTGTATTTGGTTTTCTTCTCCCTAGCTACATCTACATTGTAGTCTGTCTCTTTCTCTCTTTCTGTGCTGGAGAGTACTCCAAAAATTAGGTAATCCTGCTGGGCAATTGAGAAATTAAATTCTTTCCCATCAACTGAAGACCATAAAAAACACTTCAGGAATTCCATAGTTTGAAATTCACATCTGTATCTGCAGACCTGAGCACTGAGAGTGACGCTATTTGTTTTACTGCACCCTTGTACTAAGATACATAACACTTGTCATTGCTAATATTGGGCTTTCTCCTCTGCAGTTTGTCCCTTCCTGGTTTCTGAAGAGTTCACACTTTATCTCTTCTCCCTTCCTTACACAACCCCTCCCTGTCTTGTATGTTCCTTCCTCTTTTGAAACTACAAAAAATCAGTTGCACTAGGCCAGGGGCTTGTGGAGCTCTGAAAGCAATTATGTAGACTACATCAAAACTGGGACTGTGTAAACATAGTTACATTTGTGTGTGTTAAATATGTTAAAGAGTTTTTCTCTTGAAACACAATCAGGTACAAAATTGCTAAGGTAAGTTTAACTATCGAGATTCCTTCCTTTGTGATGGTGTCTAGATATAAAGAGATAAATCTTTGAAATATCCTCTCTATTAGAAGTAACAGAAGTACTTAAAACTACTTTAGCAAAGAGACTGAATTAGCTGAATAAAGCATTGAACCAAAAGTGCTTTTATAACTTTCTGAATAATTAACCAACCTAGTCATATGCTCCCTACTTAGGTAAGAATGTCTGCATCTGACAACTCAGTTTAATGCATCAGTAGAATCCAGTGGTATAGAAAAGCCAGCAGAATGACAAGTCTGAAAATAAAGGCTGAGAAAGTGAAAGTGAGGGAACAGAGATACAGGTAATTTGTAAAACATTCCTATGGCTTAGAGATTCCTCATCACTCTTCTAACCAAAGGTCACAGACCTTCTGCAACTACTAGCAAAATGAAGGGAGTTCATTTAGTGAAGGGAGATGAGGGCATCCTTGTCTTTGCTGTCCTCCCCGGGTTCCCATCATAAAACTGCTAGCCATGACAAGAAGATAAAGAAGCAATATTCTTGTTGGTATCTAAAGCACTGAAATTTAGCAGAACAGCTCTAAATAATATCTTTATATGTATACTGCTGAGATTCTGTGAAAATATTTAATGCCTCATACCTGATTCTCTCCTTTCTCTTCATTGTAAGATATTTCTAACAGTAAGACACTGTTGATGCCTTTGAATATGCTAATGATCTGTCAAACAGCAAGGTTGTATGTCAGCATTGTTTACCTATTTGGAAAATACATATTACGTGAACTATTCAGCACATCCACCACAGCACTCTGCATGATAGGGTTTCACAGCAAGGCTACCTCTGCTCCATGCCAGTCTTCCTTGCCTAAATCTCCAAATTTTCTTTCGTACATAGTAAGGTTATATTCTTGCCTCTCTAGGAAGCTAATGATTGTATAATCCACATACATCTTCATTTGCTTTGTGCCTAAGCTTGTAGAGAATGCTCTCATTTAAAAAATAGTTATTAATGTATTGCTTTCTTCAGTCAGAGCTGTGGTGTGTTTGAGGTAGTAGATAAGGTTAGTTGCAAACTAGAGAGGAAATAGAAGGTGGTAAAGTATGGTGTCAGGCAAATGTCACCACGCCAGTCATCTTTTTTCTCACTAGTCTAAAATGTGGCATAGTTAAAAGGAACAGCAGAGTAAGAGAGTACTGTCTCCAGTTTTGGGCCCCCCAGTTTAAGCAGGATAGGGAACTGCTTGAGCAAGTCCAGTGGAGAGCTACAAAGATGATGACGGGACTGGAGCATCTTCCTTATGAGAAAAGGCTGAGACACCTGGGTTTGTCCAGCCTGGAGAAGAAGAGACTGAGGGGGTATCTTCTCAATACTTATAAATATCTGAAGGGCAGGTGGCAAGAGGATGGGGCCAGGCTCTTTTCAGTGGTGCCCAATGACAGGACAAGGGGCAATGGGCACAAATTGGAACACAGGGAGTTCCACCTGAATATGAGGAAAAACTTCCTTACTTTGAGGGTGACAGAGCAGTGGAACAGGCTGCCCAGAGAGGTTGTGGAGTCTCCTTCCCCAGAGACATTCAAAACCCACCGGGATGTGGTCCTGTGCACCATGCTCTAGGTGTACCTGCTCAAGCAGGGGGGTTGGACAAGATGATCTCCAGAGGTCCCTTCCAACCCCTGTGATTCTGTGTGAAAGACAATAGGAAAGGGCTTGTGGGTGAAATTCTGTGGCCTTAGAGTAAAGTCAGCCCATGTGGTTGCAAAGTGTGCCCCTGGCCACTTCTAGAACTATAAATCATAGCAGTCTCAATGAAAACTCTCCTGGAGCAAATACTATTAAGTTTAACCTAGGAACTCAGTATTACTTGTACCATGTATACCATGTCTCTAGTATGCATTGATTAGCTGCTGTAACACCACTTGGCTTCACAGCTCTTACTGGAGATATGAAAGGAAGGACGAATCCTCTCTAGCCTAGGTCAGTGAATAAAACTGTCTTCCATCTCTTCCATTTCCTGACCCTACATAGTGCTGTATGTTGTACACTTGAAGGCCAGGATGCCTCACTAAGCTGGACATTGGGTGTGATGTTTTCCTCTTTGCTTTTTGTAATGTTCTTAGCAAAGTGTTTCTGGAGGAGTTACTGATCATATACAAATGCAGTAAAAGCAGTTCTTTTCAGATGTAAATTTGCTCATTAATACCTTGGGTTCACGTTAGCCATGACAGGTAAGAAAGAGATGTGTATGTATGTTTTCTCCTCACAGAAGTATAATGAGCATGAAAGATGTTCCCCACGTCTCAGAAGGCAGGTAAGGTTTTCTTCTGATGGCCAGAAAAAACAATGCACAACTTCATGGTAGTAATTGCGTTACTCCTGTATCTTCTAGATGGCCTTGTCGAAATCTACATACGTCATATTTCTCTTGACTCTTTTCTGCCATATTTGCTGTAGTCTTGCTATGTGACTGCACTGACAGCATGTACACTTTAAATGTTATCAGTACAGCAATACCTCTTAGTCTGTAAAACTGTGAGTAATCAAAATTTCAGCTACCTCTTACAAAGATAGGAATTAATCAGCCAGAAAAATGGTAATGTTACACAATTGTATGAGATGGTGTTTACAATACATGCAATTTCAAAGATAAGGTATAAATCTTCTTACAGTTCTATATGGATTTATCATGGTTATCTAATGCTGCTCTTTTGTTGATTCTGTCTTAACTCTAAAGCTTAACATTCACCATTTCTCTCTTTTCTAGAAGTTCTGATGCATAACCAAAATGGAAAACTCCAATCTGACAAAAGAGGAACATTTGAGCCATTAGGATATGCATGAGGTCAGAAACTTATCCTTCCTAGCAGGGACAACTTCCATGTCTAGGTGAGTGTGCAGACTAGAATGGACCCTGTCTACCTCACAGGAGTAACTTCTATTGATCGTGCTTCCATTAAGTGTAATGCCTTTGTTTACATGGACTTCTGCCATATGCTATTACAAAAGCAGCACTTTTTTTCCCTCTGCTGCTGAAATCTATGAGTAAACAATCCTCTTTTACTGAGTACCAATGACAGGTCTAACTCTTGAAGAACAAAAGCCAACAGCCTCAGTGTCAAAGAGCTTATGTTCTAAAACAATGCAAACTAAATGTTGGGTTTTCTGTCAAAGTTAAGCACCTGCAATTGCTGTATGTAACTTCCGTTTAGTAAGCCTAAAAATCTTACTGGGTCTCCTTATCTCTGAGGCATTAAATCCTAGACTAGTGCTCAGTAGAACAGCTGAAATGCCCCTAACCTAAAAGAGCAGCAACTTCCACTTGATTTTGTCTCCTCTGTGGCTTGTTCCAAGAATGGAGATCAATAGCTGACCCTTTGACTTCGCACTTAAATGCAAGATAATTAAATTGTGTTATGCTGAAATGATGAAGTGATGAATTCTGGGGAGAGGAAGATTTGTCTTGGCTAGCTGTCATTTCCAAACCACACTGAAGTATCAGACTCTTTGTAAAGAGGGGGACTCTGGGGCTTACTATGGTAGCCCTTTAATGACTATACTTCTCTAATTCGTTCTACTCAGACCTATGAATGTTAGAAAGGAGGATGATTATTAAAACTTCTATTATGAATAGAAAATAAATGAAAGAAGCACCGTAAACAGAGTCTCTAAACACATCTGGGTATTACTAAATGACAAAAGATGGGTTGTTTTTTTTTTTACTTTTCCATTGGTTAATTATACTTTTTAATAAATATACTTCAAAAGAATACTGTGGTTGCAAAACCAAAAAATGTAAGTGCTAATCAGCAAATCTGACCTATTGCATCACCCCAGCAAAGGAATTTCAGCCTAGAATTCTTGCCTTGAGCCAAAATCTTGTTGTATAAGGGGCTTTTTTCATTCCTTACATACAAAGCTTGTGTCTTCAGCATAGGTCAGAGAAGTCTGGCCTCTTATAACAAGGATTAACATCAATGAAGGTATATGGGATTTTGTTCTTTTTCTGTCATGTTGATGAGCCAATTCAAACCTTTTAAAGTGACAAGGGACTAGAGGAGGGCTTTCCAAATGTATGTAATAATAAACACAATCAAATGAGTTCAGTTAAAACTTGAAAAAGAAAGTAATAATATGGACCTTGATAGACACATATGCTAGACTGAGATCTTGTTTGGCCATTTGCAGTCTCATGTTACTTCTGTTCTAGCATGCTAGCATGCTGCTTTGTTGTCTGCTACAAGCTGATGATTTCGGCTGCACCACTCACCCTCTGTTAGAGCAAATAAGGTGATTAATGAAAATGTTATGCAGACAGCAACTGAAGCCAAGAAAGAAAACTCCCCAGACTTGGTTCTCTTTCCTCCAGGAGGGAAAAAAATCCTACCCATAGCTGACACAACTGAACCAAATGCGTCTACGGGGAATGTGTAGTTAAGGTACCAACAGAAACACAAGGTTTCCATTACAAACTGCTGTCTGGATCTTTCCTGCGCTACCTCAGAATTGCTCACTCTGCTACCCAGCCCACTCTGCAAACTCAAAACAGCTCCAGATCAGACATCTGACTATTGGCAGCTCCATGGGAGCTCTAAAGAGTATTACACTCTTTGGCACCCCGTCTTTCTCCAGCCCACTCTTACAGTGGAAAAAAAGATTACATGCTCACAATAGGACACTTCCCCCTCTTCTTCCAATCTGTGCTACCTCTTCTTGAAACCTAGGATTACATCCCAACAGAGCTGACAGGCTAACTGTCAAGCCATTAATTCTCAATGGTGTGGTCTTTACAAGGAGAAATTATATGCATGGCGGAATTAACCAGTAGGTAATCATCGGTCAACTGGCAGGAACCAAAAATGCAACATAGTGACTTTTAAATGTCATAACTGCTTCTTTGGAGATTCTCTTGCAAATGTATCTCCACAGATATCTGTCCTCCTTTTTAATCAATGTGATGACCTATCTTTCCTCAGCCTTCAGTGTGGGACACAGGTTATTCCTTGCTTTTCCCACAACTCAAGGGTCTTCTCTCTACCTGAAAATGCTGTTACCTAGTCCTTGTTGGAAAATTCTAGTTAGTTTACTTAGCTGGTCTTAAGTTTTAATTTATCTGAGTTCTGATCACTTGGGGGGGGTAGGAACTTAAAAGATCAAACCTAAAAACTTGAACCTGAAGATGCTTGTATTGCAAGAATGTTTGAAATCAAACATCACAAACCATCCCTGTCTGTATGCTGAACACGGGAAAGAGCTCTGTACTGGTTTAGACTGCTTTCAATGAAAGTCTACCTCACCAATAATTTTTGTAGTGGCTTTCATTAAAAATTTGCATGGTAATGTTCCTGTTCTCTGATATAACAATTGAAATGTTTTAAGTGGGAAAGCAATTAAATAGGTAATGACAAATTGTATTCATCTGGTGTGAATTGTGGGTGAATTCATGCTGAAACTGTGAAACTTTGGCTCCATGGGCTTTACCCAGCACTTGCATGAATAACTGCAAAGAAGAAATCATATGACCCCATGAATCAGTCTTTTCTCTGTTGACATATCGATGATTTTTTTATTATTCTATTCTACTAAAAACAGGAAAGTGCTTGTAAAAGCAAAGCTTATCAAATCAATGAAAGGTTGTCCCGCTATGCAAAACAACAGACTAAAGGATTACTAATCTAAACTGAAACCTGTTCTTTATTTATCTGAATTCTGGAAGATGTTGAATGTCATCTGCCTCCAACCAAAGTCCACATACTTTGGCATGAATAGACATTGCAGTTAAGTTATGACATTTTATGTGCACAGCATCTCCCAGGACTTGGGGACAGGATGAGATTTCATTTTTCTAGAAGCCAAGCAAACAGAAGTTAGTAGTTGCCTTTGGCTGTAACTGAAATGTCTCTTTGTGAACTTTTGAACTGTTTGATCAACAACCTCACTAACAAAGCATGCATGAAGCATGGGACTTCAACATTTGTAAGTACAGCTAAAGCTGCAAAGCTGAGTGAAAAATCTGATACTGAGAGTTTATTGCAACTGTATGGAGGAGAGAGAGGGAGTGGGAATTTCCTTTTATTTTTATTCTCATTCTGGATGGATTGTTGTGCCAGAGAGCAAGGTGGTGCTGAAGTAGTTTATAAGCAGCATCAGCCAATGACCATATGGAGCATCCAGCTTTGGGGAACAGGCAGCTCTGGAAAGTAGTTTTATAGCCTGATACTCAAGCAGCAGGTCTGTTGCTTGACACCAGGCAGCTACCATTCAAGGCATGCATATACCCGTTGCATACACTTCACAAAATCTGCCCAGATTGTAAAGCCACGCTTTAAACCAGGATTCAAGTTTTTGTTTTTAATACAGGAATCCAATTCTATGGTAACAGTTGTACTCATATTCTAATGTGCTCACTTATAAAGCAGGTCAACTTTTTGAAAAGACAACATTGCAGTTCAACATTCAACTCTTGCAAGTCTCATTTACATGTCCTATTCTGACAATACCTTCCCTGTTTACTTTGCATCTCCCCATCCAGCAGTCTCCTTCAACCACAGCTGTATGAAGAGAAAAAAAGAGCACCAGTTACCTGCTCCTTTCTAGTTTCAGCTTGTTTTTCAGTCTTTTCTATGTGTTAATTCTTTTAAACTACAAATGTGTGTAAGCACACACACATCTAGGCCTCATTCTCAAATATAAGCAGAAAATAAAATAACAGAAGGTTTTCAACAATTATTTAGTGATTAACTTGTCTTTTAATTTTGGCTTTATTAATGTTTTAATCACTGGAGTGAACCTGTACGGATGTACACCTAGTTGTCTAAAAAATCAGGCTTCTATCCAGTGTCTCAGGTGTTTCTGAAAGCATGTGTTACCACCTTGGCCATATTCTATACAAAATAGAAATAAATGGTTATTAATGAGATGTTACAATGAGATTCCCTTAGCACTCCTCCTTAGGCAGACTTGCCAAGCAAGTTCTCCCTAAGCCTGTAAGACTTCAGGCATCAATAAGTCACATGGAGGGGGGTACATCATGTGACAGAAGAGAGGCTGTTTTATTAGACTGCAATAGAGGAGCATCACTGCTACAGCACAGTTTCTCTGAGCGTTAACACCCGCAGTATAACACACCCTGGGTGCCGCTCAGCTCCCGCAATCTCTCCATGTTTTATGATCATTTTGAAGCATGGCTGGCTGCAGGGTCACTAGGGAGACTAGCCTCACCAGCTGTGTCTGATGTGTGGGGTCATGGCATAGGAGAGAGGCCATGGTGAATGCTGGAAATGAATGAATGAATCATGTGGTCGTGGAGGAGTACTAGTCAGGAGCCAATTATCTGAGTATGACTCCCAACGTGAAACATAACTGAAAAGCCAAGATCTTAAGTAGAACATGGACATATTTCAAAGACAGCTTTCTCAAGTTCATCTTGATATATATAACTTTGAAAATACCTCTCTACTTTTGAAGCGACTATCTCATCGTATACTCACATACAGAAATCAACAAAATCCCTTTTTTCAAAAGGAAATACTACTTTCGATACTTTCCTTTTTCAAAGTACTACTGAAAGGAACACCTTTACTATTTTGAAATTTACCAAATTATACATACATACAAGCACGGCCTCTTTATCAGCTATAACTCTGCTTTCCCTTGCATGCCACACCCCTTTCTTCATTGCTTGCCTTTACAGAACAGTCTAGCGTTAAAACCAGCTATGTCTCGCTGAAGCATGTGGTTTATATATATGAATCATGCTAGAAGGGCTGCCTAGCAGCCACCATTTTCTCTATAAGCACTGTAAAAGCCTCTTGCCATGTAAACCATTTTACTGTGTGAGTGATTCCTTAGCACAGATTCTGAATTCTACAGGTCATACATATCATGTAAAAATGCAGTTGCTGTAAAGGTAGACAGGTTGTAGTAGAAAGATCCATATTACATGCCAAAACATAAATTACTAGTGCCTCAGGCACATTTGATCATGCTCCGCTACACTTCATTTAAGTGAGCCGGTCTACTCTCTAATAGGCCTACTCTTTTGGATGAGAAGAGGAAACCTGCTGGCCTTTCTAGCTTTTTGAGATGGTGCACCTGTTCCTTGCATATGCTGGAAATTAGTTGACCACACTTTCCATGCCCAGAGCAGAGGGGCTAATGAAACACTCTGCAAAATACAGGATTTTACTGTGGCCGAAGATTTTTCTGGAGAAGCTTCCTGTAATGGAAAAGTTCTGTGAAATATAATAGGAAATGCACATTATTTTAAACTGTTACTGTGAAATTCTAAAACATATCCCTGCCATGTAAGGCTGCAGGCTAGCTCCAAAACCCTATGCAGAGGACATAACGTTTACTTTGAAAAAGATCATAGAAGTTCCTAGCTGTTCTTATTTCCATTTGAACTCTTGGTCAATCTAGTCCTAAATCTGGGAACTACAAAATGATTTGAGCCTGACTTAGTGTCCATATTCCTAGCTCCTGCTGAGCACAACTCTGGCAGCCCTGAGGGGTCTTGGGCTGGGATTCAGGAACTGCAGTACGCAGAGCTGCAAGGTTCATAAACTTGAGTAATCAGGAGGTTCTGTTACAACAGACTGACTGTAAATAAAACCAAAGAAAACAGGAATTGCAACTTCATGAGTTGTGTTGTATCCTGACTTAGCTTCAGGGGATTGAAACGATCTGACTATTGCTGTTGCAGCTTGACAGTGCCAAACCGGACACTTTATTATTCCTACAAAAGACATGATGCACAAAACACTTTGACCTTGAATTTAGCCAGTTCTTTGAAGCTTATTGCTACTTTCTTTCAAAAATAGAAGTTTTTACAGCTCAAGTTTAGGATTGTTACTCTTTGTGAATAAAGGACAAAATAAGAGAAAATCTTAGTCTTAAGAAAAATGATACATCATTACACTGCACACCAACAGGTATGTGTTTACTATTTTTTGCAGAAGATACATAACCTCAGCACTGTAAAGCTGTATACACTATGCTGTCTGCATGCTCAGAGATGCACATCTGTAAATCACCTTTTCAGCGTATCACCTTTGTTCTATTACTCAAGGCTGTAAATGATAAGAGAATAAATTCACCACTCCGGGTGAGGCAGCTAGGGCCTGTTCCCATGCCTTAATATACAGGAGAAGGAACTGGACACAAAAAATGTCCACACAGAAAGTAACACAGAAGTTGGAAGGATTAATTATTCACTGACTACTGCTGTGTCAGTGCAGTGTGTACAGATGTTAAGGAGCTGCAATGGTGTTTTATAATCAGAAGAGTCAAACACAAGCTTGACTTAGAAACTTAGGACTTTTTCTATATTTTAAAAAAAATTAGATATTAAAAAATCCAAAGGTGGTCTGATTTCCAAGTGAAAAACAGTTGTGCAGTGTAAGTTACTGTTGTTTGTGCTGTGTTTGTCCTTGAAACTCAAATAAATGTACTCAGATGAAAAGTGTACTAGCAGGGTGACTTCCTCATAGAGGGAATACTACAGAACTTGCAGAGCACCCATGAGAATGTTACAGCCTCTTTACAACTACTTCATTGAGAAAACAGTTACATGGTAACTTGGATTTATTTGCGAATGAGAGTGGAGCTCAGTTCCTCCAAAGCATTCAAAGAAGAAAAACAATCAAGTATATCAATCACATCAGTTCCTTGCCTTTCTGCAAGAAATTAATCTAAACTTCTAAGAAAGCAGTTTTCATGCTAACACCAGAAAAATGTAGCTTATACTAAATGAGTTGGAGTCTCTTGCAAACAACAGTGGTCGCATCCATTTTACAGTGTATATGTATAATACAGAAATGCAAAGTGTAACTTGGATGTGTCCAAGGTTACATCATACTCAAGACCAGAGTTTGCTCATGGAAAGAAGCTTTAAGCAAACATACACACAGGTGCAATATGCTTTTCCAAAATAATTTGTAACTCACCCACAAGCGCTAGCCTCAGCAGCACAAAGCAGGATATTGATGATATATCCTCAGAAAATATAGCTGCTTTTCTGAGAATTCATTACAGAAGCAAAGCACCAGCCAGAGAGCATTCTCTCAGACCTTTTTTGTAACCTATTAGATTCTTAATGACAAAAAAATTTAGTAATTTTTGCCTTAGTGACAAAAAAAAAAAAATCTAGTGATTTGTACATTCAAAAGGGAGTAGTCTATTGCATATAAAACCTGAATTTATGTTCCTGTAAACAGTCTATAAGAACACCAGTCAAGATAAGGACAAAAGAAGAGGATTCTTTCACTGAGAAGTTTGGTGTTAGACTGAGAGGGAGCAAAATACTCAAATCATTATTACCCCATTAAGCATAGTGAAAGAGCTGAACTATGACTTTTCTTTTTTATGTTATAGAGCTCTAACACTTCAATGAATTAACAGCAGTCTATTAAACAATCTCATTTTAAATTATGGGGAAAAGAAAAGGAAGTTTCAAGTCAAAGATGGAGGTTTAAAATAGTGTATCATTACAGAGATGATTTTGGTTTCATAAGGTCAGTGATACTGTTTTCTCCAGTGGCAACACTGCTCAAAAAAATCACATGCAGAAACTCAGAGAAAGCAGGTGAGTTCTACATGGCTTTTCATCAATAAGCAATGTTAGCAAAAGTCTCTAAAAATTAATAGCCCCTCACCATCTAAGGTTTTGTACTATGAGTCAGGTGAGAGTTTATACTTGGAGAGAAAAGGTACGTTTGCTTAGTCCACACTGCCTACCAGAAACATTGGTCAATTCCATATACTGAAGCTAGGGTAAGAAACAGAATGACAAAATGTTCTGTTCTTTTTTGTTTGTTTGTTTGTTTGTTTAAAAAAAAGAACACCCCTTCACGGACTGCCTGAAACTTTGCTTAGAAGATGCTGGTGCCAAACATCTGTACTTTGACAAGCAGTGTTTAAAAGCCATTTCTCATTACAGCTTTGTCTCTGCATTATATAAAAAGAGCTTCATAAATTATCACCTTAGACAGTATAAGGTGTCTGACAATCATGTCCCTAAACACATTTCATCTGTATGTTCCCCAGTTGTAGACTTGTAGTTGTAAATTGTTGTCTGGGACAAAGTTCATGGTAAAGCATTTGTGCCAGCTGTTGTACAATATTTGCTTACTTCAGTGAGCACAGCAAAGATGACATTGTAACCTCCCCAACCATCTCATCCTCTGAAAGCTACCCATGAGATTTGTTAATTAAATTAGGTCCCCAGAAGTTAGACTTCTACATTTAAACTCCAGGCTCCAACAGATGCTGACTTAAATCATGTCTGATTTGGTCAATGAGATGGTGCCATTAATGATATCGTCCCACAGACTGACAGGAGATGCCAACACAACAAAACTCACTCAAGCTGGAAGGAAAACATAGAAAAATGGTGAATCATAGAATGTCTTGAGTTGGAAGGGACCCACAAGGATCATCGAGTGCAACTCCTGTCCCTGCACAGGACAACCCCAAAATTCATACCATGTGTCTGAGGGCATTGTCCAAATGCTACTTGAATATCATCAGGCACCATTACTTCCTCCCTGGGGAGCCTGTTCCAGTGCTCCACCACCCTCTGGGTGAAGAACCTTTTCCTAATATCCAACCTAAACCTCCCTAGGCACATCTTCATGCCATTCCCTCGGGTCCTCGGGTTGCTGGTGAAAGAGTCTTTCAGCATGGACAATTACCCCAATCTTGTGTAGTATCTGAACTCACTAGCAGATGAGATGTTAAGAAAGCTGTGGAATAAAGCCACAGTAGAATGAATTGCGAGTAGCATTGTCTTCCCACAGCATTCATCCACACTCCCACTAGTATATCTGTGCTTCTACAAGTCTTTCATAAGTCATGATATCAGGATTACAGAGGAGTTCCGATACATGTGTACAGTTTCCTTTTACTTTAACAGTTTTAAACAGATTTTTATAGTTTAAGTATCACAATTCTCTTCAGTTTTTCTCTGGACTTAGGAGTTTGCAGATTATGTGGGATCTATACCATAGATTAAGCTGACTGGAAAGGAATGGGTCTGAATACCATAGATAGACGCCAAACCTCTAAAATACCTTCAGTAGCATCTGTTAAAACTCACTGTTATGAACTGAGACATTTCTTCTCTTCAAGTTACTGTTCCAGGCCCTCTACAAACTCTGGCAGCTATCATACCTGTCTGCCATTTGAAAACTTGTCTTTTCAACAGTATCAGTTATTCTGCAGACCAGGTCAGAGCTGGAGAGAGTGGGGAGAGGGAGAATCCTCCCTCCAGGCAGCATGTCCCACTATTTGAGCAAAGCTGAGTTAATCTACCTAGCCACAACAGCCCTATTCCCCCTTCAGAGCCTCACCAGCACATGAAGGAGGGACAGAATCAGAGTTACAGTTCACCATAAGTGATCTTTAACTGTGTGCAAGAACATTTTTTATGTATATTATCAATGCAGTGCTTACTATATGTGCAGGTGGTGGGGAGAGGAGGTGGTTTCTTTCCAAATGAAACAAAATTCTGTTTATATAAAAACATATGTTTCCTTATTAGGGACAGTGACAGATTTTTTTTTTTTAAGACAAGGTGTAGGTGATTAGCTAGAGATTGTCTTACCTCTCACATCATATATCTTGAAGTAAGCTGATTCTATTAAATCCACACCATAGCATCTATTAAACCCATGGTATAGAGTCACTTTGTGTCATGACCAAATTCTATATCTTGTCAGCTGTTTGTTGAAAAAAAAATAGCTTTTTAATCAATTTCTTATAGGTGTATTTATGCTAATAATACTATGCAGGGGCATCTATAAATTCCAAAGCATTTGCTTTTGTGGTTGCTCATAATTTTACTCATACATTTCTGTTTAAGCTAGAATTTGGTGCACATATTGCCAATCTGAGAACGACTATTTCTAAAATGTAACTGAGAAGAATTCAGTTGTTTCCAATAATGATGAAAGTTGGGGGAAATGGAAGGTGCAAATACTGTATATCTCTGCACAAAGGGGAAAAAATGTATCAGTGAGACTCCTGGCAGAGATGTAATCCTTTGGGGTATCTAAGAAATTCAGTTTTGTTTTGGCCTTGTTCTAAGAATTTAAAAAACATACTTTGCAAATACACCCTGGATTTATTATACAATAAGACTAGCCATCTGCCAACATTCTATTGGCACTGCTTGTATGGACATATATTCATCAAATGGAAATTTCCATTGACTTAGAGGGGCTTTCAGTGCTCTATTAGAGTTTCACATGCATGCATAAGAACACTGCAAACAATCCACATTTGTCTTAGAAAATATGGCAATCGCCAGAACAATCAAAAACTGCCAAGGCAATCGTATTAATACTACTCTGCAGTCCTTCTGCTGGCATTTAAAAGAAACTGCAAATTTAAATTCAGTAAGCTTCTACAATACATAACAAGAATTAGTCTGTGGTTCAGTGAGATTTTAGCAGCATCCCTGTTCATCTTTGTTAAAGCAGGATCCTAAACTACCAGATTAAGAAAGCAGAAAAGCCCCATATGCACTGTGAGGTTTTGCAAGAATCTATAAAGCCCCAGTCTAGGGGGCTTGTACCAGTGTAACTTCATTTGTTTAGCCCCAGATTGCAAAACAGGTATTTCTCTGATCTATTAACAAACAGCTCACTATTTCAGCAAAAACTTGCAGGAAACATCTGAAGATGGACAAGGCTGTCATGTTCTAACCCTTCTCAGCCGGCTCCATTGTAAGTTCCTCTCGTGGAAATACTGTCAGATGTTTAGTTTAAAAAGTTCAATACATCCTTTTTGGTTGCTGTACCTCAGCTGCTCTTACTCTAGAACTAAGTGGTTAGCATTTCTGCCTCCCTCCTTGACCAGTTTTAAAAGCTACTGTTGAAGGTAGTAAAGGCTACGTAACCAGCATACCCATTCTGCTTGTGTATTTGCTGTCCAGGGATACCCTAGCTGGCTGCAGGACCAAAGCAGATAGAAAGCTGCAAAACACATAGCAGCAACCCAATGCTCTCTCATGAATTTTTCAGGTCACTCTATTCCAAAAACTCATATAATTTATAACCAAATAATAAGAGAGCAGTCTGGTAGAAATATAGTGTACAATAAATCTAAGATAGTTCATTGATCCATTGACTGCAATGTCAACAGCTACCCCACCACAAATATTTTGTCTATAATTTCTGAGAGCACTACAAAAGTGCTGTAACTGATTACAGAAAATCTTTTCCTTGCACTAGAGGTCATTTCAGGATATGCTCACTTTAATACCATTTGACTTGTGCCAAGTTCCTGGTTAGTAAATGCTTTTTATGTTAGGGCTGCAAAAAAGCTTCTGAGGTCATTTTTCTACCAGTAACTACAACGGTGGCACTCTGAACTTTTAAGAAATTTTTTTATATTAAGTGGAGGCCCTGTAAGATCTGCTGAATCTGCAAGATATGAAAAATACAGGATATGTGTGTCTGATTTCAGTGCCTGCACTTAAATAACCCACATTGTCTAGCTATTGTTAAAGTGAACAGAGCAAGATAATGATCTCACAGCCCATGCGAATCTACCTAATAAAAGCCAAGCGGGTAACAAAAGAAAAAAGTATACCTATAGAAATTCTACAGAAAGGACCCTTCAAAGGTTGTCCTGCATTTGAACAGCAGAGTATTTTTTTGGCTCTGCCAACGCTGACTTCCAAACAGCTGATCCAAGATTGGAAGGGAGCAGGGGGGAAGTTGGAACATGCTTAATTTATAAAACAGAACTAGAAACCACATGTCCAGTATAAACAAGTTCCAGGTTTCTGCTCTTGGACGTGCCATAACCATGTTCAGCCAAACAATAACANGATTTGTTTATGCACAACTCATGTCACATACAAACACTTTCCAGTGTCCTGCAGAGAAGTATGTGCTACTGCAGAAAAATCTTCTACAGATCATTCAGAACACTTTTTCCATAAGGCTGTGATTAATTTCTAATACAAAAACAGCTATAAATTGCAATTGTCTATTTGTTAAAAGATTGTTTGCTGGTTTACTCCAGACTATCTGTAAGACTTAGGTCTTGCTACTGAGAAGGAAGGTGCTGCTACCGGTGTCTACAGTGAGGAAAACAACTGGAAGGTGATCCATCCTCACTGCTTCCAATATTAATAAGTCTCATTACACTGGACCCGAGTACAACCTCCATGCTAAAAGGAAGATGGTTTGTGGAAAGAGAATTCTGTGAATTTTCTGATTTTCTACTAGATACTCAAAGTTTTCACGCTGTAGAAAAGGCAGTTCCTGAACGCTGTATTCTGTGAATGATGTTGACTGGAACAGCCATACTGTAGTTCGGATATTTTTTGTTAATTACCCTCTGCTCAACTACAGTAAGATCACAGGTTGTACAGGCTGGTAACTCACTGCCTGAGCTAGACTTGTCTCAGTAACTGTCTTGGTCTCAGCAAAATGTGATTTCCAAAGAATTGTGGAAGTCACAAATGGATTCACTTTCTTTCTGTACATTTGTTTTCCTGGCTTATTGAGCGTGTTTCAGTGCAACACAACACAACCATGTGTCCCCCCTCAGCTTCAAAGCAATGCTCATTTGTCTTTTAAACAGATCATCATCTTCCTCTTCCCTCCTCACTCAGCAAAAACAAACAGAGGAAAAGTGGGGGGAAATTATGGAGAGAGAATGTTTAGCTATGCTGATTATACCTGTTTCAAAGACAATGGTGAAGATGGAAAAAGAAGACTGAGTATTTTTCATAGTAGGCCTCTCTCTACCACAGTTATGACAGTGGTAAGTACAGCTTTGCTTTAAAGGCTTTTTAGCTACAACACCTAAACTCTGTTAATTGTTATCAGAAGCTTTATTTCTGTCAATTCTGCATGATTAATATCTCTGTAGAGACTGGGGAGAAAAAGGAGGGAAGGGGAAGGGAAGCTTTTCACAGGAAAACCTATATAACAATCAGGAGATTTAGTTCTCTCTAGTAGCTAATACTACTCAAGTGTGTGGTTAATACCGTTGTCAGCCAATTGGATTCTCCATGCAACTAATTTAATCCTACCTCTTTTACAGCTGAATTAACTGAATCCTATTACTTAATCCTGAACCAGTCAGGTAAAATGAGTGAGTAGGAATAGTCCTGTCTTTCTTCCTGACTTGAGCTCCTTTTGAAAAATGTAAGTTTTAAAACTTGCTTACTTTTTTAAGAAATTTATGCCCTGTGCTTATTTCAAGGATTTTAACATTAAGAGACTTATAGCATATATACAGTTTATTTGTTATTTTCAGTGAACACAGACCATTTGATCCAGGCTTAGGATCAATACTTTTAACCAATAATTTCATTTTTTGGAATTGCGTGTTAGGGTGAGGACTTAGGCAGGGCTGTAAATGAAGTTGTTTTATGTTTTCAACTGACTCATTTTTTTTTAATGTGTTGAGATTTTCTTAGAGAAGTAAGAAAGGAGTTGCAGAGCTCTTTCAGAGCAAACAAAACCAATGCTTTGCAGTTTTGTAGTGTTTTTAAAAATACAGGCTTATTAAAAAACACTTAAGACCATCAGTTTTCAGAAAAATGCAGGAGCAGGCTACTGAACTATTTAACACTGAGAAAGAATGCTTATCACTCAGGCTGGAAAGACACCTGTTTCATGAGGCTGGCATTTGAAGCTCTCCTGAAGCTACCATTTGAGCCTGTCTCAGAGAAAAACCTTAGAGAAAAGATTTTGATGCACTCAGCAAACAGAGGAGGTGGAAGGCAGTAGAACAGCATCATGGGACACAACAGCCTAAAGGCACCCTGGAGCTTTTTGATAATCTGCATGTATGCTAATAAGAGTGAGTTAGGCATGCATAGCCAGCTAGCTGTTTCTAACTTTTAACACAAAAAGTCAAAAACAGGAGGCCCAGCCACTAAAACTGAAATTGCTGAGCATCAAGCAGAGGGCCGAATTCACTTAGTCTGCACTCTTGCCCGTGGGAAATTAGCAGTGAGGAAAGGCCTTTCTAATTTCCTCTGGCACCCTGCTCAGAGGGAGCACAGCTTCCCATTCAGTCCTGGCATCTAGAGCAGCCCACCTGGCAGCTCAGAGGATGGATTCAGCTAGTGGTACCCACTCATTTCATCCTGCTCTACACAAGAGCAATCTGCAGCCCTGTTTTCCTCTGTTCTCTTAAGTGACATGGGAGGCATTAGATGAAGTTTCTCCGCTTTTAACCTTCTGCAAAGGCTCAGGTCTTCACAAAAACTGCCCGCTTGCCGTACACACACGTGTATACGCCTTCTAGAGTTACTGCGTGCCTACAGGCAAGCTAAAGGAAACCTGAGCCAAGTCTAGACCACATTTTCTAGCTAAACAGCTACGTTTCTGGTAATTGTCAGGTGCTAAAATGGAAGATGAAGCTTATTTCACTGATATGTGAACTTGCTTCTCCTTACATCCGTTAACCAGCTGCTTCACACGCACACAGGTAGCATCTTGATTCAAACCAACTTCAAAAAAGTTATCCTTTACCACTGCATTTTGAATTAATGTAGTCGGAGCAAATCAGACATACTAGAACTGAAAGTGAAAACCAACCTCCTGTTTAAAACATACTATCGTATTTTATATAAAGGCCTCTTTACCAACCTAAACACAGGCTAAATACTACTCCAGTTTGTCCAGCCTAACTGTTAATGCTGTTGTCACACTTGTCACAGTGAGGTCTGATTGCTCTCTTTCTCAGATTGCTTTCAAATACCAAATACATTATTAATTTCTCCACCTTCACGTACCCCAGTCATAAAGTCATCAGAAAAATTTTGCTTAGGGAAACAAAAAATAATAACTGAGGGGGGGAAAAAAGGGTACATGAGTTAAAAAGTAACTTTTTTCATATGGGTTCATTAGTGTTGTCCTTAAAAATGTGATTCTAGAGGTTTAATGTAAAGAAATGGAAATTTCTTTACACATGAATGGAAAGGAGTCAGTCTTTACTAATTATTTCAAGTCACTTACTTAATATTTCATGAGTAAGGATTAGGCTAAGAAGAACAGGTACCAAATAAGACATCCTCCATAACTGCAAGGTTAAGCGTACTGAATACATAGCTGCCCAAGCTTACTCTGCCAGCTAGAGACCAGCAAAGGTCTTGAGCACTTTCTCTTGGATGAGTCCTAATCTGACATCTATGAGCAAGGAAAATATAATTAGGATGGCCTTTTCTTCCTGTGCCCCAACAGCCATACAGAAGACAGCTAGTTTAGCAATAGTACAGAGTATACTGCTAAGCCACCTGGCCCCCAAGTCTGTTTCACTGCAAGACTCTATCATAGTAAGACTCCAGACTGAGACTGGTGCCCACATCTCCTCAGCTTATGCTAATTTGTGCAAACACATTTAGTTCTGATGATTGAAAAGCTGTTTCTGCTGGGTTATGATGTACTGTTTAGTGAGTAGAACCAGTAAGTTTAGAAGGACATTTAAATAGAATTAAATGAAGACTTATTTTGTGCTTTCTCTGCATTCATGATGGCATGCTAATGAAAATGGCTAAAAGCTTAGTTCCCGCTGTGAGAGCTTCGGTGACCACTGTGAGAGGTCACAGTGATTGGGGGACAGGAAAGGCTGGAATACATAGGATCCTTGTGATCCCTGCCCAAGATCTAGTCAGTTTTTCTCTATGTATAAATACGTAGTATAATGCATTAAGTTGGGGCTCTCTACAACCTCTCAGAACAGAGCAGTCCTGCACGATGCTTTATGAGGCTGTAGCCTGTAGATGGCTACTAGGCTCTGTACTGTTTCTCTCTTCCCACTGGTGCATCAGAAGAGACAAACTGGTTTCTAGTGACTCCAGAGAACTTTCAAACCTTCCTAGTGACTCCCATGCTGAAAACCTACTTAGAGGAAGGAGAACTTTGTCATGTAAATGGTTTATCTGATTTTTCTGAAAGTCCTTTGTGTTTGGGAATTTTCTAAGGAGTGGAGAGGATTTTTAGAACTGGTGTGCCAGTGAAATTTTTGTATCAGTGGGATCAATATAGCTTGGGACAAACAGGGTGCTGCATCTGTGGATCACTGTGGTCCACGGGAACCTCAGTGGAAAAGAATTTGGACTTGACATCTACCCACTGACACTAAGTACAACCTTCTGGTAAACATTAAAACTTCAAGGGTTTTGAGGCTGATGATCACATTGAACACCAGGACGCCCATGAGAGAGTAGGGTGGAAAACACGAACATGAAAAGAAATCTAGGGGGAGGGGAAGAGTTTGAAAGCTAGTGGAGAGAACAGCAAAGATTTTGGTGACTAATGTTTTCTGCCTAGTTCAAGGATTTGTCGATTTAATAAAGATGAAGCATTCATAAGGCTGAAATAGCTTAACTGCTAGTATACCAAAACAGGAAACTATGGATTGCTCTAGCACATTATGTTCTAATAGAGAACTTCATTCTAAAACACTGTACTCAGAGCAAGGGCCTAAGAACAAAACGCAGACGCTGCTTCCTTGGCTGTTCCATCTTGTTTCTTCTGCTTTAAATAGGATAATTAGCATCTTCTGCACCATGGTTTTTGCTTTGGACGTTTGAGCACTGATATCACAGAATCACAGGATGGTAGGGGTTGGAAGGGACCTCTGGGGTCCCTGCTTGAGCAGGTACACCTAGAGCATGGTGCACACGACCACATCCTGGCGGGTTTTGGATATTTCCAGGGAAGGAGACTCCACAACCTCTCTGGGCAGCCTCTTTCACCGCTCTGTCACCCTCACAGTAAAGAAATTTTTCCTCGTATTCAAGTGGAACTTCCTGTGTTCCAATTTGTGCCCATTGCCCCTTGTCCTGTCATTGGGCACCTCTGAAAAGAGTCTGGCCCCATCCTCTTGACACCCACCCTTTAGATATTTAGCACCACTGATAAGTTACCCCCCTCAGTCTCCTCTTCTCCAGGCTAAACATGCCCAGGTCTCTCAGCCTTTACTCATAAGAGAGATGCTCCAGTCCCTGGACCATCTTTGTAGCTCTCCGCTGGACTCTCTCCACCAGTTCCCTGTTTTTCTTGAGTTGGGGAGCCCAGAACTGGATGCAGTACTCCAGATGTGGTCTCACTAGGGCAGAGTAGAGGGGGAGGATAACCTCCCTCGACCTGATGGCTACACTCCTTTTAATGCAGCCCAGGATACCGCTGGCCTTCTTGGCCACAGGGGCACATTGCTGGCTCATGGTCAGCTTGCTGTCCACCAGCACTCCCAGGTCCTTCTCAACAGAGCTGCTTTCCAGCAGGTCAACCCGCAACCTCTACTGGTACGTGGGGCTGTTTCTCCCCAGGTGCAGGACCCTACACTTGCTTTTGCTGAATTTCATGAGGTTCCCCCCGGCCCAGCTCTCCAGCCTGTCCAGGTCTTGCTGAACAGCAGCACGGCCTTCTGGTGTATCAGCCACTCCTCCCAGTTTTGTTTCATCAGCAAACTTGCTGAGGGGACACTCTGTCCCTTCATCCAGGTCACTGATGAATATGCTGAACAGGACTGGACCCAGCACAGACCCCTGGGGAACACCACTAGTTACAGGTCTCCAGCCAGACTCTGCCCCATTGATCACAACCCTCTGGGCTCTGCCCTTCAGCCAGTTCTCTATCCACCTCACTGTCCACTCACCTAACCCACAGTTCCTAAGCTTGACCATGAGGATGTTATGGGAGACAGTGTCAAAAGCCTTACTGAAGTCAAGGTAAACAACATCCATTGCTCTCCATCTACCCAGCCAGTCATGGCATCATAGAAGGCTATCAGGTTGGTCAAGCATGATCTCCCCTTGATGAATCCATGTTGACTGCTTCTGATAACCTTCTTTTCCTCTACATGCCTGGAGATGACCTCCAGAATTAACTGTTCCATCACCTTTCCAGGGATGGAGGTGAGGCTGTCTGGCCTATAGTTTCCCAGGTCTTTCTTGCCTTTTTTGAAGACTGGAGTGACATTCGCTACCCTCCAGTCCTGACGATAACTATCAGAAGGATGTCACATGGGGCACCAAACAGCTGGAAAATAGTACCAGCTTTCAGTCCGTACCAACATGGGCTGGACTTGATCCAACAGTAATTGGAAGGCTCTGTATCTCTTTGCCACCCCATAAGCACAACAATCTAGTCTATCCTTCCTCTAAGCATGAAGAGCAAAGCCTTTAGTTTCCGAGCACAGTAGCAGACAAGGACAAGCAAGTTTCTAAAGCAGGTCATAAACTGCAGTATTCAAATATCTCTAGCACTATCATCAGTATCTTCTAGCCTGCAGTACTGTTCTTAGCCTTCACCCCCAAATACCAGCTTACCTAGTCATACAGCACATGGAAGAAGTTCTACTCCATAGCAGAAGTTTTTGGTTGTTTCTTAGTAAACGGGTTTAGGAGTTACTGGGGTAGCTGTTTAAAGCACCTTGCATGTGTACGTGGCGTACTTTCACCACTGCTTGGTGAGGTGGATAGCCATCACCCTATCCATTTCACAGATGGGCAGACTGATGTGTACATGTTACTTAACTAGTTCAGGACCACTGGAAAGAAGAGGAGACCCAAACCCCTTGCTCTAAATCAGTAAAACCCATTATGTGTTTTGTGAAAACAAACATTTGCCAGTCCTGGAAGTCATCGCTTAACTCCTAGTGTCATATAAACTTTTTTCAAGCCTGTCACAATTTCTTTTAGAGAAAAAAAAATTCAACCACCTCAGAAAACATTCTGCAAGAGGAGTAAGAGGCATTTGAGCCTGTTTAAAACTCAGTCCAGAGACAGACCTGTTGCCAGTGAGGAGGGAAACTTGGCAGCTTTGTTTAAAGCTTCCCACACAGACACTGGAGACTCAAGAAAACAAAGAAGCTGTAGTCCCCGAGCGTCCTGCCACTCCCAGGGCAAAACCAGTCCCTTCCCTGGTTTTCCTCTAGCTCTCACAGACACGCACATGCCCTCTTCTCTCAGTGCCATTAGCTACAGCAATAACTAATTAAGCCCTACAGACCTGGAAAAAATACAGGAAATGAAGAGTTAAAAAAAAAAAAAAGAAAGGAAAAGGGAAAAGAAGACAAACAGAGAACTTGGAGGCAAGCCAGCGTCCCCGAATGACTCCTCCGCTCAGCCAGCAGCCCAGAGCGACACTCCCCAACGGCCTTGCCCTCCCTCCCCTCTCCCCGCAGGGCGGGCATGCCCAGCCCTCCTCTCGTTATCAGGGACAGGAGTTCCCCTTCTTGATCTCTAGTTGGTTTTGGAGCCCAGAAACATTTTCTAAATTTATCTTTCACTTTTTAGGACAATGGCAAATGCCAAAAATAAGAAAGCAAAAGAACTGAAAATTAATGGAGACAATTCCCTGTAAGCCAAGTGGAAGCACCTTTTCTGCATAACTCTCAAAGAGGCAAAAAGCAGTTACACAGTGCAAAGCAGGGCAGACTGCCTGGGGTGCCAGGAACATGCTGTTCCTTTGGCTGTGCGGCACAGGGAATTGTCCATCCATATGCTCAGACTTGATGGGGCTTTCTTCTCTCCCACGGAGAGCAAAACATACCTTTAATTTAGAAGGACTCTTGCTTTATCTCAGGATGACAGCAGGAAAAGCCGAAGGCAGACTGAGGAGGTATGGGCCAGTGTGGGTGAGGCTGCCACCTCTAAGCTAGAACTGTTCGAGTCATTAAGTCGTGTTTAGTTCTGAGAATGTTTTTCTTAATGCTCTTTATAAGTGACCTGACCGTAGATCTTAGTACACTAATTTGTTGTCTGAAATTACTCAGTGGAACAGCTTGCACAAACCTGCTCTAGTCGGTGTGGTGTCTCACCACACACGCTATGATCAGTGCCTTCAGCAGACATCGGTCTCCTCAATTTTTGGTGCTCTCTGTCTGACTGGAAGCCATCCTGTTCCCCAGCACCAGGCAGAGCTGCATGGTTTGGCAAGTCACGGGGCCTGTTTCAAGATGGCCCTCCTAATACTTTCAGTGCATAACTTTCACACCGCTTGTAAGACCTCTACTTTTTCTCTGTGTGTGTCTCATAAATTACAGTAGCAACAAAAAAGTGGTCAGATAAGTCTTCACCAAAAAGTAAACACTGAACGCTGATCAGAACAAGTTAGTGTTTGCATTCAAATGTGTTTTTTTTCTTTTGAAATCAGTTTTACCCAGCTGCCAAAAGCTTTTTTGAAACTGCCCGTGTTCCCCTCTCTCTACACTTAGGATAAATGTCGCCTTGTGACTCACGTTCAGCCTCTCAACTGCCTTCCTGCTTGCTCTAGCTTTCACACGAGTGTCTGCTAAAGAAAGAAACAGACACACAGTCATTCAGGTGCCTCTAGAACATTTAATTTTAAAATATGAAGAGTATTGATGCCTGCATGGTAAGTGATAAGCGACAGGAGCATGGGGTAGGAAAAAGTACATGGGGGAGGGTAAGAAGGATTGGAAAGGGAAGTAGAAGACACACTGAATAAGAAGGCTAGCAGCTAAAAATTACAGCTTGGTATAATCCACACAGATGACCCACACGCTGTTCCCTGTGACATTAAGTAATAAAAAAGGGCAACATTAGCTTTGAATCTATGCCCAGCAAGGGTTTACTCCCAGAGGGGTTTGGTTTTTTTTTTTTTCTGGTTGTTGTTTTGGTTTTCCCGAGCTTGAGTTCTGAGAGGTGAAACCATAATGGTGGCCAAATACAAGTTTGTTTGGTTTTGTTTTTTCAACATTAATTTTAATTACCAAGCTGTAACAAATAAATCTCTTGCTGGATTGTAACTAACCTGTGTGGGTCCTTAGATGAGCTTTAAGATGGGAAGATTTGCCATAAACTTTTTCACACCCCACATAGTGGCATTTGTGCTTTTTCTGGGGTGATCCAGGGTCAGTCCAGCTTCTCGTGCGTTTGTTCTTTTGTCTGGGGCTTGGCTCAGTTACTGCAGCCAGGCTAGTAGGTGTGGCTGCTCTTCCTCCTCCACGCTTACCAGCCGAAGACACACTTTCTTCCCCAAACTCCGTAGGAGCAATAGAAATGTGTATTTGTTCTGTGATATCAAAGGTCTCTGTTTTTTCCATCCTTAGAGCGGGTGAGTTTGGGACATGCTGGTTCAGATCTGCTAAAATGCTAGCTACCACAAGTAATGATGATCCATTGTCTTTCCCGGTTTCTCTGACTTCCCGCTTATCTTCTCCATTTGATGAAGGAGGTATTGCTGCATCAGGTTGGGGATCAGGCTCCCCTTTGCGACTATGGATAATAGCACGACTGGACATAGAAACAAGGCACTCTGCTGCAAAATGATCCACATATGCTGCTGTTGCCATTTTTCGTAAGTTTAAAAATAAATCCAAACAGGAGAGGAAGAAAAAAAAAAAAAACCACCACCAGAGCGCTGCTCTTTACCTTTTTAGAAAGATTATGCGAGCAGACTTTTCCCTCTCTTATTTCTCAGGATCTCTTTGTAAAAGTAAAGGCTGATTTAGGAGCCATCAAAAACACACTTTGTTCGTGACGATCACACCCAGTTTGTCCCTAAATAAAAAAAAACAACAACAAAAAAAAGCGTTGGAAGTCCAATGGAGGAGAAAAAGAAGAGCAGAGAGATCCTGGCACTGGCAGCTTGTTGCTTGGAGTATGAATTAATGCTGGTTTTCCGAGAACGTAATAAAATAAAGATGCGGTTTCCCCCTCCCGTCCATTGCGTTGTGACAGTAGAATAAGCTTTCCCCGTTATCGCTCCTCGGAGTCGCCCGGACCCCTGCGGGGGCGGGGCCTGGGAAAACATCTGGGCCTGACGTCACTGCCAAGCCACATCCTGCGCCGAGGATCAGGTCGGCGGCGCGCGAGGAGGGCTGTGCCCGGCGGCGCGGCCTGCGCGCGGGG
>WEKW01029697.1:26314-48210 GCA_013389905.1 Sula dactylatra
GGGGCGGCCGGCGAGCGGGGCGGCTGGCCCCGGCAGCGGCGCCACCGTTAAGCTCCCGGCCCTCTTCACAGGCCGTTCCCTCTGGCGGATGTTAACGATTCGGGGCGTGCCGTGTGAGAGCCGGTACTGTTGGGGACAACGTAACTGAACTGTTAAGAGATTAAAAAAAAAACGCCGTAAAGTTGGAACTGATACAAGTGGCAGGGAAGAGCGAGACGACACCGCTTGGTCTACGGGTATACAGATGGAGTTCAAGTGTGGATTTTAATAGGTTGTGACGGGTTTAACTAACTGCCAGGGAATACACTTGAAATCGCCTTCCCTTCTGTCAAAAGCCTCCTTGCTTGACTCTGCTGCCTCTAAATTATTTAAAAGTACAAATGAACATAAGTTGCTTTTCATTATTATTCTCAGCTTGCAAAAGATACAGCGCAGCCCATTTTACAGAGATTAATGCGTGAACGAACAAGAGTGTTGCGTGTGTGACTAACGTACCAAGCAAAAGCAATGCATCTGAATTCAGATCTGAAAGCAGTTAGTGTGTGATGCTTCTTACCTTTTGTTGGAGCATGTTTCTCCAGACTAATTCTTGTGAAATCCCCGTCTTCAGTACAGATGGACCTTTTCTCTGAGACAGAGATAGGAAGAAAGGAGGAGGGCTTCTTTGAAAGCCTTTCTTTCCAGATGGAAAGTTTTGGAGTTTGAGGGGGTGTGAGAGGAAATGAACATCTGTTGCAGAAACTCAAATAGTTTTGGTGTTAGGTTGAGTAAAAAGTTGGTTTCATACCCATGAAAATGTCTTATTCAGGAGCAACGTCTGCTTCTGCTACCACTGCATTTTACGAAAAAACCTGCTTTAGGTTCTCATCCAACACTTCCCTTCTGGGTCAGGCTCATTGGTAACCTGTATCTGATCTCTTAGTAGTGCAGCCTGTAGTGCTATGTGGGACTTGAGTCACTGCAGCAAAGGGATAAAGAGGCATAGGACCAGTGCGAGAGGATGTGGTTTAATGCTGAATCAAGCCAGATCATTTTGATGCAGGCGTATCATGCCATTTGTTCTGCTGAGCATTTCTACAGGAAATGTTTACGCATTTCCAAATAAAAAGGTTGAGTTTGGGAGTTACCTATTTGTTCCTAGATGAAAAAGGAATTCTGGGTAAAACATTTTATAAGAAATTTTAGTTGAGTTCAAGCTCAACCTCCTCCTTGAGGGAGGAGGAGTGCTTAGACAGACCTATCTGGCAGTTCTTTAGAACTAGTAGTAGCTTCAGAGCAGAAACCCTGCAGCTCTCCCAGTTTGAGGAGAAACATGGGCCATTTTCAGGGAAGTGAGGGAAGGGCAGAGTTTAGGCACAAGTTTTCAGTCCTTACCCCAATGTCAAGGACCATTATCAGTAAAGGGACAGGAAAAGGGAGACCTGGACTATCCTGGTTGCCAACTGCCAGCACGCTGTGCTCCAGCCCTGACGGGGGGGGTTCCAGAAGCACCCTGATACCTCTGTGCCCCCACCCCATGCAGTCCCCTCAGCACTGCCATGCCCCTCTCCTACCTTTCCTCGCTGCTGTCTCATCCCACAATATTCCTCCATAGCCTGCCCTGGCCATGCTGCTGGCCCCGCTGTGTAGCGGCGGCTTCTCCAGAGCTTCCCGTGGCTCAGAAGGGCTGGTGTGGCCTCGCCCTGGCCAGAGGAGAGGGGCTGGCAGAGGCCGGCCTTATGTCCCGAGAATGCCCCCCCCAGCACGGCCCACGGTCAGCCTGGCATCGGGAGGGACCCCTCAGGAGCGCCAAGGGATGCGATTGGCTGCTCTGCCCCCTGCTGGAACCTTCCAGAGAAGGCCAGCCAATCAGATGAGGACCTGACACGCTGCCTGAGGGTTTCCTCAGTGCAGGGTTTCCCGGCACCGTGTTGACCTGGGGGTAAGGGGGTATCTGTACCTCCAGGGGCGTTATTTGGCTGATAGTCTGATGCTGCTTACATTATGCTTTCATCGCGTGAGCGGGCAGGACACTGCTCACCGCGTTCCTGGAGCCTTTGGCCAGAGGAGAGAGGCACTGCATTGTGTGCACAGCCGGGCCCACAGGCCGCAGGCAGACCGTGTGGAGGTAATGGTTGGCTATAGCAGATGGCAGGGAGACGTCCTAAAGCTGTGTCCCGATAGCAGCTCCTGTTATGTAGGAGTGCCTTTCATGTAAAGTTAATGGCCGTAACCAAGTCCCCACTGAATTTCATGAACTCTGTAGTACTTCTGCAGTTTTGCGGTTGAGAGCTGGTTTTGGTATCAGCCTGGAAATGTAACACTGGCTGCGCTCTGTGTGGTTGAGGGCGGGCTGCTGAAGTGGGGGGGCCCAGAGGAGGAGGTTTGTTTTGATGAGAACTTACTCCTTTTTCGGTTGGATGAACCCTTTGGGTGTGACTTCTTCATTTTGGAAAGAGCCACACTGTGAAGGTTACTTGTGACAGAAAGGCTTTTTAATGTAAAAGAAAAGTTAGTCATGTTCGTATGCGTATATAAGATATATATCAAAAGTAGCCCAGTTAGGGTTCGTGTATTACCCTCTTTTAAATCATGACCATGAATGAAAATATGCTTCTGACTTTCTAATAGCTGACTAGAAGTAAAAAATCATCCTGTCTTGCACACTATCAGTACGAAAGACTCACTATCTCTTTGCATGTACAAGAGCAGGGTATACTAAGTGTTTGACATCTGGATATAAAAATGCCCGGTGGAGCCAGCTTTGGCTTTTAGTGCAGGAGTGCAAATACTAAGTGCTTCTGTGTGAACTAACAGTAGCGAACAGCCTCCCTGTAAGCAGCAGGAGTGAAGAGTCTCCTTTGTAAGAACTCTCAGTCATTACATTAGATCAGGAGTACAAAAAGACTTTATGGAACATCACTAGTCAAAACACTGTGCCCATTTTTTCAGCTCTTTCTTGTAATGAAATTTACCTCCCTGTTTGTTCATTGTTATTATTTATTGCATATTTATTTTCTCTGAGCAAGTGGACAAGTCAGTTTCCGCAAGTATACAGTAAATCTTAAATTCACTTCTGCTGAATATCCTGCAACTGTTGGCTTGTTCTCACCAAATGAGCTGAATTTTGAAAGTGAGATTACCAAAAACAATTAATAAAAATAGATCCTATCTCCCTCTTTAATTTTCTTTATTTGATTATGTTGTTGATGCATTTTCACCTGCAGGCATTTGTCCCACAGAGTGAGGTGAGCATTTTTCCTTCTGTTATGGCACTATTTTTCCATCCACTTAAGTAATACAGCCTGTGTTTTGGCAGGGGTTTTTAATATTTAGTGTTTTCTTAATACTTAATTTAGAGTTTTGTTTAGCTACAAATGCATAGCAGCAGGATAATTTTAAATTGAATCCACCCTGTCCTGCCCCTCCCAAAACAGCTCATTGTTTCAAATTACAGGAATAAGAAGCTCTAAAATGCTTTGTAAAATGAAAATAGTTTTACGAACTCTATTAACAAGAACTACAGAATAGAAAAAAGTCCTCATACAAATGCCAGACTTGTTCAAAATCAGCTGATGTTTTGTTTTGCGTGGCCAAAATAAATTAAAAAAAATTGAGCTATAGCAACATTTTTCATAACTGGTATAAAAACTGCTATTCCAGTTAAAAGAATGCTCTAGTATCACATCCTTATAAACCAAATGATAGTGCAAGTCTGCAACACACAAAATTGGGCAATCTTAAGCAGGAACTTTGAGTAGGAGATATGAGGAATTTTATCTGAGAAAAATTAGTCTCCTTTTCCCAAGAACATGATAAGATCTAAACATGCGGTTTTATAGTAGCAGACATTTCATCAGCATTTTTCCTGCACGAGTTTGCTCAATAGTTTCTTCTATTTTCATACACTTCTGCTTTAGATCCAGGGAGTCAAACACACAAAAAGTGTAAACCACAGTTCTATGGACTTCAGTGAAGTGACATTATTTTATATAACCTCAGGAAGCTCTTTGTGAGAATGGAAAATGTAAAAGGTCATGTAGTCCCTCTCCCTGTTTCAGTTCCTATACAGCAGCTATAAGATGAAAAGACCTAGTTTCATTTTATTTCATCTACATAAATAGTTCCTTGTCCAATAAAACTGAAGAAACAAGAAAAAAAAGGAAACAGAGAAAACAGCAATCTCTGCCTGCATTCTTGCAGTACCTGTATTCACAATCCTCTATTCTGATAGAATATTAGTCTTTACTGATGCTTTCCTGTGGTTTCTCCTTAGTGGTTCCATGAGTTGAGCGGGCCTCTGGAAAGAGCTGTGTAAGAGTGTTTTTTTGAGTTCATAGCCATAGGAATAAAAGGGGACAGAATTGTAAAGCCTATGGCCTGTAGCTGTCTCAAAGACAAGCATGCCTAATCATGGCTCTTTTGTTGATATCAGGTAAATAATAATGCCGAACCAGTAGAAGATAGGAAGAGAGGGAGGAAATGAACAGGTTTCTGCCAGAGATGAGACACACTCAGTTGAATGTTTGCACAGTGCTGGTTTTGCCATGGCTCCCAGTGACTTAATAAAAGAGTGAGTATGAGACATTAACCCTCATCTTCAGAATCCCTTTAGCTCATTTTACTTTGGACAAATCACTGTCGTAGCAAGTAATTGCTTGAATTCATCTCAACATCACCAGTAAGTCTCCAGGTGTTAAAAGACTTGGACTGTAAAAAAAAAAAAAAAAAAAAAGGCTCTAGTGGCTTAAATTTGACAATACTTTTGCAAAGTGTACAGGTAAGGCTAAAAAAAAAAAATCAAGAAGCTATTTATACATGGTCTCTGGGAGTCAGCAGTCAGCAACTTTGACATTTCAGAAACACCGTGAGCTGCTTTGGAGGGCTGAGAAAGCACTATAAGCTATAGTGACAGCAATGTGCTGTGTCACTGAGCTTCCTGAACTGGCTGTGACAGGAATCAAAAATGCTAGAATAGTGCCCAAAACAATGGTCTTGCCCTCTTTCTAGCTCAGTTGAGTCCAGGCGCGTTGTAAATTTCATGAAATTGCTTTTGCAAACTATCCCATTTGATTTTCAGTGTAATTTGATGGCTTCTGTTGATGGACAGAGACTTCTGCATTCTTGAGTGGCGTTCTTCCTCCATGCTAAAATTAGAGAGTGCCATTGTAATTAATGATTGCACACAGAATGGCAGAAGGCATTACTGGCGCGGCAGAGATAAATGAATAATTAGGAAAATAAACTCCAAAGAAAAAAACCCTCATTTTGAAGGGTTTAAAGCATTTTGATAATTTCAGAAGATGGGACACAAAAAAGACAGTTCTCTATACTGTACTAAAGCAGTTTGTGCTATCATGTGTGTTCTATGGAAAAGAAAGTATAATATAGATGTAAAAATAGTGATTGAAATGCTTATTCTGAGCAGTATGATATGAATATGATATACCAGCAGACTGATACAAGCAGCATGGCAATGTAAAGGAAAGCGAAACGGAGAGTCTTTAAATGGACTCACCCCAACTGGTCTGAGTGAAGTGTTATTTATTGTATAATGTTCTATCTTTGTGGAAAATGATAAACGCTGAGAAACAAAAGGAAGCACGGTTGTTGTTCAACACTTAGTCCTTTTCTGTAACAGAGCATGAAATAATAGTTTAGATATTAGAAATGAGCATCGATGATACTGTATGCAAACTATATCCATTTTAATGGACTTCTTGGGAGGACTCTTGGGCTGTTCACACAATCATCGCAGCCAGTGTGTGTGCAAATAATGCCTGTGCGTTTCTAAGCAGCAAGACTGATTGGGGTCTGTGGGGTGGGGAGAAGGGTTTGCTTTATTTTATTTTATTTACTTACACATTTTTACCTCCTCTTGAGAGGAGAAAGATGGGGAGGAAGGCTCAGTGAAACCATTGCTGCTTCTACAGGGAAATGTTTTATTCCAGTGCTTTTATTTTGGAATGCAGCCCTGGTTCTTCTTTTCCTCAATAATTTTCTCGGTTGCTATTTCTCAGATACCACTTATCACAATGTTTAGTAAGCAGACAGGTGTGTTTTGAAATGTAAGATTTTTTTTTACATATATATATACCGCTTCTTTTTTTTTCCCTTTTTCTCTTTATTAGCCTTTCTTGATGCTCCATATAGGACTGGCTGTATAGCAAAGACAGGCTTACCGCTGAGTTTTCTGGACAGACCTATACAGTGGTGTATGTGGACTCCTCCAGCTTCTCCCTGCATAGCACAGCTCTCCTCACCTCTGCACATGGGGGCTGGCATCACTGCCAGCATCCAGTCACCTCTTAGTTGCATGGGGTTTACATGCTTGTAAGGTTTTGTGGCTTCTGGGCACTGCTCTTCCCATACTGGAAAGCCCAGAGGCAGAAGTAAAAGCACTCCTCTGTGAGCCGCAAACTGATTCATGAAATTCAGTTTCTGCTTCAGCTGTCAGACATCGGACACTGGGCAGATCACAGAAGACATCTGCAGTTGCTGTGCTCATGGTATTCTTTTTTATCTATAACCTCTGAGAAAGCTGTGACCAAAGAATTGTCATACCTGAGGCTGTATAGGGTTATTTCTCTGGTTTCTTTCAGCCATGAAGCAGGGAAAGAGGCCTTTTTTAAGATGGTAGTGCTGCTTCTTGCAATAATGATCAGCAGGGTGTCGTAAAAGGCTTCACAGTGATCAGCATCGCTGAATACACCACGCAGGCCTGTCCAGAGTGTGCCTGACCTCTGCAGTTGAGGTATGAGAATGTCTTGGTTCATTTCCAGGTACAGGCGTGCCTTTCTGAAATAGTCAGACCTCTGAACTGGTGACCCACAAGTAAACATTCAGGTTTTTTGCTTTTAATTTCCTTTTTCATCTTCCTTTTACCTTTCTGTCTCCTAATTTTCATAAGGTTACTGTTCATCATACGTTACAGGAAAGCAATTCAATGAGAGCAAAGCTGTAGGTCATCGGTCTGTAACACGCTATGAAAAAACTAAGTGAAGGAGTAATATCTGGTGGCCAGTGGTTCTGAGACACCCAATCATAACAAGTCAGCAGCTGCACCAGTAAAGGGCCTTTTAACTGTTGATGTAAAAACTTAAGAATATTGGCAAAATTAATGTTCCTTCCATAAAAAAAAAATCACAGAACTTGAAATGATGAAATCCAGTTCTCCATCTGGTGTATATTTATGAGGAATCGGGTCAAAAAAAGAAGAAAGTAACTTCTTTTAAATGCAACAGCAAGTTGAATAATACTTACCAGAGAAAAAGAGAGTGTTCAGGTTAAGGTACAGCAAACATGGGAAGGTAAAACATAAAATAATTAATTTCGCTATTTTCAGTCTCTGTAACAGGAGCCTGAGACTTCTGCCAGATTTTGCCAGCTATAAAGCAGAAAGTGATGAAGTTAGAAGCCATGCATTGAGAATAATCACTTCCACTGGATTTTATCCACAGAATCATTATTTTGAGCTCTGTTTAACTCATTTCAGTGTTGGTTTTGGTCTCTTATGATTTACCTGTTTATAACTTCTAATTCTTCACTTTTGTGTGCTTTTTACAACATATGAATATTGCATGTTGCCACTTGTGCTAAGCTTCTTTTCATTCAAAAGCACAGAAAATACTGATGTATCACAAAGAAGCTCTCAGATGAGTGAATTGATCTAGCAGCTTATTCAATAAATGTTGCGTAGCATTTGTTCATGTTCATGCTTGCAAGCCAGCAATGAATTGCAGGTGCAAATACCATTGCAAAATATTCAGCTGAATATTTTTGCAGTATACTATCTGAAGCAGATATTATAATGTCAGATCAGTAATATGTTGGGCCTACTGAACTGGTCAATGCTCAAAAATTGGCATTTTATATTTATAAAATCATCAGGAAACTGACGTTTGGGTCAGTTGATGTATAATGCTTGCTATTGGGCAGTTGGTATATATGTTTGTGCTAGATTGCAAAGTAAATTTGTAGTAGGGTTTTTTTATCAGTTTTCTCCTGCCTCTGAACTGAGCCACTGCAAGGAACAAAAAGAAATGTTTTTAAATAGCATAATGCAGTGGTAAAATGCTGGTAGCTGTTCATCCCAGTGGAACATGCATGGGTAAGAAAATGGCTACTTTCCATGGCAAACCGTTGTAATCTGAATCTGGACATAAAGGTGAGGGTGTAAAGGAGATTTAAGAGAGGTGATCACATGATGAGACTGACCATAGAATTGCTTAGCAAAATAACTGCAAGTTATAATACATATAAGCATCTCTCAATAGCCTTTTTCTTTCCTTTTAAGGGGAGTATAAGCGTACTATTGGTAGAGGAAAGATGGGCCAGGGGAGAGATACCTGTTTTGTTGCTGCCTGATTCAAAAATCAACTACAGCGAGAGATTGAGAGAGACTGAATGACACTGAGCTAGATTGCTCGGAGACCTCTGATGTTAGAGAGCTGTTGTGAGGTTGCTGAAAAAGTGACCAAATGCATGTAGGTGGTTGTTATCGTGTCTATATATGCCTATAACTTGTGATATCTAAAGTAAAATTAATTGGTTTTCAGCAGTCTCATGTGGCCTGTATATTTGTTTGCTTTCCCTGAAGACTGCCATTGAAGAAATAAACTGTTAACTCAAAATGTCTACTTAGCTGGGAAACTTTGACCCATTTCAGGAGTCTGAAAGTAATAGGGCCGTGAGATCACACCTCTGCAAAGTTTGTTCCCAAGGGTAGGAGAGCCCTGGCCACTTGTTCCCATCAAGAGCATGTGGCAGGAGTGTGGCAAAATCCAAACCCAGTAGAGTTTGCAAAGTGTCCAACTGAGGGAGCGCTACCCAGGTCTGTGGCAGAAACTCAGTGTTTAAGTGGGTGCCCTATGGTAAAAAGTTTATCAGCACAGATTTCAGCTTTACTGGCCTGTGTGCAGTGATTTTTCCTTTTATTCCTATCTTTAGGCTGCATTCGTATCAATGTCACTATACCAGGAACATGGTCTACCCATTATCCACACAGCCTTCTGTGTAAACTGTATAAGTCAGCCCCTGAGTTTTGTGTAGAATAAGTAAATCTGTCTCTTTACTGATTCATTAAGGCAGAATGAAGCACCGAAGCCTGAATTCCCCTCCCCTGGAAACCATCACTCCAGTGCAGCTGGGGGCTAAACGTGCTGTGGGATAGTGACCTGACAGGGTTCAGCTTTAACGGTGTGCAAGTGGGTGCCTGTACTGGGTCTGCCTGAGATGGGATTAATTTACTTCATGGCAGCTGTATAGTGCTATGCTTTGGATTTGTGACCACAACAGTGTTGATACCACACGGATGTTTTAGCTATTGCTGAACAGTGCTTACATAGTGTCAAGGCTTTTTCCCTTTCCCACTCTGCCCCCACAGTGAGCAGGCTGGGGGTGGGCAGGAGGCTGGGAGGGGACATGGCCAAGACAGCTGTACCCCAGCTGACCGAAGGGGTATTCCATACTGAACAACATCATGTTCAGCAATAAGACTGGGGTGAGTTTTCCAGGGGTTGCCATTGCTTGGGGACTGGCTGGGTATTGGTGTAGCTGGTGGCGAGCGATTGCTTTTGTATCACTTGTTTTTCTTTGTTTTGTTTTGTTTTCACCCATCCTTATTAAACCGTCTTTATCTCAACCCACAAGTTTTCTCTTTTACCCTTCCAATTCTTTCCCCCATCCCACTGGGGCGGAGTGAAGGAGTGTCTGTGTGGGACTTAGTTGTCAACTGGTGTTAACCAAAACCAGGCCCTTTTCCTCATCCTGTCTCCCCTGGGCAGTGTCCTGGTGCTCTGTTTTGGCTGGTCCAGCCCAGGGCTTTCAGTGACTCTGGCTCTGCCGTGGATTTCTTGGCAGCAATGGGAGATTTGCCTGACTTTGAGATTTTATTTTTTTTTTCCTTTGGCACCACTATCAGTTCTTCTGCAGCCAAGAACTTTTATTGCCACTTTTGCAAAGGAGATTTATCCAGCAGATAATCCTGCTCCCTGAAACAGGGCCTGAGAAGCTAAGCCAACTTTTCTTTCTCATCTGTGAATGTATGCTGCTTCACTGCTTTATATTACTGTAAATTCTGCGATTCATTGTCTCCTATGTATTTAACACATGTACTTTCTTAAATGCAGTTTGTGTGATTCCTTATGAACAGAAACCATTTATGAAACTGTGTTCTGCTTTTCTTTCCTTTTCTTTTTGTTTATTGCCCACGTTTGCACTATATCCATACTATCAGTACAAGACCCTGCATCTGGTCCATGTCTCCTGCTCTTCAGTCACTGTGCTGGCATCTCTCACTTTTATGACAGTGTTATGACTTCTCTTCATCTTTCCAATAACCCTGGTACTTACATACTGAAGCCTGAGTACCAGCCCTACAGATGCCTGAAACCCAGATTACTTTGACTGAGATGGGATGAGTTACGCCACAGCAATTCACAAATGTCCAAACTTAATCCCTGTGGGAAGCTAACATAAACTAGGAAAAGGTACTCTGAAGCCCAGCCAAGGAACATTATTGTTCTAGGATGAGAACTGTGATACCTTTGTGTATTGGTTGAGAATCTGATCCTTGCATTTTCAGAAATGCCCAGCCACAGAGCACTGGGCACAGGTTTTGCTGACACTTGAAAAGCAATATATTTTAATGGCATAGTTTATGCCATTAAATGGATTAAGTGCTAGACACACAATTTAGATATTGTATGTCATATGCAGACGAGCTTCATAGGGGTCTCGTTTTTTTTTCAGGGACAGTAGGTGACAATGACATCATTTAACATGACAATATTTTCTCCTCTCCTGATTCAGTTCCTGATGCAGAAAATAGATTGTATCTCTAAAGCAGAGGAGGACAGTTGCAGAAATGTGTCATCCCACTACCAAAAGGCTCAGTCTGTAGTGTGAAGTACAGTAATGATCACTCAATCTGACTAAGCACTGCGCAGAAACTTAGAGGTACTTCCAGGAAACCCAAGCAGTGGGGGGAAAGACATGCATTTCATGTGACACAGGAGCAGGAGCTATACCGGCTGGCACTAAGGGAGGAGGCCCACAAGTTTCCCCAACTCCAGGATGTCCCTGTATAGGCATATCAATGCTATCCATTTCTGAGAGCATTGGGCACATTTTGACATTTTGAAAACTGGGTTCCTTATTTTAGGTACTTTTAATGTAGTTTTGGAGACCTTGGACAGCTATTTTGTAAATTCCTGTCTGCGATTTCTTCCTTTTAAACTGACAGTAGTTTAACTTGTTCTGAAGCAGGCATATGTGCTACATTGAGCTATATGAGAGTAATTCCCTTCGGGAGCACTGGAACTGTTCTTTTCCTTGGAATGAATGTACTGAGAGTAGACTTGTGCATAGTGCTCTGTACTCAGCACTGCTGATGCCGCACCTCAAATACTGTGTTCAGTTTTGGGCCCCTCAGTACAGGAAGGACGTTGAGGTGCTGGAGCGCGTCCAGAGAAGGGCAACAAAGCTGGTGAAGGGTCTGGAGAGCAAGTCTTATGAGGAGAGGTTGAGGGATTGTTTAAACTGGGGTTGTTTAGCCTGGAGAAGAGGAGGCTCGGGGGAGACCTTATAGTTCTCTACACCTACCTGAAGGGAGGTTGCAGTGAGGTGGGCGTCAGTCTCTTTTCCCATGTAGCAAGCGATAGGACAAGAGGCGACAGCCTCAAGTTGTGCCAGAGGAGGTTTAGATTGGATACTAGGAACAATTTCTTCAGCACTGGAACAAGCTGCCCAGGGAAGTGGTTGAGTCCCTGGGGGTATTTAAAAGATGTTTGGATGTGGTGCTTAGGGACGTGGTTTAGTGGTGGACTTGGCAGTGATAGGTTAACAGTTGGACTTGATGATCTTAAAGGTCTTTTCCAACCTGTATGATTGATTCTATGACTTCCTTGCACACTTACTGGTGCATGTGCTGTAAACATCTGAAATCACATAATACCCTTCAGGAAAGGCTTACCATATCCAGTGATTATCTCACTGGCTCAGACTTAAATAGGCTTTGCCAGGATCAGGGAGTGACTTTTCACAGTAATGGTTTTTCCCTAGGAGTTATCCTAAGTTTCCAGCATTTGTTGTTCAAGCTGATCATCCCACCTTTGAGGAAGAGCATGTGCCAGCTCTCTGTAAATTAGTTTTACCAAATAGCTTCTTGGTGCAAATGGAAATGTACAGTACAGGTGAACCCTAAAACTTCTTCCTCTTTTTCCTTAAAGGATTGCTGAGATTGTTGGTATAGTTCTCATAAATCTTTCGTGTCCTTAGAGTACCATCCTGTTTCTTACACAGCTGAAATCAAAGGCACCTGGCCTCTAAGTCTTTAGACTTTGCATCAAGTATCCGAGGACATGTTTCTGAATAAAAGGAAAGAAAATCTGGACCTCATTAGAAGAGAGAGGAACCAGTGCAGTCAACACTCAAATTTTGCTCAAGGAAAAATGTATAAAAATCCAGAGCCAAATTTCTGGAGTCTCCTTTGTGTGGTCCTCCTTCCTTTTAGTTGGTTTTGGTTTTGGTTTGGTTTGGTTTTGGGGTTTTTTTTTGTTGTTGTTTGTTTGTTTGGGGTTTTTGTTTGTTTTGGTTATGGAAGCTGCACTTACTCAATTCCATGTCTGCTTCCTACTTAATATATTTTCAGCTTGTTCTGTGAGTTCAGGCAATAAAAACAAGTAATTTAATAGATGTCCTTTGAAAACATTGAAGTGGCTAGAGTACAGATCCCTGTCCAAGCGGATGGGAAGCTGCAGCAGAGTTTTCCCCTTTTTGCGCATCAGTGACCCCAAACTGATGTCCCTAGGGAATTGTTTTTCTTTAATTCAGCTGCCTGTGGAACTATTTGCTTATCATTGAGCTGCCTGTGGATATATCATAAAACAGAGTTTGCTGCTTAACACTATTTACACATTGTTCTAGGGGGTTCTTGGTGTGCAGATGGTTTACAGCCAGGTGACTGTGAAAATTTGGTTTGTTTTATTGGTTAGTTTTCCAGTTCATGCAGTAGTTCCATTTCCTGAATGTAATTGCTGTAGGAAAGCACTGGCAACATGGATTTCCAATGCACAAATTGCATTGTTGCAGAGTAATTGTGTAATCCAGAATTTACTTTAAGCAAATGTTAAAAAAATAAATGTGGACTTAAAGTTAGCTCTTCAGAGGATTTGTCATTCATCAGAATCAAATGCATTCACGCAGAGTGAAGGAAACCAAACATAAAAGGGCTGAAATAGCACTAACGGGAATGTGTTAGAATACAGGTGCTGATAGTTTTCTAACTGCATTAGTTGATTTACTCTTAGCCTGCACTATTTACGCGGGTAATGAAACTGACCTTTGTTTTGTGCGTTCATCTGTTTTCAAGAATAAAAATGTAGTGGGAAATGCAGTCAGGCTAGATCTGCTAGGCGATCGGCTTGTGTTCTCTGCAGTTCAGTGGTTGAATACATTCTACAGTAGGAATATTCACTGCCTGCCTCAGAAGCTTGGTTTCCTTTTTGGTGGTTTGTGTATTTAAAAAGGAAAAACCTTGGTCAGTAAGAAGACGAGTTCTGTGACATTCAGCAGAGTATATAATGAGGTGATCGTCATTTGGATTTAGAACAAAGCCTCACCTGTAACCTCCAAGTGGACAATGAACTTGGGATCACTGCTGGAGCTGAAAGGGGTGAAAGGCTAAATGATCCATATAATAGCAACCACCTTAGCTTTTGGGTGCAATCTGTGAGTAGCTCTTCTCCAAGCCCTCTCTTGTCTTCCCCTGCCAAATGCCTGCAGTGGAACCCCACAGTGTCTCTGCAGTTAGTTCTGTCTGTACCTGTGAGGAAAGATAGATTTTTTTTCCTGTAGTAACATTTCCATTTTTTGGGGTTTTAGTGTGCTTGACTAATAATACCTAGACACTGCAACAGTTGCTTGTCTAATTTATAATGTTCTCTCCAATGTTGTTATTGTGTCTTTAGTAGCCTTATTTATCACAGGATAGCTTAATGTTATGAATGAGGGTTTGCGAGTGCTCTGCATGGCAGGTGCTGGCTAACTGCATGTGTTCGTCTCACAGCTGCCAGTGTTCTGTCCAGCTGAGTGCATCAGGGTTCATCTGAACCATGACTGTGGTCAACAACAGCCCAGAACAAGGGACTGCTTGTCCCACTGTGGTGACAGCAAAACGCCATGGGGCAGTGCTGGCTGTTTAACAGTTTTCGATGATTTTGCGTAACACAGTGCTGAACAAAGCACAGTGAATGAGTGACATGATGTAATGCATTTTCCAAGAAACCTAGATAAAAGAAAATCATAATAAATCTCATCAGTGAGTGGGATGCTTTCTGGGGAACTAAGTGGGCTGTACTCTGCAGCCTCCAGCAGCTAGGGTGCTGCCTTTCTGATAACAATGTATGTATTCCATAGTGCAGAACTGCCATGCTGTGTCTCAGAATAAGAGAAATAACATAATTATATAATCACGTTTAGTCACTTATGATGTGTTTCTGTCCTCCTGTAACTGCCTAGTTTTTCAGCTGTGCTACAAAGGCTGATGCTTGCAACAGAAATCTTGTACAGGCAAAATAAGGATGCAGGCTTAATTACTTGTTGCACTAATTAGTATACTGCCATGACAGCACTTGTTTGTAAATTAGAAACCCACATTTAATAACTAAGATTTTATTTTCATTCTGTGTGTTAAGAATGTTGTAACTTGAAATACCTTTCAGAAATAATCCCGTACTGGCAGTTCAGATTAGAGTATGGTGATACTTAATAACACATGGAAATGCTTTAGTGATTATATGATGAAAATATTAAATAAGACACATAATGCCATTGTTTGGGTGAAAAGTGTTAATGTGTGTATTATGAGTCAGAGCACATACTCTCTGGCTGGAGCTCACAGCATCCACAGAAGTGGAGAAGATGATTTTGTATTTGAAAGTAACTGCATAAAGAGAGGGTTGACTCCCTAGCTCATCTTTGAACAACAGTTTTTCCTTGTTGCTAGGGGATTTCCTAGGTGAAGAAACCCTGCAGATCAGGAAGCAAGAAGCATGATGATGCAGAGGCAGTTAACAGCAGCTGACCCTTAGTGAAAGGGCAGGTGAGCAGGGGTTTTCTCTGCAGGAAGGAGTTGAGGTTCAGCATCTGACCACTTCTAATCAAACAACAGGACGTGGATGCCTTCAGAGTAAGGAAAGAGCCGAGCTGCATCCCTGATTTCTTTCAGTGGGAAACTAATTTTGTCAGTTGGCAGAGACAACCTGCATGTGGTTTTTTTACAACGAAGTAAAGGTGGTGGGGGGGAACAAACACGGGGTTCTCCTCTTCGTTCCAGTCTATTCTTTTTCACTAGGCACTTGTCTTAAATGGGATCCTGCTTTCCAACTCTTCTGCCTGCCACCAGTGAGGTTTTTTTACTCTGCACGTCTGGCTTTGTTCCTTGAAGCTGTCCTCCTAGCAGTGTCCCTGGTTTGGAAAGACAGCTGTATTCAGTAAGGGCTCCCTAACTGTGTCCTTAAGGTACACCAAAATCAACAGTGTTTTTCTGAACTAGGACCTTGGGAGTTTCTCACCCAAGCAGGGTGTGGAGCCGATGGCATGAGACTGTACTGCATGGGCACAGCTCTAATAGCAAGCATCACATATGCACAGAGAGCTTCCAGAGAACAAAAATGTTTAATAAGAAAAACCGAGGCAAATAAATACAAATAGAGAGAAAATACAAGGAAATAAAGGGGGAGGAGAAGGCTAAGTATATAAAAAATAACAACAGGAGCAAAGAGTCACTTCAAGATACTCAGTCCAAGCACTGTTCTGAGTTTGGAGAACCCTGCTCTATCCCAGATCTCTGAATTTCCCAAAGCTGTCTTTGGGGGATACATCATATATGTTATGGACTTTCTGTAGTGAATGACACAATTAAAAACACAAGCATTTTTAATGTGTGTGAACTGTGGGGCAAGGATACAGGGTTCTAAGGGGGCCTTTTCCCAACCCTTGAGCTTGCTGCTTGTAACCCAAAGGATTAGCTCCAATGTACAAAGTGCCCATTGTATTCTGCACACATACTGTTGATGTGTATTTCAACAGATGTGATGCACTGTAGTAAGTAAATGGCACAATTACAGACAAAGCCTATGGAATATGTCTCAGAGAGGATCTGAGCAATAAAACATCACCCCGTTAACTAGCATGTTCCATGTTGTAAATAAAAATGCTTTGATACTCAAGAGAGGGAGGGCTGTGAAAACTTGACTGTAAATTTTGCTTAAGTAAATACTGAAGTTTACCTTGTAGGAGTATTTCTTGTGCACAGTTTATGCAGTATTGAGAATAGGGAAGTTGTACAGTTTTGCATTCAGTGGGAAAACTGTTACAAGAGTCTCCTCTCCTTATTTCCTGCCATCTGGAATAGACTCACCATGTCACCTTTCCATAATTCTCCAATTTATTTTTTAACACCTCTGTTGCCCTTCTGCCATAGTTCTGTTTAATTTAGGTCTAATAAATATTTGCAGAAGTGCACCTTTCCAGCATGCTAGTGCAAAACCCAGGGCTGTGCATCAGAGACAGAAGAGAAACACTTAGCACAGGGGAGTTTTGTTATTCTGTTGCATCTGTTAATAGGATATCCACAAATTATCCATTAACTATTTAATTCTCTGATAAAGATGTTGAGAAAACATTCAGTGATGTCCATCAAGGACCCATTTAACAATTCTGAGTGTCTCCTTTCTCTACTATGCCATGTGATATGGTGACTCTAGGTCTTTGGAACTATCACGAGTTAACACTTCCCGTGCATTTAGGTCTTTGTGAGCTTATTCAAGTTACGCTGCTATACAGTAGTATAGTCTCTGTCAAGGGATCTATTCATTTTTCTTCTGCTGTGTTTAGTTAACATATTTGTGCCTAATGGAAGTAACCAATTCATTACTATCGCTTTACAGTGTTGCTCTACTTCATAAGATGCTGGGCTTTTTTTGACAGATTTCAGGCTCTTTGCAGACACTTAAGAGTTCTGCAAGGCCTGGTGTCCCCCAAGAAGCATGGGACTTAGGTCTGGAAGCAGTGCAGTGCAGGTAGTCTTTGTGGTCTGGGGGAAAGTCCCACCTGCTACAAATCTTGTTATTAAAGCGAACAGGAGACACAGGCATTTCCCAGTTCAGCAGGTGCTAAGGCAGAGGCTGAGACACAGACAGGAGAGAAGGTAGTGGAAAACATTTGTCTCATAAAGAGCTGGGTGTGACTGTGGTGGGTGTGGTGGAGAAGCAGGAGCAGGAAGAAGAAGAAAAAGAAGGGGGTTAGCTTTCCATTGAGGCAAGGGTAGTAGTTTGACTGTGAGTGCTGGAGTGGAAGAAGACTTGTTGCTTTCAGAGCAGGGCTCTTGGCGAAGAGAGGAGGGAGAGCATCTGGTGGAGGTGGGGGTGAGTCAAGGGCTCCGAAAGGCTGAACAAATGTCTGATTTTTATCAACCTTCTGCAAGTTGCCCATTACTTAATTTAGCTGGTAGCTCTGTCAGTAGAGGGGAAAATGGCCATTTCTCAGGGCAGTGGAAGGGGAAATCACTTTGTTGTGAGTGCTTGTTGCCATGATACCTCCCCCCAAAGTATTTTAGGAAACAAACATTAAAATGTTGAAATTAATAAAGAACTCAGTGGTGAGGGGCAAAACTTATTGTCTTTTGGTAGAAGTTTGCTGCTTCCCTTTACTATAAAGATGTGGATTGTTGTGTAGTCTTGAGCTGGTTTTGAATACGTTTGCTAGAAATTAACATTCAATAATGACAACCAATTGAGCCCTTGCTCCTGCAATAAGGTGTGTGTTAATGCAGAGCCTTAGAGTCAGGGGTCCTGTGTGATATTTTGCAGTCAGTTGAATGTGTTAACAACAGTACCTGTGGTAGTAAATAATAGATTAAAACAAATGACTGTTACTGAGACAAGTAGGTAGAGGTAAGACCACTGTGCTCCTTTGTCTGTATGTAGTTCTGAATATCTTTCCCAGGGTGAAGAAATGCCCCTTCAACAGATCACTATCATTGTGTAAAAAGTGTTTATAGTGAAATAGCCTTGGGATGGGATGTTGAAATGAGCCAGCGTAGCTGGAAGACTGGCCAGCCTCTTTGCATCCACATCTTACTCATGTAATTGATGCATCTTGCTAAAAAGTGCAATCTTACCCGTTATTTTGTGCTTAGCTATACAGGGCCTGCATTCCTTGCCCTTTAGGAAGGCTGGGAGCATCAGGCCTAAATAATGGGGCCTTTTTTCTCTTTTTGTATGTAGGACAGAAGTTTTAAAAACATGCAAGTAATTTAAGAATTTACATTTCCTTTTCAAAAGTGACGTAAGTTCTTGGGACTTCCACTGAAATGTAAGTGTTTTAGCACTTTCCACAAACTTGAATCTTCAAGTTGCCTGTTATTTTCAGAAATGGTTTATATCCTAGACTAATAGAGGGTTACAAGGAAAGACTTTTTTTTTTTTTTGCAAACTGTTTTCTCCCTTAGAGCAAAAAGGACATGGCCACAATTGGTGATCCTGAGGCCACACATAAACTTAAGGTAAAAGAGCAACTTCTGGTAAATGAATTTATGCACAGCATTGCTGGAGATGCCAGGGCAGTGGTGCTGCATAGCAGAATACCTTTGCTCTTTTTCCTAAAGCACTGTTCTGTCCTTATACTCAAAATATTCATCTTCAATGTGAACAACAAATGGTCATTTTTCTATTGCTATAGGTGCAAATAAGTATTCTTCTATAATATATGAAACTACCTACAAAATTTCCCTCAACCAGCAACTTGAGATGATTTTCTTATTCTCTTTTTTGTTTCTCGCACCCCCTGCCCCGTGCCCATGCCAGCTCCCAGCCATAGGTGATAGAAAGGGCAGGTCTGTATTTTATGGCAGGGTTAAAATCTAAAAACCATGGTTTTTCTGTCAGATTTTAGGGCCCTGGAGGAAGCTGAGGAGCTACTCTGCTGACTGTACCTGGCAGCTGAATATGTGGGTCTCCCTAACTTCAGTACAGATATATAAAAATGTTAACCCCTTTTTGGAGGGGGGAAGTGAGCCTGTCACCTTAGGACAGGATTTGTGCTCAGGCATCCCTCTTGTGGCCCCTCCGTAAAACCTGGTGACTCCGTTTCTGCCCAGATTTGTGGGTAGTGCCTAGGCAGTCTGTAGGCAGGGAATGCTTGCAGGTAGCCATTTGCCTAATGAAAGGAAAACGTTCTTTCTAGGATTCATAGACTTCAAAGAAACAATAAAACCAAGAACATTTATCTCTGAGTAACTTCCTACCTACAGGTTGTGATGTATTTTGTTTCCCTTGCTGCAAGTGCAAATAAGTAATCTTTATCAGTATTTGACAAGCAGCGTATGCAGTGAGAAGAGAAAGGAGGATGAGACATTCTGAGGGGGGCTGGTGGTCAGACTAGTAGAGCAGCTTTGTGCAAAGGGTTTTGGGCCATCTGATCCTGAAGTGCTGTGCTTTCATCATCTGTGACATGCTTCACCAGGAGCATGTTTGGCTCTTGTAGTCAGTATAAGTGCAGAGAGGCCAGTATGAGTGCACCTTGCCAGGTTACTGTTCACTGAAGGGCCTTCTGAGTGGAGAAGGTCAAAGGGATAAAAAAAAAAAAAGGTGACTGAAGAACTGAGAGTGCATGTAACAGAGCAAAGGGAAGAGATAAGTAGCAGGAAATGGCACGCAAAGTGAAGGATTTTGGGGATTATTGCTTGAGTTTTGCAGTATTCACAGAACATATTTTCTGTCCTTTCTCCTTCCGTCCCCCAAGCAGATAGCAGTAGGTGGCAAATATCTAAAGGGGTGTAAAATAAGCAAAATGTGTTTCAAATCCTTGGTTTCAAGTTTGTAATTGAATCAGAGGTTCAGATGCATGGCTCTGACTCTGTCACACTGAATTAATTCTATCAAGTATTTGCATTCTTCTCCCCCCATCTCCTACTTCTATTCCCAGAACAGTCTAATTTAGGAAATTGTGAAATCTTGTGTGAAATCTTCTTGTGTAACGCTGCTCAGCAAGACTATAGCAACAGCACCTCAAGTAAGCTCCAGATTATACATGAATATTCGTGTCTAGTTTTAAGGACCCTTAGCCAGTGGAAAGAAATAGTATGCTGACCTTAGTAACTGGAATGTGGATTAGATCATGCAGTAGATATCCATTATTGCCAGTTGTCTGCCGGTAGAAAGCAGCTTCAAAGCAGAACTTGTTCTTCCAAGGGTGCTGACATGAGGAGGTGGATGGTGCCTATACAAGCCTTTTCCCATTACATGCATTGTGGCACAGCTAGAAACTGGAGAATGAAAACAACCCACAGGTGTTACAAACCCCAGCTTTAAGGAGTGTTATCTTCTATAGCAGGTGCTACTGGGGGTGTGAGACCTGGAGCTGAGGGTTTGTTTAAGGAGAAAGTCCTGGCATTTTGATAAAACAAGAGTGCTCAGCTGGCAGTGCTGTGACAGGCAGGGCAGCAAGCCCATTCGTGGCCAAGGCAGTACACTGTTGCAGAGGCCCAGGACGGCTGCTGGAGGCATATGAGGGATATTGCTGGAAAGCACACTCTGCTTGAAAAGCACCAGCAGTACCTGGAGGAAGGCCAGTGTCTACAGAAATAGGTGAATAAAGTAGCCAGTCACGACTGCGGTCAGGCCTGGCTGAAGATTGTGCTTGCCAAGGCCTTCAAGTACGGAAATCTTCCCCACTCCCCCCAAGCCCATCAAAGGCCTTTGTAATGTGTTTTCCCTGTGTTTACTACACTATGCAGTTTAGTCTAATGCTGGCATTGGAGAGCTATAGCAGGTGTTCTGGACTGTTTGAATGCTTTGGAAGTAAGTGGTATCTATGGCACAGGGAGGGGATGCTTTTCAGTCTCTGCCAGGTGTCTTTGTTTCTTGTGGATCAGAAGCGATGGTGCTGCAGCTCATCCTCATGCAAGCATTGGTTCTCCAAGAGTACTAGTCTATACATCCCCACCACTTCTGACTCAGTGCAATGAAACTGTACACCAAACCCATTGTCTCATTGTTTATCCACTCCTTGTTTCTAAAGCTGAGACACTGAATAGAGGCAATTCTTTTAGCTCTGGCTTCATGCCTCACTGCAAGCATTTAATTCCTGCCATTTGCTTCAATTTTACTCTTGGCTGAAATTTGAATGTACAGCACAGTTTTTTTTCACATTTCTTTTTCTCCCACGGGCCAGTCTCATTATGTAGGATCATATTCACCATTGGATTGGCATCAGGTAATTTTTTGTTGTGCTGAATTTTTGCATTATGCTGGTCAGTTGCACTCATGATGCTTACATCTGATGTATGCATGAGCTATACACAATGGAAATTATTACCTGTTAATAAAGGCTAAATTGTCAGCTTGGGGCTGCTGTTGTTGTATGAGGCTTTGTGTGAGTAGAGGGGCATACAGAATGTTGTACTTCACAAACTTTATTTCCCACTATAGAAACTTGGTTCTTCTGTTCCAGCCACTACAATACAATGGTGGTTTTAGTGAATTTGACCCCTCAAGACCTGGGAGGGAGGCATGTTCATGGACTTTTTCTTGGCCAGAAGGTGCTTGGGATTTAAATGGTGGGTAGTATTTGGGAGGTGATTCTTCTCCCCAGTCTGCAATATAAAGTCACAAACGAAAGAAGAGCTGCTTAACCCATGACATGTTTTTACTTCCTTTTTTATTGCCGAAAGCTAGATCTGCTGGTGAATCTCATTCTTACCATCTCATTCTGTGGCTCGAGGGAAAGAAGATCTTAACCTCTGAAGAGCTTGCATAATACTCAGGTGGAAGTGAGCCTTCCTGGTAGGCTGTTTTGTTACATTTTCTGTTTATTTCCAGTTGGGTATTTCAAACAGAAATGTTCTGAGGCAC
>WEKW01029697.1:57101-84574 GCA_013389905.1 Sula dactylatra
CGGCCGGCCTCAGCGCCGCGCCCAGCGCCCCACAGCCACCCTGGGGCGAGAGACCGTCGGCGGAGGAGCAGGGGAAGAGGGAAGGGAGCCCGTGTGTCGGGCAGAGCCCAGGGCCAGGCCTGCGGGCGGCTCGGCCACCTGCGCGCCGTTGCGTTTGGCGGGCGTGGGCGTGAGCCCTTCCCCCGAACGGCGTGGAAGAAATGGTCCCTCCTTCCCCGAAGCAGAGCCGCAAACACTTGTGCAGCTGCCGCCGGCGAGGGAAGGGGAGGGGAAACAGTACTGTTCTGGCCTGCAGGCCAGTGAGGCGTCTGTCCTGTCCCTTCTCCCCTGAGGAGGGAACACTGTCTTCCTCCCTTCTCCCGAGTTTCTCCTCCCACGGGTTTAGGGATAGGCACTGAAATCACCACCTGCTCTAGCTGCAAAGGCAAGATTTTTTTTTCCCTTCGTTCTGGTAAATGGGAAACATGCAAGAAAAACGCCAACGTGTGTTCTCTCAGCAGTCCACCCACGCTCTGATCTGGGGAGAAAGGAATGGAACGCTTTCCCTCCACAGAGGGGTATCATTTACTACACACAAACCATACTTTGTAAAAGCAGTGAAGAGCCTTTGTCTGACTGTAAAGGCTGTATAACAGTGTAATGTATTTGTGTATCCCCTGTAATCAAAGAGAAAAAGAGGCTGTGCTGCATGAGAAATAAGAATTGCCATACTAGATTAGAGCCATCTGCTTCAGTATCCTGTGTGAACCTACCCAGAAAAAGATGTGGAGGAAGGGAACGTGTATCTCCTCTTTTCCTGTACTTCGTTCAAAAATACTGCAGGATGTTACTGCATATTACAAATGCTACTTCAGTAGTTAGTCTGCACCTTGGAACTTTAATTTCTGTATGCTTTTTATTTTGACACAATGAGAAATATTCTTGCTAGTCATAAAAAAATGATGTTCCTTATTTCAGTCTAAGTCCATTAAAGTGTGGCAACAATTCCCCCTCCACCAAGTTATTTACATATTGTCAGTCTTTTTTAACAAAGGATTAATCTAGTAAGCAACGCCCCATCTCTGGCATTAGAGGAGATGAGGAGAGTGGGTGTCCACATCTGATGCTTTCAATTTTGCATCTCCTACAGTCTTCGTCTGAAAAGCAGCAGGTTTCCACTATGTAGAACAGCTTCCCTTCCCCTTTACCCCAGAGCACAACTGTATGCATTCTGCCACCCAAACACTTTTGGCACTAGTGATATCTCTCTGATCGGCAACTGCCTGTGTGACTTACATTGAAAATAAGGCCAGTTGCTTTAATGCCTCTGCCAGCAAAGCTGCGTTACGGCAAATAAGCATGACTCACTGAGTTTGAGTGAGCTGGGAGTGTCTTTGAGACATTCATTTTATAGTTTTCTTGGGTGTTAGGGGATTTGCTCGCTTTTCGGGAGAAACGCTGCGTTCATCCCCATACCCTTTGCTGCCAGCTCCTTTAATATATAACAAATCAGCTAGTGGCAGAGGGAGTTTACCTTGTGGGTGTCTGGGGTGAAGAGAGCAAAAGTAATCTCTTAAGTGCAGGAACGCCCTCAGCACTTTAAACCACAGCATTAGAACAGGAGTCTCAAGTGTGCATTAGTAATGCTTTTGCCCTTTGCTCTTTGGAGGGATGATTTGCTCTACAAATACTTCATGAACCTCTTGAGACTGTGGCACCATGTTATTCTTCAAAAGTGTCCACTAGTAAATTCCCACTGCTTTACAATGTGGGCTTCTGTCACAACTTGTTAAATAATCATAGACAAATGGCATCTCTTGACAGGATTTTTTCTGATAAATACAGGTCTTTAAGACCATACGCACAAAAAAAGTTACGTAGTTCTGAGACTACGCAGAAGGTGCATTGGTCTTAAAAAGATCAACTTTGTTTGAACATTGTGAGAGGGCTGAGTGCCCCATATGTTCTTAAATGAACAGACAAAATGAGGAAGTCAGTCAAGGCTAGCCTTGTTTGTATATGCGTGTTCTGGAGTGTCCTCTTTTCTTTGAATAGTTGACAGATTAAGCACTGCTGAGCCAAATAAATTGAGGGCTACATATCCACAGATCTTTGTTTTGCTCTGCACAGTCACTGTACTGAGACTGGTCATCTCAGTATCTTGCCAGAGGGGATTTATCTGCTGAAGTTTGTTTTGAAGCATGGAGAATTTTGATCTGGAGTTTATGGTCTGTCTGTTGTAAAGCTGAAATATAAAATTATATTTCTGAGTGTAAAAAGAGCTTAACTGCTTAGTTCAGCTTCATGTGACAATACCTGTGCTGCAGGTCTGATCTGCCAGACTTCGGCTCTTTGCATACCCACATTCTGCCTTTGGTTTCAGCAGAATAAGTTACTGTATCTTTCACTTAGCCTCCCTAGAAATCATGCCATTAGAGGCTACCAAAGATGACAAATTCCCTGTTTTCCCTTGGCTTTTGCTTACTATTTGCAGCATGTTCTTCTTTTGGGGTTATCCTAGCTGTCTGTTGGTGCCACAGTGTAAGGGAGATTTGTAGTACTTTTTGCTCTGTCAAAACATTTGGGCTGATAGACAGGAAGTTTGGCCTTTTTGTTAGACTTGACTGCTGCCTCTTCGTGGTGTCAAAGCCTCTCACGGAGACTGGCCTGTTAGTGTGGGTAACTCTGCGTGGATCATCACTCAGATACAGACTTGATGTCATCCTGCCATCACCCCAGAACACTGATTAGAAGTGCTCAGTGAACTAACAGAGGAAACACAGTAAACCAAATTAACTCTTCAAAGGACAGCAGTTTTCTGGTACCTTCAGAAGCTTACACTTTCACTTTTTGCTCTTGGACTAATTGTGTATTCTTTGCCTTTTGACTGTTTGATCGATTATTATTTTGCATGCTATGAAAAATACCTTAGATGTCACTTAGGTAAGTTCCACACCTCATAAAACAGACGATCTAAAGACATAATTGCTCAAATGTTTCTGTGTCGTAGCAGACCTTACTTAATAAAGTGGTCCCAAAGAATATGATGGGAGTATGCATATAAGTTCATTTGCATTGATCAAACTTTAAGTGCATATTTCACTGCAAATATTTACTTTTCATAATGTGTTGCATTTGAAGTTTACAATCTAGAAGCTTTAGGGACTGCAAAATTTCTTCAGAGTCATGGCTGAAAATATCTGATGAAAAACAACATAAAGAGAAGATTATAGTTGGGGGAAAACAATAAAAGGTCAGAATTTCACAGCTGATGGTAACATGGGCCATATGTCCTTTCACTTTTAATCCCACTCTGGAGATAGCTAAAGATCTCTCTTAGACTCCTTTTCAAACATGTTTAGTACCACAGAAGGAAGGGATACATTTTTAACAACATCTGTCAGAATTTAACCCATTTTACATAGACAAAAGAGATATGGTAAAGAATAAATTTTTCTAATTTTTTTTTTTTTTAAAGCTAGTTATACAAGTTTGGAAGGGTTGGCTTCATACCGTAGGTCATTTTTTGTTTTAGTATATCTGAGACAGTAATTAGGTTTGGACAGCTTTGTGAACCAGTGGTTTTGCACCCATATAATCTTACCTTGACTAGAAGTGTGCTATTTCATTTGTGGGTTCTCTGTACTGCTGTAATTAAATAAAGTGGATGTTGCATTCATTTAAATATTAGCGAGAGAGTAAGATAACGTGTGAGGTTATCAATTATGTTGGCTTTAGAAAAAAACAAAACAGATGTGCCTGGCATTCATCAGTGTATTGAACAATGCAGCAGTAAGACGTGATGATAATACGTATAGATGTGAGTATAGTTGAAGCTCCTTTTTGTGTTTGGCAAAATTTCTATTCTTAATTTAGGTCCGATTGTAGTCTGTAACTCTTCCTTCACTTTTGCTAATGTAAATCAGGACTAATTTTGGTTTTTTAACTGAGGTCTTATATTGTTGCAAGGGTCTGGTCTAAAGTAACTGAAAAGGCTTCTACTGTTTTCAGTGGGCAATGAACAAGTAGTCGTGTAATGAGACAGTGAAGAATCAAACTTGCACGTTGTGACGAAAAGGATTTTCCAAGTAGGAGCTTTAATAGAGTAAGGTTCCCATGAAGTCATTAAATAAATGGCTTTTTAAGTATCAGATTTGTTCAAGAAAAATGTAAGCAGTTTTGTTGAGACCCTTAAGAAAAATAAATAACTGATGAAAGTGAATATGTGGGCTACAAAATACCTGCCCACATGCACTTCTAATTACCTGTCAGATATGCTCAGTTTTCTGCTCTTGAAGATATAATAATGTTTAGTTCACTCTGGCCACTTGCATGTTCAAAATTCTATAGATAACAAATAATGTTTGAAAAATACATTGCAGGAAATATACTATTGCATCATTTAACACGGAAATTATGATCGTGAAGTAGAATGATTTTACCCAGGTCTAAAATACTTTAGTAGCAGTACTGTCTTGGACAACTGACTGTATGTTCTTTTTGACCCTTAAAGCTTATCCTCTTCCTGACTTTTTTTTTTTTTTTTTAGGGTCTGGATGGAAATACAGCCAAATGGAACTTGGGTGAATTTTGTGAATGCAAAAGGCTCATCGCTCCACTGTGTCTTCCAGTGCAGCAATTTGCTTTTCTCCATACTGTGCTGAGGAAACACAGGCTGTCCCAGTAACTGAGGTCAGAGCTGTTAAATATTAACTTTCCAAATAAATGGGTAGACCTGTTTGTATTTGGGAATGTAGGCTTGGGGGCTGTTTTCTGATTCAGGCAATGTTCTGTTGGCACTAGGCAGCATTAGATCTGGGGAATCCTATATTTTCCTAGGCTGACTGGAGTTTGGCCTGCAGAAAAGAATTTACTCTGATTTCTGTATTCAGAGAGTAAGAGCAGACATGCTCAGAATTTTAAGAATTTTCTCTTTCCTAATCTTTCCCAACAGTACAGCGGTTTAACAATAGCTGTGCAGAGGATGGGTTATTTTTAGGCTAGATTCCTAAATCAGGGAGACCTAAGGTGACCTTACTGTTTGTCTGTCTACTGCAGATTCCCCTGGCTAATTTTAGCTAGCTTTAACAGCAAAGCAGTGTCTGAAACTAAGCTAAATAGGCCAATAGAATGGAAGAGACCAAATAATTGTACAAGAGAGAGACTGATCATAAGCTCGTGTATTATTAGGCAGCAGTAAGGCCATAAGATACAAATCCTTAGAAAACTGACTTCATTAGTGTCTGTGCTCATGGAATTCATTGATTGGTTTAGATGTTATTTGTTGGCAGTCATGTGGAGCACAGTGCTTTCTTGACTATGCTCAGTGCTGCAAGAACTGGGAAGCTCTTCTGCCATGGAAAATAGAGATTTTGTGGAATTTGAAGTGTACTTGAACTACTCTCAGGAAAGCAACATTTTGTATCTACTAGTTAAATTTAAACTCGACTGTTGGTCTAATTGCCCTCAGTGATTCCAACAGAAACTGCAGTTAGCGACTAACGACTCGTGCCAATTAACGATAAGGCACATGGGCAGGACTCTGTGTCGCCAGCCCTTGCTAACTGGACAGCACTTGCAGTCTCTGAAAAGTTCCCATACAAGGGGTATCTTCTTTGGCACTGTGGGGCTTCCAGGAACGTAATTTTTGACAGAGTCTATGAGGAGTTGCTGTTTCTTATGTACAGCCTGGCTCCGTACTGTGATCTGTTATATTCCTCTCACATATGGGACTTATATTCTATCATCTGAGTGTTAACACTGATTTATAACATGGCATGTGCAACCTTAAAAGAGTGTGATCAGGATGAGATTCCCTGCTCGTTACATCAGAAGGCCTCAGTATACCTTAGCTCCCAATGGAGTTGGTAAAAACCTCTTCTGGCCCCAACACAGGGTGAATTTCATGCATGAATGCATTTCTTCAAAGCTATTTAAGCTCCTAGAAATTCAGATAATACTTAGTGGGATTTTTAGAGTTGCAAATCTCACTCATCTTCAGCAAAGCAAGTGGGGTCAAGGTATACAGTGACATTTTTTGAAGTATTGTCTGCATCGTAAGGCATCTATTGAAAAAATACTTGACCAAATCCAGCTCCAAGTCTCCATTTATACTTGTCTTGGAAGTTTGCCTTTGACTTTAGTGGGAATGGACTGTAAAAAGAGTCAGTAATTGGCATCTGACTACATTATTGCACAATGTTATTTTGTGATTTATTGAATAGTTGCCTATAAGTGGCCTGTATAGTTTGTTTATTTGGTATTAGGAAAAACATTTATATCATTCTGTTACAAATTGTGGAACAGTCCTGTTGTGAAGGGTGTGTTTGTCCCCTCTACGGGCCTTCCTTGTCTGTGGTGTTCAGACTACGTTTTCTGGGAAACTACCATGGAGAAGAAAAATCACATCTCCCCTCTCCTCCTCTTCTCCTATCCCTGGAAAGAATATTCTGTTGTTTGTGAAAGGTAACTGCAATCAACAGTGTGATAGATGATGAATATTAACAATGGTGTTTTAGAGCATAAGCCAAATTCTAACCATTTGAAAGTGAAAGCTCTGTCGGCCCTCGTACTGTGCCACTGCTGACCACTGAAGATTTGCTAAGCCATCTTTGGTAGCATATTTGAGAAGCTTTTGGAGGAGGCAGCAGACTAACCCTCAGGATGATCCCATACAGCAGTTCCCTCCTAGTCCCGGCATGGACCTTCAGATGTATCTCACTCCTGGGTGAAATGGTTTCTATTTCAGATAAGGCACCAGGGCTGAGGAGTACAGCTTTGGGTGTCACTGTGTTTATGTACCAAGATCACTGAGAAACCAAGTAAGAATGCAGCTGTGAGCCTTTAAGCAGCGTGCCATGGAAAACTAAAACACAAAGTATGTATGTGCACAAGGGGAATGTACCCAGTGTTTTGCACATTCCAGCAGAGGCCTCAGTAAAGACTGGAATTTTAATTCTCATCTGACAACATTCCAAAAAGACAACTTACATTCTCTTCCTGCCCCCCCCCAAGAGATTAATTTAAAAAAATAATTTTGACTTAGTATTTATTCTGCCTTGGCTATCAAATAACTGTTGGAGTGCCAGGACCCAGAAGAGATTAGCTGGGGCACTTTTGTTTAGTTCCTGATTTGGATTCTCTGGGATTTGTTAATATTATCTATTTTCCTTCTTATTGTTGTTAATAGCAATGCAGCTTCTTATGTATTGTCATTCTAAATCAAGATTAGAAACATCACCAGCTGCATTGGTTTCTCTGTGGGGACCCTTCAAGGTTCTGTTTACTACCCCCATGGTCCCCTTACACACACGCCTGTTGATATAGTAGAAGGCTGTTAGAAAGGCAGGAGAGAGGAGAGGCAGTGACTCATGTAACTTCTTAACAGCACAATTAAAGTACAAAACCCCACCTATTCCAGTAGAAACAAAGATCTTGATCTGCACAACACCTGGTGTACAGTATTTCTGTGTTTATTCCAGTTTTTGAGTTTTGAATACAAATATGCAAAGTAGGCCAGTGTTTAAGGAATTTGAATTAAGGAAATATTGGTTCTGGAGCTGACATCAGTGTGAGATCAGGAAAACCAGACTTTGCACACAGTCATCTGTTGATTTCTGGATTACAAACTATATACAAAAAAGTGCAGAAGTCTGTTTCCGCTGTGTAAGTGGGCCTGCCAACATTCATAGTAACCCATTTAAGCCACAGCTGATGGCTAAAATAATCAGTTACCTAGTAGTGTAGCTGAAATCATAAAACAATGAGACTAACCACTTCAAATGAGGATGCTTTTTTTCCCTCTCCTTTTAATTTTAGTAATAGTGATAGTAAAACTTTTTATTGCAATAGCTTCTGTTTAGCACTGTTGAGCAAATGTGTCAGCTTGGGAATCCAACTGCCAGTATTTATTTTCTCTTTCTTTCTTTCTTTCTTTCTTTCTTTCTTTCTTTCTTTCTTTCTTTCTTTCTTTCTTTCTTTCTTTCTTTCTTTCTTTCTTTCTTTCTTTCTTTCTTTCTTTCTTTCTTTCTTTCTTTCTTTCTTTCTCTCTTTCTTTCTTTCTTTCTCTCTTTCTTTCTTTCTTTCTCTCTTTCTTTCTTTCTTTCTCTCTTTCTTTCTTTCTCTTTCTTTCTCTCTTTCTTTCTTTCTCTCTTTCTCTCTTTCTTTCTTTCTCTCTTTCTCTCTTTCTTTCTCTCTTTCTCTCTTTCTTTCTCTCTTTCTTTCTTTCTTTCTTTCTCTCTTTCTTTCGTCAGTTTTGGCCCATACTGTGACATAGCGGTAAGAAGCAGAGCACAAGACCCACAGCCTAGCAAGGGGGAAGATGGGATGGCTTAAATTACTTTTCCACTTTTATGATCCTAGGCAGCTTCAGCAACTAGGAGGATTTACAGTACATAGACAGTATCTCATGTCTGACATATGTCAGCAACATTGTGCCCTGTGGTCCTGTCCCTGGCAGACCTCTTATACTCGAACTGTCACTGGGGTCCTCAGAAGCTGCCAGCATGTTGTGCTCTACCTGACTTCAGGCTTCTTAGGCCCCTTTTCCTTGGGTAAATGTGCTAAGGTATGGGTGAGAATCTCTCCTCATAACTTTAATTAGTTCCTAACATAGATTAAGACCTCTAGAGATGTCAAAACAGATGTGCTGCAGAGATTTGAAAGCTAATTAATGTGTAGGAGGCAGAGCTATTTTTTTGCCTTTGCTTTATAGTACTACTATTAAGCTCAGTCATGAGCTGTCTGCTAGAGGGAAAGAGGACAAGCATCGCATCATACATCCCATATATGACTTACCTGTATCACTGATCTGTGCTCAGAATGGGAGGGAAAGCTACCCTGCAACAGTGCCAGACAGGGTGACTGGGAGGGATCTTCTAGGGAGGAAAAGGAGCAAACAATGCATTGGCTGCATCACTGTTTCTTGTGACAGCCTTTTGAGATGGCCTAGCTGCCTCACTGCAGTAGGGGCCACACTGGCACTGTTCAAACTCAGTGTTATGAAATGACGCTCAGAGCTTATGAAAAATGCCTCTGTCATTGCCCAAGCCCCCCAAAATCCTTCAAGACATCTCAGAATCCTCACCCCACCCCATTTCCAGCAAAGACGTCACATAATTGAAAATGCCTGTGGGATCAACTTTCCTTTGATACATGGTCCCTCTGTACCATGTTGGCAGCATAAAAGGATAGGCAAGTGGAAGCTGTCCTTTAGGAAGACCCTTTCCAGAAGGAAACCATTTATTTTCCCTTGTCTGATTGTTCCTTGGACCCTTTTAGAAAAGATGATGGCTCTGTGCCAGCGTATCTGCCAGGCTGCGCTGTAACATGGGCCACAGTGGAGGTGTTACGAACACTGCGTGCTCTGACTGCCTTCTGCTTGGAACAGCAAGAACCTGTGCAGACTGCAGGAGGGTCTGTTTGCAGCAGGTAGAAGCCAAACTGTCCCTGCAGATGAGGAAGACAGTGACTTAAAAATTCTTTTCCCCTGTGTAAGCTTAAGAACAAAAGCACTGAACAGTAGAGCTGGTATGTGGGCTAGCTGCCTAAAAGGTGGACCTGGGTTTCAGAAATAAGGTCATGTGGTTGTGCCAGTAAGGTCTGCTTGCAGAGATGTGTTTGGCTTAGGAATCGCCCAATTCCTTCACAGTCTGCATCCAAATACAGTGAAGTACCTGCTTCCCTTCTGGTAAGGAGGAAGAATAGTTGGGGGGAGACTGATGGGCCAGGGTGGGAACTGGAACACTCTGAATGCCTTACTGGGAATTGGCAAATGCTCTGGGAGAAGTCTGAGGGCCTGGGGATCTTAACCTATTTAATTATCTTTTTGTCCAGCATCCTGAGCAATGGCTGGGCATTCTCTGAATCTGTGAACACTAACCAAACCAAAAATGAACATTCATCTCTCTCTCTCTCTCTTTCTTTCTTTCTCTTTCTTTCTTTCTTTCTTTCTTTCTTTCTTTCTTTCTTTCTTTCTTTCTTTCTTTCTTTCTTTCTTTCTTTCTTTCTTTCTTTCTTTCTTTCTTTCTTTCTTTCTTTCTTTCTTTCTTTCTTTCTTTCTTTCTTTTTAATTGAGCTAGTTAAAAGCAGAGCTTCAGTCAAAATCTTGAATTTCTTAGGTTAGTTCTAGTTCAACATTATTTAATGCCTGGGTTTGATACTGCTTACAGCAGCAGTGAAGTAGTCGTCTTTTATGGTAGCTATAAATCTCCTCATGTATTTTCCAGAAGTTAATGTAATAATATTAATAGTTTTAAGAGTCTCTTATTACCAGCTGTAAGTCTAATTTTCTAACAAGATATTGCTAATGTTTTTATTCTGGCTTCAGCAGTTCATTTGTCTCAGAGCCCCTTAGAGGGGCAGTGGGTTCTTAGCCAGAATTCTTGTTTAGGTCCTGTAAAATGTAGTTTTGTTGTAACAGTAGCTTGTTCTTAATAATATTTATCTGCTTTCTTCATTTTTTATTGTCTATATTTTGCTACATCAATTACTCTTATATTGCTGATAGCCTAACAGCATACAGTTCAAATAGCTCAATATCCACAACCTGTCTCAACTGATTGTAATTACATTACTCTCATATCAGTTAGTGCAGCATTTCCTTCACCAGCTGATAAAATTTTGATTGTATTAAGAATAAAATTTTCAAACCATTAAATTACCTGAAAATTAATTTGAAAAAATATCTCCAGGAGTCTCTTTCACTGTCTGCTTCTGTGAAAAAATAAACTTATTGTCAGAATCTGCCTTTATCTGTATGTAGCCGTAAGAATTACTGAGGCAACTAATGTGTAGTCTGTTGGCCACATATTCTTGCTCTGGACCTTGCAGCTTTTGTTAGTGTAATTGCACTTTGGCAGTTGCTGTCTAGATGTATGGCCCAATAGATGAAAGAGGAGAGTAAGATTAAATAGTATGAAGAGCAGGGCTATAATCGGTTTTGTACAAGGAGACAGAAATACATCTTTCTGGATCATGCTATCTGATTGAACCTATGACATAGTCTCAACTTCGGTTAAGTAGAGGGAAATAATATTTTTGAATGCTGGTAGCTCCCATTTTCAGAGACTCACTTTAAAGGCCAATGTTCCAGCAGGATTTTTTTTCAGTTTATAGTCTTTAATAAAGGCTCTGTGGAAGACCAGATTAGATATTACCATTGCTTTGGGGCATATTGCACTGTTAGCCAGCATCCTAAGAAAACGATTACTGTGGCTCAGGATGCAGCCAAGGAACAAGAACTTTTCAGAGAACATATTACTCCCTCTTCAGTGTTGGAAGCTTTGTCTCATTCTGCAATAGAAAGATCAGGATCCCCTGCAAATTCAGTTTATTAATCCTCTTCTCTCTCCCATAATCCTTATGTCCTTCTTGAGTCTTGTTCCGGGGTGCCAGCAAGGTGTGTTCTGACCTATTTCTTCTTAAGTTGCTGCCAGATTGGTCTAAAAAGTGTCACTTAACCTTCCTGTTACGTGAAGATAGATCCATGTTTTTGCAGTTTAGTACCCTCTGGGATTGGTAGTCGCTTAAGTAGGGAATTCATAACCCTGGTAAACTGTGACTTTGACCAGGAAAAGAAAAAAGGACTGAAGTAAGAGCCACCTTGCCTTCTCCATGTCTGCCTTTATCTTCCATGCTTCTGTGAAGAAGGGATAAGCAAAGTACTGATATGAGATCCATGATTTAAAGTAGGAGAGTAGAGAAGAAACTGCCCATAATTTTGCTTTAGGAAGAACAAATCGTGGAGGAATATTTGATTTGCACAAGAGAAGTTCTTATCAGCTAGTACTGGTAATAGCGGTCTAGTCTAATGACTGGGTGCGTGTTTCTCTTTCTCTTGTATCTAAGGCAAACAAGTGGCTTGCTAGCTCCCTCTGCTGGAGCCTGGTGTAAGGAAGCTTGGCTGGAGGCACGGGAAAGGAGTAAAGAAACGTGCCTAAAACAGAAGGACTCGGTGTGTGTCATCGAGACTGTGAGAAACCAGATGGGAACATCCATCTCCAGAACGCATAAAATGTAAAGAATAATTAAAGGTTTGTTTGTGGTTGCATTAATTATGACTTTTCTAGTTGCTTTGGAAACACAAAACAACCGAAACCAATTACATTTAGAAAGTATACAAATCTGTATAATGCTGTCTTTTACTTTGGCATGTGCTGCTGTGCAGAAAATGACAGTCTGAAGGTAGTTTATTCGAGGCTGATAATTACAAAGTAGATTAATTTTAAATGGTTTCCCAGTTATGGAAACTAAAGCATTGTTTCAAAAGTAGCAGACCACAGAGTAATTTCAGTTACAGAAAGTGTGCTGTTCTGTGCATTTCAGACAAGACCTCAATGTCAGTGGCTACTGACAGAGTAACACCTGACAGACTTTGAGGAGTTTTCCTACAACTGTCTCGTCACCTCTGTGGAAACTCATCTGCCCATTAAATTAATCTTTTTTCTCACAAAAAGGCAAAAGGAAAGGTTTACTTACAAGGCAGCTTCTTATCTGGCGCTGTGTCCTGCAAAGATTGCTTTGTTTAAGTAATCACATACCTATAGTTAAGAAGGTCATTTTTCTGGCACAGGTGCTCAGTATGTTTAAGAGTTCTTGTTCTTAACTAAATTCTCATGAGAAATCCTTTGGGGGGAAAGAAGCAAAAACGGGACTGTGGCTTATGGGTGTGGTGATACTGCCCACTGAAAAAAGCCTTAGCTGCTGTTATGACAGAGATGTCTCTATATCTGAGAGCTCTTCAGTGTTCTAAAACCAGAAAGGAGGAATTGAGAGGCGTGGAAAGAATGGCTAAGATGAGAACATGTTTTCTTTCTTTTCTCTCTCTTTTGCCATGGTTGCACAGATTTCTACTCGGAATAGCTGGAAGAAAACTTCTAAAGAATTTATTCATGATTCCAAGTTTCTCCATGGCACACATTGTATTCTCTAATGGAATCATAAGGGATTTGAATATCGGGAGTGTCTAAAGATGGATATCAGGGGAGTGTCTAAAGATTAACATCAGTACCTACAATTGCTGCACAATCTAATAGTTTTAACTTTCTGAAGCAGGTAGTTGGATGCTACAGACTAACTGAAGGTGGTTAATTGCATGTTACAGGTTTTGCTGTATGGGCTCTCATAATCTTCTAATTTTCTAGAAGGTGTTGATATACCGGACTTACTGAAGTGAAGGAGAAATTTGAGGTTGATCAAAATGGGATTACTATTTTATGTATGTGTTTTCTAAATGGAATTTTTTGTCTGCAGTCTGTGATGCAGTTATGTCCAGTTGCAATTTTTGAATTATTATTTCTCATTTGTAATGAGATATTAGCCAAAAGCATCAGGCAGGGACCAAAGACTCATTAAATATCAAAGACAATCTGTCTGGACTGTGTACTAGAAAATGGAAGTAGAAACTGATCAGTCTATTTTGAAAAGATGAGGGGGAAAGACCAGAGAACTGTTAAGACTAGCTGGAAGCATTATGATCCCCAAACAGCATACTGAGATTTGAACTTAATCAGGAATGTAAAGCCCTGTAAATGGACAGTTTGAGAAATCATTTTGTAGGAGCTCAAAGTTAAAATAGTGAAGTTAGTAATGAAGTGGAAAGCTTTACATGCTGCTTCTCTCCAGGGCTAGTTTCATGGGTAACTCATGTCACATTGTGTTCTTGTGTTCAGAAGGCAACCGATCAATTCAGCTAGATGAGATACTATATTATGTGAGATACTTAGCACAGGCCACCAAGCGGAATAGGCCGACAGGCAGCCAGCTGCACATCCTATAATGAAATGCAGTAGTTCAGGTGAGCACAGATTATTTGTTACCTGAAACTAAATGCCACAATGTAGTTTGTTTAAACAACGTACTCCAGGATGGTAGAAGTCAACCTATACCAAAAATCCCTCATTTAGATTTTTGCCAAAATTTACATAAAATACAAAATTTCCTTTACAGAAATGCAAATAAGTTGTGATGCACAAATCTCATTAAATTCCATGTCTGTGCTCACATATGCCTTGGAGAATGCCTTACTGAATAATGACATTTTCAGCTGTTTCATGAGAGTTTTTCATTATGATTACAGCGAGGTTGCTAGGTATTTGTTTCTTTTCAAAGTAGCGAGGAACTTCAAACAATATGTCTCCAATCAATACCATTGTTCTTGTTCCTGCTGTAGATGGCAGTTGCAGGTGTTAACCCCTCCTAGGATTTGTTCTATTGTTTGGTAATCAGCCTGGATCTAAGTTACACGATTAGAAAAGATTAATTGGCCTACACCCAAAATTGAAAAATGAACACAAACACTCCTTTTTCTGACATGGTGTGACCTCTTATAATTGCTGCTATCAGCCTGCTCCAGTCTGCTGTCACTGATTCTTCGAGTAACAGTTTGGCTTGTGAATGGAAAGGGTATGTGACTTTATTGCATATCAGCTAATACTGGAAAACTAAAACATGACTACCTGCCTGATTTTAGGCTTAGAAGGCTACAGACTTAATAATTAGGTCCTTTTACTCAAAGCTAAATTTTTAGAAACTCTTTACCACATCACTTTCACGATTACCTGTGACACAGCACTGTCACCTTGGGCAACCAATAAGTCTCTAATAGAAATAAAGCCTGTAGTAGTCCGTAGCAGCAAGCAGACTTAGCCGAGGGAATTAGGAATTAGCCTTTTCTAATACCCTGAGTAGACGTTTGCACATCCTCTAGTAGAGCTAAAAAAACCTCTGCATGCTAAGGACTATGGGGAATACTTTGATTTTAAACTAAACATTATCTTACTATAACTAGCACACATCCCAAGGATATGGTGCTTCCTCCAAGTCTGACAAGGTAGGTGCTTCTCATTTTTCTATTTTAAGGAAAACAGTAAGGTAAATGAAGAGATTGGATGCAACTGAGAAAAGAAATGTGGTCTTCTTTTCTACCATTGTTTGAGTGGCCATTCGCTTGGATCAAAGGTCTTTTGCAAAGCAGGATGCTAAAAAGGCTCATTCTACCTGTACAGAGATAAGAGCTGCTGGGGTTTTTCTCCCAAGTGTTAGTTATCTCTTCCAGTATGTCTTCTGACACTTGAACTTGAATTCATCCTAAATAGTTTAAATCTGAGCTATTCTGTTGGCACAATAACTTTTTTATATACCTGGAATATGTTATCTAAGCAAAGACATTCCTTATCTTTCTTGCATGTAAAAGAAGAGAGAGATTCTTTTTCATATCTTCAAAATGAATAATGAAAGAAAATTTTTAGCTATCTGAAACGTGCTTGAGGGAAAAATACAGAGGTACATACGTATCTTTTGATCTGTACTTCTTAAATGCTTTATCATAGTTCAGGTTTCTTTAGTACTCATTATACTTGCAGAAGAAAACATTGCTGATACGTAGAACAGTAGAAATAGATGATGAATGAAGAATGGCTGATGTTGTAAGCAAGATGCAAGGCAAAGATTTGAAATTAAGTAATTTTATTTAATTGGTGTTATTTTTGTTGCATTGTCATGACTATCTCTTCAGTCATCCTTGACCTGAAGCAAAGGGATAGATTTCTGAACATCTGCAGTTCATCTCACTTTACCAACCACGCTGGAATCTAATAGGGTCACACTTAGTTTGAAATGAACATATAACATAAAATCAAATTAGATCAGTACAGTAGCTTTCCTTGTATCTGTATTGATTATGTGGCTGCTGAAATGGAGCTTGGTGGTGGTCTTAGTCACCAGCCAGGCCTTCAGTGGCTCAGATGAGAAACTGCCTACACCACGTTTTTACTGAGATGAGAGCTTGGGAGCTTTGCAGGACTGAATCGGTGCACAGCAGCCAAGAAGCACTAGTGAACATGGATGTAGCAATTCCCTATTTGTCAGCCAAACCAAAGAGCTCGATGGCAGCAATAAAACCTCAGTCTATCGTGGTTATATCTGGTTTAGTTTGTGCGGACTCACTTCTTTTGCTGGGTATTTATGCAACCATGTGTGTCATAAGTATAAACACACAGCTCAGACGTTCTCTTTGCAGCCCTAGCTACCAGTTTCAGGGGTGTCAATGGGAAATTCTTCAAAGCACCTTTCTACTTGAAACTTCTTGTTAATTTTGCTGCAGAAATCTTGCTTGATATACAGTTTTCTGCTAGTAATACCAATTTAAATGATATCGACATGTGCCTTCACTCTTTCCTCAGACTGCCCAAGTCTGGAAATTAAAAGTTCAAAAGTAAGTTGTGGGCAAACATAGTTCTTCGAAGAATCCATCTTGCACAAACTTCTCGGATAAAATGTGGATTAAGCTAAGGAAGCAAGAGTCACGCATCCTCAGGATAAGTGTCTGCAAATGGAATCAATCAGGGATACAGTCATCAGGAGTAATTGCATATGTATGTGTTCAAAGCTACAAGTGGTTGCTTTCAGTCTTGGTTCCATTTCAAGCCAGTTGTCAGACTTCCATCACAACTAATTTAAAACCTTTTGCATCAAGCTGAGGCCAAGTTTTCATCTTAAAAATACTAATGGTCCAAGTTGCCGTATGACCATGTTTCTTCCTTGTTTAGTTTGGGATTTATTTCCATTCACAGTTACAACTAGATGTGTCCTGCTAAAACAGGCGTTTGGTGTTCAGTTTTCTGAATTTTATTAGGGAATGATAATCCTGTTAATGGATGCAAAATATTACTGCCTTGCATGTGTTTTCTCCTTTTAATACTAATATTTTTAGCAGAATCTTGTGGGAGTAGTGGAAAGTGAGAAGATAATGTACACTTACTTGCCCAGCGGATTTGATTAAAAGCAAAAATGTTAAGCATGTGGTGGTACTGATTTAATTATTTTTCTTATGATCCCAGAAAGCTAAGGCATGGACCCTGTTGAGCTAGATACTCTACAAACACAGAACAAAGAGGTGATTAATGCCTGCACATGCAAAGAGCTAAATGGAATCATTTGACTGGATTTACATCACAGGTATACAACCATGTGATAATTGCATTATTTTGTCCTTTTGGTTGATTCCTATTGTATCTGCTTATTCTCTACTAAAGCGAATGTCAAAATTCTGATTAAAATGTGTGAGAGTTACTTAGCTGCAGTGAAACAATGTAACAACAGTTTACTAATTTAACAGTAGGCCCGATCCTGTAGATTCTGGAAAAGCCTAGTTCACTTCAACTTTATTAAAGGAGGAATTCAGCCTACTGCTGAGGGCTGGCATAAAGCCAGTCTATGCTTAGGTCTCCCCTAAGTCCTAAAATATGCAGTGCTTTTGTTTCTGAGCTATGGTAAATTTCATGTGGAGAATTCAACACCTCTAAGGTATGTAGGATTGGGCCCAGAAAGCTGTAGTAATTACTAAGAAAGAAAGAAAGAAGGAAAAAAAGCAACATGTTCTACTGCACAGCACAAAACACAGTACTTCTTGGTGAACGAAAATTTCTTCTGGTAGTCAAGAAGTTTTCTTCATCTTCTGTCAAATTAGTCTTGGACTTCATTATTTATGAATTTGCTCTTAAGACACTATCTACTCATAAAATATTTCTTGAAGGCTTCATTTCATTGCAATTCTGTTGTCCTGTAGCACATGAAGATGAAATTTCTTGAGGACATGTGGGGAAAGCTTCTTTGAGTAGACTAATAAGCAGGAATATATTGACAGGATATAAGTGTATGTGTTTGCAAACACTAAGTGGGTATGTTAATTTTAAATTTTGCACTTTTATCTCTGTTGAGCCAGGAGCTCTTTAAAAACTTACTATCAAAATAGGCCAGCTGGGTAAGTTAGGCAGCAGTAGTATGACAGTGACACAGAGACAGGCGGTTACTCTCCCGTGCTGGGACCTTGCTGTTCTGGTGCTTCTGCTGTGGTGACTATCCAGAGATTTGCATATCCTGGGTTTGGAGCCACTTATACTATGCCTTCAGTAAAACGATATCTTTGATGTCAGTTCAGCATCTTGGTTGTTGTGTTTTCGCAGGTACAACTGTTAGCCATGTTATCTGGAGGCACTGGGCTGTGATTGTTTCCATGAGTAGAAAACCAAAGGCATGTGAGGAAACACTGCCAAAACATGTTTTATTTCTTTGTTAATTTCCCTAGTCCACTTCTTTCAGTCAGATGCTGATATTTTGATGAAAATTCAAAATAGAGATCCTGGAATACATTTTAATTAATAGAGGTGAAGGAGAGAAGGAGTGTGCAAAAGGTTTGTGAGTGACCTGGACTGAGATGGCAGAATGGACAGCTCCTAAAGACGTGCAGACTGGTAAATATATTTTCTAGAGAAGTGTAATGTATGCACTAGAAAGGAACTTCCTATGGAGGAAGAAAGTGCCCCAGGTGTACCCTATTCCCCAGATGCAGATGGATAATTGCCATTACTGTTGCTGACTGGGCAAGTGGTAGTTTGATGGTACTCAGCAGGGAACAAACACCCATTTTGTAGTGTGGCACTCTGGTGATTGCTGTGCAAAAGGACTGATGGCAGGACACAGACACAGAATTCACAGAATCATATAGGTTGGAAAAGACCTTTAAGATCATTGAGTCCAACCATAAACCTAACACTGCCGGTTCACCACTAAACCATGTCCCTAAGCACCACATCCAAACATCTTTTAAATACCCCCAGGGACTCAACCACTTCCCTGGGCAGCCGGTTCCAATGCTGAAGAAATTGTTCCTAGTATCCAATCTAAACCTCCTCTGGCACACCTTGAGGCTGTTGCCTCTTGTCCTATCGCTTGCTATGTGGGAAAAGAGACTGACGCCCACCTCACTGCAACCTCCCTTCAGGTAGGTGTAGAGAACTATAAGGTCTCCCCCAAGCCTCCTTTTCTCCAGGCTAAACAACCCCAGTTCCCTCAATCTCTCCTCATAAGACCTGCTCTCCAGACCCTTCATCAGCTTCATTGCCCTTCTCTGGACACGCTCCAGCACCTCAACGTCCTTCTTGTATTGAGGGGCCCAAAACTGAACACGGCATTCAAGGTGCGGCCTCACCAGTGCTGAGTACAGGGGGATGATCACTTCTGTGCTCCTGCTGGCCATGCTATTCCTGATACAAGCCAGGATGCTGTTGGCCTTCTTGGCCACCTGGGCACACTGCTGGCTCATGTTCAGGGGGCTGTTGACCAATACCTCCAGGCCCTTTTCCGCTGGCCAGCTTTCCAGCCACTCTTCCCCAAGCCTGTAGCATTGCATGGGGTTGTTGTGGCCCAGCTGCAGGATTTGACATTGAGCCTTGTTGACCCCCATACAGTTGGCCTCGGCCCATCAGTCCAGCCTGTCCAGATCCCTCTGCACAGCCTTCCTACCCTCGAGCAGATCGACACTCCCGCCCAACTTGGTGTCATCTGCAAACTTACTGAGGGTGCACTCGTCCAGGTCATTGATAAAAATATTAAACAGAACTGGCCCCAGTACGGAGCCCTGGGGAACACTCCTCATGACTGGCCGCCAACTGGATTTAACTCCATTCAAGCACAACTCTTTGGGCCCAGCCATCCAGGCAGTTTTTTACCCAGTGAACACAACACCTGTCCAAGCCATGAGCAGCCAGTTTTTCCAGGAGAGTGCTGTGGGAACCAGTGTTAAAGGCTTTACTAAAGTCTAGGTAGACAAAACTTAGACAGAAGTGGGCTAGTACGTATGCAGTTAAGCAGAGTCGTCAGCTGCTGTATTCATGGGCAGAGAAGGACAGTGGTTATGCTATTCCTTCTCAGAAGTGCCAGAGCTCAAAGCTTCCTATTGCTTGCAGTCTGAACGGAATATTTCTCTGCCAGCCAAAGGAAGGCTGTCCTGCTGCCCGCAAGGCGTCTTTGTGCTGATGTGCAGAACTTCTCTCTTCTGGAAGCTGTCTGTGCTGCTTTGCTTAGATAAAAAGCTGACTGCCCTAATGTGAATTAGTAGAGTCTGTAAGAGCCTTTTAGTAAAACAGTGCTCTGCTGACTTGAATATACTTTTTTTTTCATCAATCATGCAACATAGTTTAAAAAAACGTGTTTAAAGAGCTTTTCCTTTCTGAAGCCACCTTAAGGTCAGTGGTACAGCAGTAAGTATACTAAACATGCATGTAGCTGCAGTCTAGATGGTCTCTTCCAGCACATATACATTTTACACTCCTGAGTTTTTCCTAGCTTAGTGAGTAAACATATAGTCTTAGCTGACTGCAGAAAGATTAGTTTACTTCAGTGGGCTTAATCTATGACATAGGCTAATCTTGATGTGATCCTATTATTGCAAGGTCAGGTGAGATTGTAGCTTTTGATCGCCTCGCTTTGCTCATTTGACTCTAGCATGTGTGTTTTGGAGAAGTTTTTGTCTTTATTCGTTTCTTTGAGACTTTATAGTCAGGAGAGAGGGATGGCTAACTCACGTGATGCCACCTACAAAAATGTTAGGAGATTGAATGTGAAAAAGGAAGAAAGATAAATCCCCACCCCATTATGTATCCCCTTATCTATGTCACTTGTTGAAATTTAGGAAGTAGCAAAGAAAATCCACCATCATCTGTCAGATCTCTGGAGATAGGTGTGACATGAGTTGGTCAGCTGGAATGTGTTATTGTGATCCATGTTCCTAGCAGAAATGGAGAACCTATAACTGAGGGAGCTGGTAAAGGTGGGAATTCTCTGTACAATTGCTTCTGGACAGAGACCTCGGTAATGGTTCTGTCACAGCTAGCTTTCATTTGCCTCTCACCATAAGAGGGCATGGCAGGCTGGTGGCTGTTAGGTCTAGATGTTGCTGATAGAGTAGTGATCTGTAGCTGCCCAGAAGCTTTTTGTTTCTAACGATTAAATTGGCACACCTCACCACTGAGCGTGAACTGGAGCTAATGTCATAATCAACAGATGAAAGGGATGAGGTGCTCCTGAGAGTTTGTGAGTGAGGGTGTGTGGTGTTGTCTTTCTCTAGAGTGAGCATTGCAGCAACTCTTGTAGGCAGTCCCCAGGAAATTAATAAAAATGTTACGGGTTTGCCCTATTCTTCTACATAGATTGTCAGCAAAAAGCACAGTTGCATTTTTATCTAGGGCTTGGTTGGCAGATGAGAGCAATGAATTTTTCTCCTAATTGGCTTCTTAAAATCTCCCTCAATTTAATTTGGTTTCACTACTTTGATGCACATTTCTTTTCTTAACAAATATCTGTCAACAGAAGGTAAAACACTACAATCAGAAAACGTCCAGTGTAATACTAAAATTCACTGGAATGTCACAGGACTCAGTGAGTTGAGGAATGAGAATAAATAGGGACCAGCAATACACTGAGAGGTGCTGAGCTCTGCCAGACAAGACCATCTAGGAGATGCAGATTCATTGCTCACTGAAGTGTGCTAGATTACAGTGCTGTGTTTCCTGACTGCATCATCTGTGATAGGTAAATTTAACTGAAATAAAGAGACCTTTAAGTGTTAGAGTTACAATGCAGAGAAGGGGGATCAATGCTATTATATTTGTATTTCTCCTCCTTTTTTTTTTTACTTCTGGTAATGTGTGAACTCTGAAACGAGATGTTTGGTTTGTGTAGCTGACCCTTTTAAATGAACACTCCTGAAAGTTCAGCTGAGGTTTCCCTTTCTCTTTTGGTAAGTTTCATTAATGTTGGCAAAGTACTTTGAACATCTTGCAAGATTTTTGAACTCATTACTGTGAAGAAGTGTGGGCTTGTCAATACAGTTGAGAATGTTCTTGTGAAAATGTAGGGATTGTTTGCTGAAGCACTTTGCAAACAATAATCACACAACTGTCCAAGGACTCCAAATGATTTTGCAAATATCAGGGAATTATGAGTCTTTGCATAGGTTTATATGATTGCTTCTTTTGTTCAGATAGGGAAACCAAGGTATTAAAGATATGGGATGACTTGTGCATGGTCCCATGGAAAATCAGGGCCAGGGCCAGGAAGAGATTATCTGATTCTGTTTCTTACTTTACTTCTAAACCTGTTCTACACCTTATGTTTACTTTTATCTTGCAGCTAACTCATACTTCATATTGTCTTGTTCTTCTTGCATGAAAATGTATTGCATATGCACATTTCTAGGTCACGGTTACCATTATTACTAATGGGTCCAAATTTATGTATTTTATTTATTTTTCTCATTTGAAAAGCAATTTTCACAATCAGAGCCATCATGATTATGTACAATACCAGTATGTTACCGTTTAGGAAAGGTCACTGGTCAATTAAATTCCTTTTCTGACAGGTTTTTAAACCTCTCCTGGACAATTAATTGCAAATAAAGATGGACAATTTGGCATATTTGACCTTTTCCATATGCTAATAAAATGTAAAAGTAATTAAATATTAGACATCTTAATGCTTGTATTTCTAAAGGGAGGACAAACAAAACTGTATTAGAAAATCCTATTCCTTCCCTTCAAGAAAATATATATTGCAGAATATCCACCAGATGGGGCTGGTGAAACTTAAAAAAAAAAGTGTTACTTTTGCATGAGAACCAAGTTGCCAAATGATGCAGGCAAGAAGTATTTACCATTGAAGATATCAAATGGATGTGGCACTAGTAACTATGTATTTGGAATTTCACAATGGAACTCAATGCTATCAATAAGAGAACTAATGAATTTACAAAACACCTAATGGAAGTCTGTCCTTCCCCTTTTTAGAACTGATAGCAATTCGTTTATATCTCAACAAGAAGTTGCTTCCCCTGTGTCAAGATTGATGGAGCACAGTAGGAAGCCTTGTTTCATGATTTAGTATGTTGAATATGAGCAGAATTCCAGTGGACCTGCTGCTCAGACCTTCCGTGTTTACCCAAGCAGGGAGCAGGCTTTTATCACCAGTTGTAGATGTTGTCTTCTGGTGGGAAGCAGAAATAACGTACTTCGTTGCAGAGTTACAGGCTCATTCTTTCAATTCTCATTTGTGGGCTGGTATCCAGTGGTGCAAGTTGAAGGCTTCAATGCTTACTTCTACTTAAATTACTCATTTTGTTTATGATTTAATTCTTCAGCTCTCTCTTTTTCTTCACTATACTTTCATGTCCTCTGTTTTTAGCTAAGTAAGAGACTTTCTTTCAGCCTTTATTTTAGTTGTGGGTGGATATGGAAATGTTCTGGATTTATTCAACTAGCTTTGTTTGACATCACAGTATTGCATTGAAAAAAGTGGTGTACTGAATACTGAAATGATGAGAATTTGTTACTCAGCTGAAATGAAAAAGAAAACTCTTTTTACTGTCCTCACCGAAATCTATGTCAACCCCCCCCCCCCCCCCCCNTGAGGCTGATGCTGATTGCTATCTATGTTTATACAGTATACATTAAAGTCACCTGACATGAATCTCATTTTCAGTGAAGGGGCCACCACCAGTGGCAATGCTTCTACTTCTGAAGTCAGTCCTTTTTGCATTTTGGATCTAGGGTCACCCTGCTCACACCCACAAGGCCCCCAGCATCCTTCTAGTCTGCCCAGCACAGCAGACTCACGGTGCTCCCCTCTAGCTCGTTTGTTGTTGCAATAACAGGGCTAGCATTCCTTTTTTATGACAGAGCAAAAGTAACTGTATTAATGTACAGATGGTTTCAGCCATGTTTTAGGCATAGGAGAAAAACATTTCAAACTGTATTTAACAGGAAGTATTTAAAGGCATTTTATTTACCACATCTAATTGTTTGAGTATAAACAGAGTGCTTGCAAAATAATGAAAATATAGGCAATATAGGAATATAGGGAAAAATCTTGACCTGATTATTCAGGCAAACTGATTGTAATGGTCATCCAGGGGTGAATGCTCTGTTAGTACTTTTTATCATTTGTCAGTCTAGGCTAACAGGTATTTTAGTTAAGTACAAGTAAGTGCTTTGTCACATAGACAAGTCTGTCTTTCCTCAGGGTTAATGATGCACAGAAAATGGAGAAGGTTGCAGCAAAGTTGGTCTGTAAAATAATCACATAAAGTGCAGTGTAATCCTTTCTGTCATCTAATTTATTGTATTACTATGACTGTGAAGACTGGAGAGAGTTCTGTTTTTCTATCTATCTAAAAGGAAAGTTACTTTTAAGTGGGCTGAGACTGAAAGAATATCATTGGAATTAATTTGTTGTCATTACCCTTAAAGTATATGTGAAATCCTAGAATGTTTTTGAAGACACAGCTTTGTACCCAGAGTAACGTAGGACAATATGACTGAGCTGTTGACACACTTATGTTGTTCCATACCAATTATTGAGGATCTCCAGCTCTGTGTGGCCTGTATTGTCTGAACTGCTGGGCTGAATTCAGGTTTTTATAATTCTCTTCCAAGCTTCTCTTTAATTCTTTGCATGCCACTAAAGGGGACTAGAAATTCACCTGGTCCACNTTGCTTCTTACAATGAATGAGAGCCCATGAACTATCTACTTGTTGTTCACCTACATGAGTTTTTAACCCACTAGTTATGCCACTGGCTAGGGAAATATTGTTCGTAAGTACAACGTTTTTCTCTGCAGAAGTAGTTTCCGTATTTTTTTAAACCTTTTTTGGAAACATTCCTATTCATCACAAAACTAAAAGGTAATAGTTTCACTGAAACTGTTGCTTTTATGGAAGCTCAGATTTTGCATTCTTATTTCTTCTGCACAGTAATAACCAAATCTTACATCAAAAATCTGTTGGTTTTTTTTTTTAATGGAAGATGGTTAATCAGTTCCACCAGTGCTACTGCATTCTCAGGTTCATGAGAAACTAACTGGGCCTGGGTTTACTTCTACTAATATTTGCATTAAATGTCCAAACCTCAAATTCCCAACATCTGCACTGTAACTTACACAGATTTATTCAAATGAGTCTATCTCCATTTCTTATGTCAATATGGAAATGCTTTATTCATGTAGCTGATTGGAGAATTGATGAGTGAAACGGGTTTCAGACAAAAAGTATTGGTTTATCAAAACTGAAATATTTCACAGCTGTGTTTTAATAAACTTAAAAATGAATACTGCTATTTTTAGCAAGTTTGCAGAAGACGAGGGGAAAAAAGACAAAATTGTTCTAAACCATAGCTGCCTTTCTGAGATAGGGATTTTTTTTAGCCCAGTTTCCTGATCTAAACTGACTGTCTGAGGTCACACAGTACATTTTGAAGACAGCAGTTCATGGCAAAATATCCGTGTTCCTTATGCAAATTATTTGGAACCNTGCTATCTATGTTTATACAGTATACATTAAAGTCACCTGACATGAATCTCATTTTCAGTGAAGGGGCCACCACCAGTGGCAATGCTTCTACTTCTGAAGTCAGTCCTTTTTGCATTTTGGATCTAGGGTCACCCTGCTCACACCCACAAGGCCCCCAGCATCCTTCTAGTCTGCCCAGCACAGCAGACTCACGGTGCTCCCCTCTAGCTCGTTTGTTGTTGCAATAACAGGGCTAGCATTCCTTTTTTATGACAGAGCAAAAGTAACTGTATTAATGTACAGATGGTTTCAGCCATGTTTTAGGCATAGGAGAAAAACATTTCAAACTGTATTTAACAGGAAGTATTTAAAGGCATTTTATTTACCACATCTAATTGTTTGAGTATAAACAGAGTGCTTGCAAAATAATGAAAATATAGGCAATATAGGAATATAGGGAAAAATCTTGACCTGATTATTCAGGCAAACTGATTGTAATGGTCATCCAGGGGTGAATGCTCTGTTAGTACTTTTTATCATTTGTCAGTCTAGGCTAACAGGTATTTTAGTTAAGTACAAGTAAGTGCTTTGTCACATAGACAAGTCTGTCTTTCCTCAGGGTTAATGATGCACAGAAAATGGAGAAGGTTGCAGCAAAGTTGGTCTGTAAAATAATCACATAAAGTGCAGTGTAATCCTTTCTGTCATCTAATTTATTGTATTACTATGACTGTGAAGACTGGAGAGAGTTCTGTTTTTCTATCTATCTAAAAGGAAAGTTACTTTTAAGTGGGCTGAGACTGAAAGAATATCATTGGAATTAATTTGTTGTCATTACCCTTAAAGTATATGTGAAATCCTAGAATGTTTTTGAAGACACAGCTTTGTACCCAGAGTAACGTAGGACAATATGACTGAGCTGTTGACACACTTATGTTGTTCCATACCAATTATTGAGGATCTCCAGCTCTGTGTGGCCTGTATTGTCTGAACTGCTGGGCTGAATTCAGGTTTTTATAATTCTCTTCCAAGCTTCTCTTTAATTCTTTGCATGCCACTAAAGGGGACTAGAAATTCACCTGGTCCACGGATGACAGACTACCTGTGCATCTTTCGAAGTGTAACTGGGCAGATACAGGCCCTGAGTTCATCAGTTCCAGAGCTAAATTCTACATATAGGAGAGGGAGGAGGTTTTTACTCCTGTTACAGGAATTCTGTCATTGCCAATTGTAATTCATGCTATATAATTATGCACGTTAGGTTGCTGTTCAAGACCTGGTGACATTTCTTATCTGTTTCCATCAGTATCTGTTACGGACAATTTAATATTGTGTTGCATTGGGCTTTGAAGACAAATAAAATAAATAGCAAATTGCTTTGCTTCTTACAATGAATGAGAGCCCATGAACTATCTACTTGTTGTTCACCTACATGAGTTTTTAACCCACTAGTTATGCCACTGGCTAGGGAAATATTGTTCGTAAGTACAACGTTTTTCTCTGCAGAAGTAGTTTCCGTATTTTTTTAAACCTTTTTTGGAAACATTCCTATTCATCACAAAACTAAAAGGTAATAGTTTCACTGAAACTGTTGCTTTTATGGAAGCTCAGATTTTGCATTCTTATTTCTTCTGCACAGTAATAACCAAATCTTACATCAAAAATCTGTTGGTTTTTTTTTTTAATGGAAGATGGTTAATCAGTTCCACCAGTGCTACTGCATTCTCAGGTTCATGAGAAACTAACTGGGCCTGGGTTTACTTCTACTAATATTTGCATTAAATGTCCAAACCTCAAATTCCCAACATCTGCACTGTAACTTACACAGATTTATTCAAATGAGTCTATCTCCATTTCTTATGTCAATATGGAAATGCTTTATTCATGTAGCTGATTGGAGAATTGATGAGTGAAACGGGTTTCAGACAAAAAGTATTGGTTTATCAAAACTGAAATATTTCACAGCTGTGTTTTAATAAACTTAAAAATGAATACTGCTATTTTTAGCAAGTTTGCAGAAGACGAGGGGAAAAAAGACAAAATTGTTCTAAACCATAGCTGCCTTTCTGAGATAGGGATTTTTTTTAGCCCAGTTTCCTGATCTAAACTGACTGTCTGAGGTCACACAGTACATTTTGAAGACAGCAGTTCATGGCAAAATATCCGTGTTCCTTATGCAAATTATTTGGAACCTTGGTACCAGTTTAGTAGCTAAATGCACAAGCCAGTAGAACCAAGCGTTGTGGAGAGTGCAGTTCTTTCCACTGTCCTGGTACTGTTCTGTAGCTATTCATATGAAAGTTGAAGTCCTGAATAGACTTGGGGAAATAATTTAAAATTATCTTTTCCCATCCTTTTGCCCACAAAACAATTTGA
>WEKW01029701.1:0-39677 GCA_013389905.1 Sula dactylatra
GACACAGGCAAGATAATATATGGCAAGTGACGCTACAGTCCTGCATTATACTTTTTCAATGAAATGTCTTCATTTCAGCTTGAAGTTAGGCATTTCATTAGTCCCAAAGGTGTTTCTGAAATAGATACTACCTTTTCTACCAATACGCTTTTCATTTTTCACATATTCAACAGAAAAATAGGTTCTTCAATGTCTATTGAATAATAAATTACCTGAGACGGTAATTTATACTTCACGTTAGTTTGATATCTTTATGTAACTTCCATAAAGTTATCTTCTAGAACATACTGAACTATCTTGCCATTTACAACCCTAAAGATCGCTTCTGTAACAGACAGTGATAGGGATATCAATATAGGATAAGGAATCGATACAGTTCTGATTAAACCTACACACAAGTGGTCCACTGAGGCAAACAGAAAGAAGTCTAACATGGAAGATGACCAGATTGTCTGTGATTACACAGATAAGCAAGAACCAGTCGAGACAGATGATTTTGACATGATACAGTACATCCATATACTTTTTTTGCATTTTGGTACACCAAACTTGAGTTTCAGGGTTCCTATTACATAATCCCTTATGCATGGCAAACCTTCCTCAGCTTTGCCTTAGGAATCATTCTCCTTCCAAGTCCATGACAGAAAGACAGAAGTCACCAAGGGCAACTAAATCATTAGTTACTTTACTTTTAGATTCAAGACTTGTTTGGCTGGGGAAGACAGGGTTTGCACTCTCAGCTGCCAATTAGTGTGAGCTAAAAGGCTTGCAAATAATTAAACTTTACATTTGTGAGTTCTGCACGTATTCATCTAGTTGTGCTCTGCTGATATTGTGAAGGAGTGAAAAAGCCACTGCTTTTTTGTTTCTTTAATCTGCAAAATAAATGACTGGTTAGAGCCAAACATCTCACAAATACAGGATTTATGGTGCATCTACTAGGAAGAAAAAAAGGCAAGAAAATTTAGGTACCTAGAAAAATGTTTAAATTGTTTGGAAAAAAAAGTGTAAGAGCCACTTAGCTTTAACAAGTTGCTGTACAAACTGATACCAAGCACGCCTATAATTCAGTTTTCCACTGCTCTGGGTACAATGAGGGTATCTGTCCAACAAAATACAGAAATGAATTCCAATTCAAACACATCACTTCCAAAACTGAAAGGCATCACTGGGCATTTTGCAGTATTATTAAATAATATAAAACATCTGTGCTAGCATATTTTTGATGAAAGTTTTGCCAATACATTTAGAGTTCAGTTAGGTTATGCAGCTGCCTCAGTGAGAAGTGAAGTCAAGAAAGCGTGCTACCTGAGTTAAGCACAAGTTGCTATTTCTTGTAGAAATCATTATGGTCCTAAAAAGATTGATCATATGTTTACTGCTAAAATTTACGTACTCTATCACTGATAGAGTAGTTGCAACTGCTGTCCTGAAGCAGTCAGTAAGAAATGTTTTTACCAGGGATGATCAAGGGACAAATCAGATTTTCCTTCAAGCTACTTTTACTTATGTAAGAATAGCGGAAGTCTTGGAAGGGCAGGAATGTCTCTATGTTCAGAGAACACATAGTTCAAGCAACAAGCTTTATTTTTTTTAATAGGTAACTTCAAAGAAAACCTACATCATCGATGTGTAGAATACTAATAATCTGCATCTTTGCGTTCCTCTGTTTTTCATCAGTCTTACAATCTGTTAAAGAGACTTCATTAATATATTAAAAGTATTTAATATTCAGTATCTAATTCTTCTAATTTCAACCGCTTTCTTGACACTCTTGCAGCACAGATGCATGGGATTGCAGTGTAGGGCTAATCAACCTCAATGTATGGCTTAAAAAAAAAATCCATTAATTAAAATTAATTTTTGATAAGACTTATTTTGTGAGCCACCATCTATATGATTAGGAAAAGGCTTGTGTAGTAACTCATAGCAGCTCACCGCTTTCTGTGCTATTTCTGCCATTTCCATGCAAAATACTGAATTAACTGAATCTTCTTATGCTTCACTTATCTAGCAGGGAATTTTTTCCTAAAGAACATAGAGAAAATCAGAGCAGAAAAAAATTCTAGCCTTTACTTAAAATAAAAGCAAATTTTAAAAAGTTTTTCTGTTATGACCAAAAATTTACGCATTTCAATGTCTGGAGAAAGAGTAATAGCTTAAGATAATGAAACTCACTTTCTATGAAAATGAAATGGTATTACAGTGTGCAATAAATGATTGTTTCTGTATTTTCTCTCTTTCATTAACTGAAATTTGACTTCCATTGGCAAAGTTTAATTATTGAACTTTTTATCTAAATAAAAAATGTAGAAGAAGAATTTGTCAGAAGACTGATTTTATACAGACTGATTTTTATCAGTCAGAAGATTGATTTTATACAGCTGTCAAAGAATAACAGGAACACGTTCTTAGTAGGTATTAAAAGTACTTAATAGCCTTGGATTCCTGTAGCTGCAGATCTTTCTACACCGTGGTGGAAAGCCTGAAAACCCAATTGCATTTGCATGCTCTCCTAATGTTTCCTGGCACATGGAACCTGCTATTTTTTTATCAAATGGATCTTGGTCTTTCAAACAATTCCACTGTACTTCGGAAGTGTTCAAGCTTCTACTTTCTCATTTTTTTCAAATATTTCCAAGTGCATGAGCTTTTATTCCAAGAATAGAAGTCTTGCATGACTGAAATTTAATGAGCCGAACAGTCTGCTTTAACGTTCCTCCTAATGGATCAAATAGATAATGTGTTAAAAAACAAACAAACAAAAACCACACAAAAAAATCCCCTCCTCAACCCCCAACAAAACCCAGCCAAACCTAAACCCCAAAAGACTCTGCAAATGACAGGTAAGAGCTGGTTGATAAGCTGTACAGTAGTATCATCACCAAACCCCACAGAGCGAATATCCACATGCTCTCCTCCACTGGTCCTAAGAAAGTTTGTTGCAGAAAGGTCCTGTGCTCAGGAAATTAAATTAATTTCTCTGTCCCCATTATAGCCACAACTGTTTCTAAGACTGATCTCATGTAGTTTAACCCCATGGATCTGTGAGACTGTTCTATCCTATCATATTCATGTGGATGTTAAATGAAGGGTCAGTGGTAGGAACTGTTCCGGAGAAAAAGAGAAACTGAATAAAAATCACATACATTCATATCATATTTATATTCATGAGTGTACAGAGCATAAAAAGGATAAAATATTTCAATGTCATTCATGAGATGATAGGTATTGCTGTAGGGAGTTCAGAAGTTTTATTAAAGAGACTCTTTAAGTACATATAACACTTGTGGTTTTCTTATGTATTTTCACTTTTTTTGTTATACTTTTATATACAGTAATATTTGCTAGATAATATTAATCTACTGTGGGAGATTGAACTCCTGAGGAGGAGAGGGGCAGCAGTATGAAAAAGTCCAGTACAACCCATTGCATGGATGTGCTGCAGAGTGCCCAGGCAATCGGGCAGTTCGGTACTTACCGAGTAACAGGAAATACAACAGCAAAGGAGGTGGGGAGTTCGGTTGCATACTCCTGCTTACACATTTACCCAGCCTAACAAACTGGGACACTTGAATAAACTGTAAGGTAGCTGTTGAACAACTAGTGTTAATGTACTGTTACCCTGTGGAACTCGTTGCCATACTATCACTGGGATAAAACATCTGAATGCTGAAATCCATTTGATACGGAAATACCAAACAGAAACAATCACAATCAGAGTAATAATTACAAAGAATAAAAATGGTAAACTGTATACATCCTCATGCTACCACTAGTAACTCTCTAAGGCTTAGATTTTTCCATTTAATAATTCACATATTTATAGGGTTTTTGTATTTATATAGCTCTTTTGTAATTTGTTAAATCTTCCTATGACATAATTGCTGTCCTAACTGGTAGAAAGAGAAGCTTGACTAGTTGCACTGAACTCCTTACCTAACAGTAAAATGGTAATACATCTCAAGACCAAAACTGGCCCCTAAACCACCTGTGGAGACATGGCTATAGACAGTAGCTACAAATGGTGCAAACGAGTTACGGCAGTACTAGGATTATAAAATACAACCATACTGACATAATGTTTCTTGTAACATGACTGATTTTCCTTTTGTAACTTCAGTGTGATAGATTTTGAAGGAGCCACTCAGGTGATCAATAGATATTTCTCATGGCATTTTTGCTATTTCAAACTCATTTTTCCTTTACTGTTTTTACATTCACTACACCCAAAGGATTAACCTCAGACTCCATTCACAAATTATTTGAATTTAAGAAAACATACATTAACTTTCCATCTCTGCAAAATATCTGTGAAAAATATTCCTATCACATTGTTAGTATTCATACCATCATCAATGCCATCATCAGTATAAATAAATGCATGTAGGGAAGACAGAAGCAATGGACAATGCTACCAAAATCAGATAGCAGAGCTCTTGCCGACTTGTTTATTAGTGCAGTGGCAGATGCCAGTAAAAGAGGCACTGCCAGTGCCCGTGAAGGCACCAGGCCTTATGCTAACCAACAGCACGGGCCTCTGGCCCTGCCAGCCTTTGTCTGCACTTGTCTTGGCCTCGCTGGAGCTTTGCTTTTAGCTCTAGCAATGATTTTTTTAATCACCAAGTGGCTATTGATGAATTTGATTTACTTTTCCTCAGCTTTGTAACTTGTGTGAAATCACCATAATTTTTAAAGAATTGTAATAACAAGCAGTTATTCTGGGCAGCATTTAGTATTTCTGACCCTAGCATTATGACACAGCACGCTGCAGCACAGGCATGACTGCAAAGAGAGGGGCACAGGGTGACATGGGAAACCCCAGCACTATAAACCCTCCAGGGGTCAGTTAAAGACAAACAGCTCTAGGAGGTGGGCAAAACTGTTTTTAAGGGTAACAAAGAAAACAATGAACAAGTCTATACCACGTATGAGACACTGCATGTACAATAAATTTAGTTACACAGATAAATAAAGTTACACATAGCTGCAGATCAGTGAAGAAGGAGCAAGGTGCAAAAAGCATGGCAGAAAATTAACTGGAGCCCCAAGCAGTCCCTAGAGTGAGGAGGATGAAAAACCACTGACAGCAAGGTCATGCTCTTCCCAGCAAAAGAGAAAGACTAACTCCTCACCAGCAGTGCCATAGCCCTCCGACACAACCGACTTGCCAAAACCTCCCTCCCAGGCTGAGGTCCGCAGCCTTGGGACCCAGGCGCAGTGGAAGTGCAGCATAACGTGAGAAAGGAGATGCTACACAGTGTGTGCAACAATTTTAATTTTATTGAGACTTGTATTATTTAATGTTTTTTTAATTGAGATTTTCTCCATAACAGCTTCCCCCCCCCCTTTACTTCTTTTTCTGTAATAGCTACATCTGGCCTAAAAGTAATTTTTTTATTAGCCTGTTATGATTTCAATTACATTTACAATAAATTCTTGACTTTACATAGGGTTGTGTTTCTTTTTTGTCCATAACAAATACTTGGATGATCAAAATAAGGAGCTAACCTGCAGTTAAGGCTAGGTCCCCAGTTCTGCAGTAGAACTGTGAGCTTTAACAAAAACAGAAGATCCAAATCATCTTATGCTTCTATAAGAGAAGGAGACAAAAGCAGAATGTATTCTTTTAATTATTCATGTTCAAAATCCATATACATTTTGTTTTGAAAGGCTAACAGTGTGATTAAGGAACAGAAGGAAAACATATGTCTAAAGAAGCACTGTAAAAAAAATGCTTCAGAAAAATGTTTCATTGCTTAAAAAAAATCTCTAACTTCAGGAGATATTTAGCTAGATATTTGCGCACAACCAACAGGAAAAAATGACTGAGTCACTCCAAATGAGTGCGAATTGGCAGGTCTGCAGAGCTCAGCACTACCTCTGTTGCCAAGTGTCATGCTTCATACAGAAGACTCACGCATCAGGTGTCCATGTCACACTTTTATTTCACTCTGCATAAATCTCACACAGAGATATCTTGACAAGGTTTGTTTTATGCCAACACAAGTACTCCATAAGCATTGCTCTGATGGGAACTGGGAAGACCAAGAACTGGCAGCTAGATCAGCTTAGGTGCAGTTTTGATTCCTACATCAGATACAGAAGTTACCCAGCAAACTATTGTGCCAGTCATTGCTGGAGCCTCAGCACTTACCCAGTAACACGTGTGTGATGTCCTAAGAGCTTCAGCAACCCCAGCGGTCTTGGCTATGCTCTGCTGCACTGTGGCGGTGTGCCCCCCACAGGCAATAACCATCAGTGGGGTTGTGATGGCTGCATCTGCCTTAAGCTGGACTTTGGGGAGACGGATGGCAACACAGTAGGCAAAGGCTGTCTGGTGCAGTGACCCAGATATCTTGCTCGTTTGCAAGTATAACTATAAATCAATCGCTTTACTCCATAAACAGTGGACAGCCCAGGGTGCGCTGAGCCCTCCTGCATAGCAGCCGGCTGCACAGCAGGATCTCCCCTTGAGCAGGGATGACTCCTTGAGGTTGAGAGAATCCATATCGTGTGGGATACTCAGTAAGTGAATTGGGAATAAGTGTGCTGAAACTTTGTAATCTTAGTTAAGTGATATAAATGACTGGTTACACATAGATAAACATTTAGACATAAACCGTTGACTAAGTCTGGATCCAGCTGCACCTAGCTCCTCTCTGAGAAAGGGTTTAGAACACAAGTGGGTCCTCTCTGAACTTCATGACTCAGCGGGAGAGTCTCCCTGACAGTTTTGTCTGTCCCTGTCCTCTTTGCAGTAAATAATCAAGAGTACCTTGCCTTCAAATCTTGTTAAACCACTGTTGCGTTTGCCACTGAACTTCGTTAACTCACTGTCTCATATCAATAAAATACATTGTTGCTTCTCTCTTGTGAGTGAAGTGAATCACTCTTTCTGCAACACGCACTAGCAAATTTAATACATGTTGACCTTGGTAATACTTCTGCTTTTAGGCTCTAGAGAAAACTTCTTTTTGTCAAAGGAATGATATAATGAAACCTGTCTATAATGCTATAGACATTATATAACATATTACCATTATATGGCAAACCACACTCAAACAGATTTTAGTTTGCCATGTAACTACTATTTTATGTTTTATTCTATTTAGTGTTTTAAGTTCACTCTTTCATACAACACTCACGTTTTGTTTAATTCTGTCTATATTTTATTCTACTTTGTCACATCTGATTAACCTCTGTTTCAAACTTTTACTTTGCATAAGCACACTGGCTCTATTCATATCTGTTTTGAGCTACATGGATAAATTGTGCTTGGAGCACTGCCTCAGTAATCAAATTGTCTGCTGAGAGTGCAGTTTCATGCTGTAATTTTTGCTGGTGGTGAACCCAGTGTAAACAGATCCTGCCCTCCTCCTCTCACACCCACTCATCCCTGCCTGTCCTGCCAGCTCTCCCCCACTCAGCACACTCAGCTATTTATGCTGATGAAAGAGGCAGGAGGAGGGGACACAAAGGCAAACATTAGCTGAGGATCTGACTTAAACAGAGTAACTGCTCTAGCCTCAAAAATATCCCAAAACAAACGAACAAAAAAAAAAAAACCCCAAACAAAAACCCCACAAAAAAAACCCCAAACTGAGTGTCATTTATAAACTGACCTGGAAATTTCACCTCTGCAACTTCACCTGCACAAGTACAGGAACTATCCTAGGGGGTAGGAGTAAGAAGGTGAGCAGAAACTAGGTAGGTGGCTTTTAAATCATCCTTGCCAGAAGAGATGCTTAGCGTAGACCTCTGCTTGGTGGGCGAGATGGTGACGGGGGTGGGGTGGGGGGAAGACGACACAGACAGACTGACAGGAGTACGGACGGACCAGACAGGACAACATGCATCTTAGAAGTGAGAGGTCATGATCCTGTACATTCCCCAAAGAAGATAATTAGAGGAAGAAATCTTCAGCATATAGAAAGGCAATTTCAGCTTTGAGCTCACTTTCCTTTGTATACTTTGTTCAGTATGTATCATGACATCCATCCATAATTTTACATTATATTTGAAGAAATATGGGTACACTCTGCAGATTTTGGCATCTTTGAAATATTCCATAGCAATTTTGCATTTTTGTCACGTTTTTCCTCTTCGTATTGTCCATGAATATTGCTCACCTATTTTTTAAGTAATTTTTAGAAATATATGCCATACAGGGAAGAAATACATTCTAAGAACTACTGGAAGCTAACAACTCCACAGTCATCTGAGAGAAGCGTTCTTCCATTTACAAAATCCCTGCAGTAGCTACTGAGTGATTCAGACCACAGAGCTAAGCTGACACCTGCTTTACAGGACTCAGGAACCCTCTGCATTAGGTACCTCCAGGTCTTTTACTTTAATGTGATACTGGTTCTTCCTTTGCATCTGCTGCCACCCTTGATCTTCCCAGTGCTCTGACACCGCACACAATTTGGCTGCTGGCTTACCAAGAGCAGTTCTTATAATAAAATGGGCCCTGCAATAATTTCATTCAGAGAAGGAGGTTTCATCCTGGAAATAGCAGTTTTCAAAAAGAACAACATTTAGCAGTAAAAGAATAATCGCTATTCCTTTATGTTATTTTATGAAAAGTCCCTTGAAGAGTATATGGGGTAAGCAACTAAAGCACAATGCCTCTCTAAGCACAGGATTCCTTGGAAAATTTGTTCTCCAACAGACAGAATGTTACATCTGCCTATGTTACATCTCCTCCACTTGCACGTTTATTTCCTTATCTCATCTTTTCAACTTCTTTAAAATACTTTACAACATCCCTGATTCTTGGACCAACTCAGACAGTGAACTCACTTCCCTGTTAAAAATGACATGCAATATTTTGCACCTGGAACTTTACTAGCCTGAAACAAGGTGAGCTAATTTATTTAGAGAGGAATGCAGGCTTCTTCATTAAGTATAATAATTCCTTTTTCCTTTTTAGTGACAATTTCTTGATTTTAGTTACAGCACACCTTCTATCTGATATGAGTGGAAAACTGGAAGAAGAATCAGTAGTACATTGCTATAGTTTTGTTTACCACGTGCGGTAAAAGTTCTTAGATAACACCACTATTTGTCTGTGACACAGTAGGGAGTAAATGAAAATGTTTATTCTGACCCCTCAGCAGAAAGAACTCCCTTAATCCACTCACTGATGAGATAACACTGTAGGATTACAATAATCAACTTGCAGTATGTCCTCTATTAGGGCACTGAAGACAGAGCATTTCATATCCACTGGGAAATGATTCCTTGCTTACATAACAGTGACAGGCTTTCGCCCTTTGAGATCACGTTTTTCACCCCATGCTGAGCCCTCAAACTGCTTCAGTATCAAATGACTAATATTAAGCTAAATACTACAATTCTAAAAGCCTGCAACTAAAAGAAAAATTGTTTGCAATGCCCATTATTGATTTAAGTAATGGAATGATAAAGAGACAGATGTTAACAATATACTTAAGCTTCTAAGCATCCTCATAGGGGTAGAGTTACAATGAACTGCTTGTGAAGGGCTCCTATTTAAGTGCAGATACAAATCTCAATCACTTCCTGCCCTAAGAAATTTAAAAATTGCTAATACTGCCGATGAATCGATTGCTAGGTGGATTCCACCACAGTTCAAGCCATGACCATTGCCTAATGTCATGCAGGAATCCTCCATTTGCTACAGAATTACTGAGTTTTGTCAAAATTCAAATAATGAAACAAGGGGTGGAGGGGAGGGAAAACGAGAGAATTCAGATAATTCATTCAAACCTGAATTTTTTTCCATACATTTTTCTAAAGGAAATTTTAAGTGTCAAAAAATACCTATCTTGTGCTCATTATTAAATGCTAAATACCACAGTGTTTTGAGCTGCCTTGTGGCCATTGTAAAGAAAACAGGTGTTCTGATAGATTATAAAGTGTGAGTCAGAGGATGTGCAGAACAGAATTTTAATGAGGCTGCAAGCACAGAAGTCTGACTAGCCTTTTGAACATGATGCTAAAACACTGAAAGTAGTCTTAAAAGAGACAAATAGCAGGAACACAACTAAAAAAAAATCCTCATTAATGTACACCAAGTGAATGTGATATAGAAAGTCATTAAGTCAGGTTTTGTAAGGCGTCAGTGGAGCTGATTACTGCAAGGTCTGTGGTAGAGGAGTCAGACGCTCCGGACAAGCCCCTCAGAGGTGGGGTTGGTTGGTTCTAAGTGGGATTCATCATTTTTGCCTTTGGTCCGTCTGACTCCTGCTGCTAAAACATGCAAATTTCTTAATGATTTGCTCGGTTATGTGAAGGTCCGGTCTGACATTATAGTAACAATAGCAGAAAAATCTTCTGTGAGCACCTAACCCAGCCTCCAGTCTCCATTCTCTCCTGTACTAGCAGCAGATGGCACAGAGCCTCTGTGTGGGCTTGCTGACGCTAGCTCCGAGACCTTCCCAAAACAGGAGCTAAAAGCATCCTTATCACATCAGATAACCATTCAAATCACTCCTATCATTACATTCACACAGAGCTTCTCCAACAGTTTTAAAAGATTATAAACAAAGACATTCTGTGATTGACATTTAGAAATAAAGTAATTTGAAAAAAAAATCATTCTTTCAAACCTGGTATCTCAGGCAAGTTTCTTCTGACTGATAACAAAACTGCTGGCTGAAAACCAAACATGGGCATTACTAAAAGGAGCAAATCTGGGTGGGTGTGAATGTAAAGGACAAAGTGGTCTTCCAAACTGACACCACACCCATTGCCCTTTAGATAGTTTTACTCACCCAATTACACCAAAGGAAAGTATAAAAGAAAAAAAAAAAATCGCACACCTGTGCACAGTTTAAATGAACACTGGCACATATACTCAGTTTTGTGAAAGCATTTGTTTTGGTATCTGTGAGATTCAAGTTAAGCATGAATGTAAATACAGGAGCGGATCTTTTAGTAATAGTAAGAGGACTGCATCAGATATAAATCCATGTGCAAAATATAGAGAAAAAATATTTTAAGCAAAAATATGACATTCGCTTTATATGAATTAACTATTTTAGTAAAATTCCGTAAGACTGTTAATTAACCACAGACTTCATTAAGGTTATTATCTTCCTACAAATTTCTGTCAAGCACACACTATCAGTATCAGTACCGTGTTTCTGCAGCTATCTAGTCCATGCTTTGTAAAGCACACAAGTTGTTAAGTGTATGCATTTTTTGCCTCCCACACACACTCTTGGACATATGCTGTTTACTTCTGAAACTCCAAAAAGTGAGCATAGAAAATTACTTCTACACAGAGAGGATTTCTTTAGCTCAGCCTTTAGAAGCAACATCCACTTGGGTTTCTGACGTTGGAAGCTAATGAGAAATGACAAAGCATTAACAGCAGAAGGAAGGAGATACTCATTACTGCAAGACCTACATGGAAAAAAAATCAGGTATATAAGTCAGTAAAAGAAAAAGAGCAGCAGTCTCCCTTCACAAAGTTCATTATAACACCAATGGACAATCTCTTTTGATGACACTGTATACGTGATTTACAACATGGAGTGAGGATCCACAGGCTCAAATACAAATGCAGAACAGTCTGATCAACTGGACTGTACTGGTTTTCAATAGAGAGGGACAAGGTTTTGACTATTTTCCTGAAGCAGAGAAGGTAAAATGGTCAAATGATGGGAATACCCCAGAAAAGGTATGGAAAATCCAGGGGAGAACTTTCAGGAAGCCTGAATATGAGACACCCTAGGGAAAACCAGGCTGCCAGCCTGCTCCCAGCCTGCTGGCAGCTTTACTGGCTGGGCTGGCTGTCACCTTCAAGAGACCTAGAAAGTGTAAAAATCCAGAACGCCAGGACAAGGTTTGAAACCCAAAATGTCAGAAATTGCTTGGAAAATGGGGCCATGTGTTGTTTGAGGGGGGACTGTGCTCTTCTGGCATCCCTGTGGACATATGGATGTATAAAAGAGTGTGCATGTGTATATATTTGTATGTGTGTGAGAATATATATCCTATGGATATATAAATGACAGCTTCAGTTTCCACACAAAGTATCCTCTAGCAGGAGTGGAGCTCTCAACAGCAGAACTCGCAAAACATAGGGCAGGTGCATACAGAATACTCCTAGGAGTGGCTTAATCCTTCAACCTTCATACTGTATACTTTGTGTTATTTTCTGTCAGAGTTGTTTTAGTTTGTTGTTCTTCTGGACAGATTTACATATTTTTAGAAGTATGTAAAATTAAATTTCTGCATATTTAGTTGATCTGATAAAAACTTTAAGGACATTTCCTTTTCACTTTCATTCTTCTCCCTGCTATTATAGCTTTGAAAAAAATAGTGGATATAAAACTGGTAAAGCCTAATTAAGAAAATCCTGAAGTTGAAAAAGTGCATTAAAGAAAGAAAACAAGTAATTGAAAGAGAAAGTACGTTGAAATTCCAGTTTATATCCTAGTAAGCAGAGGAAGGACCTACAACTAAAATGTATGCACCAACGCCTTAGTAAGTACAAATACAATGAAACTATATTGACTTACACTGAAGTGCCAGCCCACACATAAAATGCCTCTATTATTATAGCTTAAAGCATACATGTAGGTGGTGGGAAAGGTGACTGTGAGTTTCATTTTCCTTGGCCATATACTCTGATCTTTCTTAAGAAAAAAACACAACAAGAAACTGGAAAAACAAGAGTACATTGGGATGAATGCCTCTAAATTATTCCACACACCCACCTCTCCCAATCACATTCAGAACAATTCAAGATGCAGAAAACCTGTGACCCAAACACACTTTCTGCACTAAAAATACAATTTATATGACTTATTTGCAATGCTCATGAACAATACAATGCATGCAGTGGGTACATCTGTATCACAAGTATTCAATCTATAAACTGCCAAGCACCTTTAGCTAATTCTTTAGTGCTCCTGATTTCCCCCTTCAGTCAGCTGAAGATCGGTGGTGCCAAGGTTATTCATTTAGCCATGAACACAAGACCATCTCTGAGCACCTTGCAGAATTTTTCTCTTAAGAAGCTTTTTAATGTATAGTTAGGGATTTCTGCTCTGAGAGGATACTTGTTAGCACTTCACAATCTAGTGCAAAACATATGTTCTAAAAAGATATTAAAGAACAGCTTGAATGGGTATTTTGATCATCTTAACAACAGTTCCTATCTGGATATTCCTGTGCATACTGGACATTTTCAAGGTGCCTACTTACATGCACCCAGCCAGAAAACATGAGTGTTAGAATTGCATCTTTTTTTGATGAAAATAGAAGAAGCTTCATGGGTGTCTTTGTACCATGGACTTTATTTTCACTAGGATTTTTTATTTCAATTTGTAAAATGAATTATACAAATTGAGATTTTACAAGCTTTCCTTAGAAGAATAAATGTCTCTGCTTCCAAACCTGTTTCACCTAACTCCCTGTTCTCACAAAATCTTTCAAAATCTCTATTAGTACAATCCAGCTACAGTGTGTGGCCATTGCCATTAGGAATAGGTATTATTGTTTCAATTATCAACAAACGGCTTTCACGCATACTTTTTTCCAGTCTCACGTTCAAATGCAAACCTGCTCTAACAACAACTTCTTCCATGTTTCTGTTTTTTATGACTCTAAAAGGAAGCCCTAACATCAGCTTAATGGAAAATGTGTACTTGATTGTATTCTTACCGATTTCAGCAACAAAAGTTACCAGTAGGAAAGCCCAGGCTCAGAGCAAGTAAATGTTCTAAAGTTTTAGCATTAGTGTGCTATAGATACCGTTTAAGTTACATTTTAAAATAACTCTATTATAAACGTTGCATATTAATCACTTGCCTACAGAGAGTAGATAGGAGCTCGACAGTGTTGCCAAAGAAATGTCAGTAAATGAAAACTAAGTGCCTAAGTTTACCATTGGAGAACAATAACTCTTCTAATTATTGCACATAAGTTAGAGCTTTTGTGTGGTAAACACCTAATAATCAGTAACTGAAAGTTAACCCTTCAGGTTTGAGAACAAAGCATTTAAAATATTTCAATGACAATACTAGTGCAATGGCCCTTTAAAATTAAAATGCATGAGGTTTAGTAGTTTACACTCTGCCAATTGCCTAATTCAGTTCAGAATGCTCAGGTCTTCAAGGAAATAATCTTGTTAAAGCATTTCCGTTTCATTCCATGTCTTCCATAGCACATAAAAGAATAATCAAAGCAAAAGGACCATATACATTTGGTTTGTTTTTTGGTTTTTTTTTTTTAAGTTGATTTCTTGGCAATAACCAGTGCATGAGCAGGTCTATAAATCAATTGCTTCAAAGGCTTATTCCAGGCAACTAACTAAAGAGAAATGTTTAATTGTCCCAAAGGGATCTTTAGCTTTGCTTCCCTTCCTCACAATGATAAAACTGAAAATTGCACAAATACACACCTAATTTCAAATACCAAATTTATCAGTTCCTGGTCTTGTAAAAAACCGTATACCCCAAGCCAGACACATCAATTTACAATTAACATCAGAACTGTATCACCTTTCCCTCATCCACATAAAATAATTTCCTGGCAGCCCAGCTCCCAGAGCTCCAGGTGGGAGCTGTACAGCTCAGCTGGGAAACGGGAACCCCACAAATCTTCTCTTGGACCACAGAGGGGCACAGCACGGCATCACCTCACCATGCAGGGCATTTTGTCTGGATTTCAATGACTTAGAAAAGAGGTGGAGGCAACAGAGTCATTGACATTGCTTTAATAATGGCTACAGACTAGTAAGCATACTAAGCTCCCTATTCTAGTCACTAATGCACTAAATGGTCCACCAAACTTTGTCCTTAATTGAAGGAAAACATACAGTAGATGTAAAGAAAACCATCCCTCATTTTTTTTTTGCCAAGATTTCATTTACAAGCACAAAAAACTTTCAGAGGATTTCCATATTTGAAGTACAGCCAAAAATGGTACAGCAAGAAACAGCTGTAACACAGCCCATTAGATGTATTCATTTTTGTTTTCTGAGCATCATTCCAGTGGCACAAATGATATTTCCCACATGACCTCAGTCTACAAAAATGATGATGGAGGCTTCATAAATTACTGATGCATTGCTTAGACATACTTTAGAAAATTAATGAATTCTTCATGAAGCAATGGAATGACATGAAAGCTTCCAATAGAGATTGCATGTAGGTCTTCCTTGGGTAGCTGTTAAAAAGAAAAGCCCCTTTAGAATTGAGATTAAGTTGGCCCAGCTTCACAATTAGACAAAGCACTCACACAGCAATGAAATTAGGACAACTTCATTATTTTCCAGCACTCTAAAAAGAAGTATGCACAAAAGACTAATAAAAATTACACAGCAATAATATAAAAGAAAGAGGAGAATCAAGACTGCAATGAGTAAAGACGGGACTTGGCTGTGAATTCTAGTGTACAGTAGCACAGACTGCTGTGTGCAACTAATATCTAGTAAAAATAGGCCTCTCTACCTTCTATCATGTCTCCTGGAAATTTGTCAATTGAGAAAGTAACTGACTTTACAGTACATTAATTACTGCATGTTGCATATTTAGCGACAACTTTAAGTTCTCACTTGGGTTACAAAAAAATCCACAAGGTCTGTAAAGCATATACCAACATGTGCTCTAATCTATTTCCATTGAATTTTCAGCCCCAGAGAACTCAGAAAAGCAGCACACGAGAACAAACTCAGAGAGATACATATTAAATACTAAAATGTTTTCAAATTATTTATAGAAAGATCATCTCTGCCTTCTCTCAATGGATGCTAGTATTTAAAAAGTTCATATTTTCTTTTCTTCTCCTAAATGTCAGATGTTTCCTACATCTTATTTTCACCTAAATATGCAGGACAAACGTACACCTGCTGCTCAGATAATCCTGCATGGCTAATACACACAAACAAACTGAAAACAGTATATGCTTTTCTGGAGTGTGTTTAAAAACAATGTGCCATTTCCAAACAGAAAAATTGTACAACAAGCTTTTCTTAAGCCAGGGCAAAACAGGAAATAAAACGGTAGCTAAGGTGACTATAACCAAATACCCATGACCTGTATCATGAAAGCTCATGTCCTTCAGCCTAACGTTAGGCAGTCAAGATTGCTGTGCAGTGAAGACTACAGCTGAGACAACACCGTTCAGGATAAATGCTAGACAGCTCACACAGAGACACGTAGCTAGAAAATTCTTTGGGACAACAGGACAGAGACAGACTAAGACAGAGATACTGAGCGCTCTGATCCAGCAAGGTGTATAACCATGCGCTTAACTGTCAGAGTGTACAATGGACTACAAAGGGACTGTAGAAATGCTTGAATAAAATGTATGCTTAATTGCTTTGCTAGACTTGAAGCCTGATTATTAAAGCATCTGGCAACCCTACTGCAAACAAGATTTGTATGTGACTACACTCAGTGGAGCTAAGCAAGTCTGCTGAAGAATGTAAATGTTTTCACGGTAAGGGCCTCATTTGTTTGTCACAGTCTTTCTCTGCTACTTGCTTATATTAGCATCACTCAGAAAACCTTAAAAATCAAACAGAAACATGGTGCTTTGTTTCCAGAAGTATCATCATACACATATTGCCGTCACTCGTGCTGCAACCGACTTATAACCATGATAGGCTCTATTATTTTTCCTTGCTCTGATTATTGTCATCATTCCTGCAATGCCATAAATAGGCCTTGCACTTAAAATATTAGTTTCTTCCTCAGGTTTCTTGGATGTACAATTGCAATATTGAACTGTTTATGGTTACTAGATGCTATGAATTCCTCTGTCATTTCTAGGAACCATTTCTTTTAACTACATATCCAGCTCTACCTTAGAAGGAACAGATCCACATAGGAGAATTTAATTCCTTAAAATACGCAGTAGGTAGCAGAGACCTTTTAGAATATGAGGGAGATGATATTTGTAAACCCACCCATAAGCTTGAGATAAATGCATGTTTTAAAAGACTACTGAAATGGAAGTACTTTAGATGATGGGATTGAGGAATGAATCCACTAAGGAAGCAGAGATGCTTATGATTAAAAAAAAAAATCGTTTGAAAGTTTGCAGACTGGAAAAAAGCATTAAACCCAACACTTTTTGTAAACAACCAAATACTTTTTATTTATAAAAGTATTTGGAGTTCATTATTTCTGAACTACTTATTTCACAAGTAAATGAATACATCATTCAAGGCTCTACAAATAAAAACCACGTGCAGAACATATGCTTGGCATATCAGAGTTATTCAGGAGAGTAACAAATTACATTTTTTAATTATCGTTGGTGGGCTAAAACTGTAAAAGCCTTGTGCAACTTCCTTCGAGCAATATTCTGAGTTGACACAAAGATCAATGGGGTCATCACATCTTAATGAGGACTTTGCTTGCNGACTTTGCTTGCAGAGGAACCCCAGATGAACTGATCCCTGAGTTCATATTATCAACATTTTTCTCTAAAAGGAGGAAATTTGGAGTACAAATACCTTTACAACCATAACAAGAACTGGTACTAGTCTCCAGCAGAAGGAGACTAGAAACAGATTTAATGAAGGAATCAGCTAATTTTTTTTTAAAGAGATTCTCCACCAACCTTAATGACAAGAAGTTTGGTGTCACCAAAGACATAGGTCTGAAAAAGACAGAAAGGCAGGGAGAAGCTTACTCTGCCCATGCCTGTCACTCCATAACAGTAGTGGTATAAGGTTTTGCCAACATCTTGCTTTTTTTCAAAGAAATGACTAATGTGTGAAATCCCATATCGTATCTACAAAGCCAGCATGTTGTCCATGCATAGCAGACAACACTTATCCACAGTATAATGGCACACAAACAAGGACCTCACACTAGGTCTTGAAGTACGTACTGCAAAAAGCTGACCTCATCACCCTTGTAGTGAAACTCCCCTACCCATAGAGGATTCTGGGCAACAGTGACAGACAGGTGATTTCCTTAGCCAGCTGAAATTAGTGAAAGACTTTCCAACTGAACAAGAGACTACACTTCCATGAATTGTTGGGATTAATGGTCTATTTTATTGTTTTGTTTTGCAGAAGGAGCTCTGCAGGTTTTCTAATAGTCACGTGCCCTAAGTATTTACAAACTTGTACATCCTTATGGATGTGTAATATGCCTCTGGAGTCACACAGGGGAACCATTCAGTAATGGTTTGTGGAATACATTGATGGCAAAGCCAACACTGCTCTGTAGCACTTACATTCAGAAAAAAAATCACATATGAAAAGAAAAGAAAGAAATCTAAGAATGGCCTGCCCAGTCCTACTGGGTATAACACACGTGTCAGAGCTTCATGCTCCTATGCCACAGAAAGACCTGATGCTGACCAATGTGAAGTTTGGACACATCCCAAACGAGTCACTATTTGTGTCAATTTGAGAAGGTCATATCCAGCCTCATAAGAAAACACATGGCACAATTCCACTCAGACAGAAAAAATGAGACAGTCTACTTGCTTGAAGGTTCCTGTACATCACATCCTATACAACATAGAATTATTTTTTTCCAGCTGCAAATATTCAATCCAATAGGATGTATTGGTTTAGAGACAAAAAAGCACAGCCAACAAGATCATCTTGAACTGTTTGACAGGTTGTTTCCCCTTCTGAAAGCCTGAGATTGTGAACATCTATCAAGCCATCCTTTCTAATTTAATTGAGTTATAGTTTACACTCATAACCAAACAAGAGAGTAATGAGTTTCAATCACAGGACACTAGCAAAGAGTTTAATTTATACAGATAATTAAAATCACCATCCTACTGTCCTTTCCTTGTTCTTGGTACTGTATTAGAAATTGTAGATAGTGGAACAATATCGCCGGTGATCCTCTCATCGAATTAGAAACTTCTGCAGAGATGAGTAGCAATATTCCTGCTTGAAAGCAGTATCAGGCTTCACTACACTGAACTCAACTGAGCAGAGCACAATCCCAACTTCTTTTACTTATCCCATTTTTTTAAAGATCCAATAATACCTTCCGAAAGGGCTTCCAGCAACTTGCTATGGTTTAATAGCATTTTAGCAGTATTAATAATTAAGTAGAGATTATAAATGTAATAAAAACATATACATCTTCTGACTGAATAATTAAACAGGTGCAGGCCCAAACTTAAATGTAACTTGGCATTCATTATTTTACTTAATTTAGAATCAAGAGCATGTATAACTTTCAAAATGCTAATTAGAAATGTGAAAATAAAATCTTAAAATTGTTTCAAAGAGTAACATTTTGCATGATTTCTGAATTAACCTAAGCCAATCACTTCTTCCTCCTAAGAATTAAACAAGAATTCAATTAGACAAAACGATTAAACAGGCAACTTTAAGAGCAACTCTTCTTTTTGCACTGGAATATAAACACTTATCTTAATACCAAGCTAGGCACTGTTAAAATCCCTTGTATTCAAGAGAATCGTGGACTCTTGTTATATGAGGCAATTTTGATATCAGGAAATCAGTCGCTTGATTATTTTTGTTTATTTATTTATTTTCCAAACTAAATTAGTGTTTGCCAAAACACTTCAGATTAGAAAAATAGCTTTCTTAGGAAATTACAGCTAGTAGATTCACACTTCTTACAATCCCCAGGTCATGTAAAGTGTCAGGTTTACATAGTTAGAAGTAATCTGAGCAACCAGTAGCAGAACCACCTGGATAGATGATCCCCATTTATTTCTGTGGGGTCAGTAAAGACTTTCCAAAATAAATCACTTGCAAAAATTGTATTCAAATAAGGACTGGGAGACACTGACTGCCCATGTTGTTCTAGGATTCCAGAAGGGAAACATTTTCCCACAGTCTCACAAAGCTTTGCACGTACTTCATATCATCATGTGTATGAGAGCTGGGCTGGAAAAATGATAACTTCAATCTGTAGGTAGTGCGTGAGGATGAGAGGAATTACCGGCACTATTCTGCTTGACATGTCAATAAAAATACCAAATAATTCATACATTATCACTTGCTTCAATTGCTCTTCATGTTCATCAGGGTATTTTCTCTAGGACCAAATAACATTAGAACCTGGTCACTGAACAAAGGATAGACAAGAAAAAGAAAAGAAAGAAAAAGAAAATAACCATCTGTTGCCCCTTCTTTGCTAAGTGACACTCACTTCAGAAGAGCACGCAGCAGCTGTACGTGCAGAAAATGAAATTAAAAAGCAGCATAACAAGCAAAGTCTGGTACCTCCCTGTACCAGGACACCTAAATATCCATCACAGCACTTCTGGAGTCATGTTGCTACTGGGGGGAGAAGCACAGCACATGAGAGGAAGAAGAGTGTGGCACAGCACTGGTCTACACGCTCCTTTCTCTGACTGCCTTTTCTGAGAAAGGGCAGAGGTTTATTCAAGAGGGAAATAGCCATGGAAAGTCAAAGGAGAGAAACCCAGAAAAGTAGCAGCATTAAGAGGCCAAGGGAAGGCTAGAAGGAAGCCAAGATAATGAGGGCAGGAAAGGAGCCAGCTAGAACTGACAGTCAATTAGCCGCAGGGCAGAGAGAGCCCCGTCAAATCTTCAGAAACACCCCTTCAACGGCAAAAGCTCCCTGTTTTGGCTACCTTTTCAGCTGCTTCAAACAACAGGGTTTCCTCATGCTGCATGAGACAAGGAAGCAAGAAGGTGTCACATTGGCCTGGCAATTCTTCCTCCGAGGAAGAATCTTTGCATATTAATAGATAATTAACACCACCTGCTTATTCTCCTCCAGGCAAGGGAAAGGAGCACCTTGCAGATGAGACTGCTCATTGCTCTTCTCCTCTCCTCCATGTGCACACAACTCTTGAACGTGACCTCTGGTAACAACCACTCATGAAGAAAAGTAAAATACGCTGCCCAACTTCTCTGTGTGAGTAAGTATGGTCACAGCATTTCCCTGGATAAGCAAGGGTTTGTTTTCTCACTCTGGCATTGTTTTGTGTTACAGTGTTTTGTTTTTCAATAAGGCTAGGTACTAGCATTGTTGCAACAAGTTAATTATATTCTATTTTAATAAGCAACTTGGTTTAATCTCTGCTTGTATGAGATTAAACTCTGAACCTCACCTCTGCATTTTTTTTTCATCAGGGAAATACCAGACTGTCAGTGGCAGTCACGAATTATGCTTAACCACTGTGATGCTTATTAACTATTAGTGCAAGTGTTCTGCATGGAATATCTGCAAGGATCTCAGTGATTATGGTCTTAGTGATTATCCCAGCCCTCCAAAATTTGGTGTGAGGAATTCCCCTTGCACAGACTGCTGGTCAGAAACCGCTGGCTCTGTACAAAGCACCCCAAAGTAACCAGGAGATGACACTGAGGTGTGCTGAGATCCTACCGCCTCTTGTGCAAGAGCTTGTGGACAAGTCACCCAGCTCTGCTCCTCCCTCGTGCTGTTGAAGCATGTGATGAAGATGCCCATGCTCAGGTTACAGCACTGGTGCACTTATGCCACATTGCGGATCTTTGTGTAAACTACGAGGCAGTGACAGCCTCTCCAAGCCCCCTCCTCGCCCACCTCAGAGAGGTCCCTCTTTGGGGATGAGAGTGTCAGAAAGGGGACATACAGCCCAGAGGGACAGATATGCCTCTTGGCCCAGGGGTTCCTCACCCCTCTTTGATTTTGAAAAACAAAGCATCGTGTTCAGTAGAAATGCAGAAAATAAATCAATTGTACGTAAGGGTTGAGAAGTTTACAGATTTATCTAAATCATAATTTCAGCTACTTTAGCAGACCAGGCCAGGCAGAGTTTTTTCTGACAAGTAGCTGATGCCGCCTCAGATGGTTCAGCGGTGTACCCAAGGCATCCACCAAACTCAGAGGTGGGTATTAACCTGTGCCTACCTGTACGCCTTCCCCGCCCGCTTGTCAAGCAGGAGATGAGAAACACTTGATTGCTTTTTCCTCGTGTGTCTTCAACCTTACATTTTCATATCAGGAGTTCAAGGACTCCTCCCAGTTGGAACTATTGGTCAAGTGACAAGTAAAACAGTCCAGCAAAGAGAGCGCACGCTTGTGTTTAAAAACTTTTCCCCATTTTGTGACTTGCTTAGGACTTGCTGGCCCAGTCATCTCCCGCACAGCCACAGGGTTTTGGTTACTGGTGGAACTACAACCGTACGAACATAGAAATGACCATACCACATCCAACCCTGTACTTCAGGATATACTGAGTTTTCCAATCCACACAGTTGTGGGAAGAAATAAGGAAGTGGAATTCAGTTATACGAAACAACTAAGGGGGAAAGGAAACCCAAAGCCAATTCTTTCTGTTGAAAAGCATGAACATGGAAGAAAAATTAAATCTTGATTTTAATCAGAAATTGCGGGGGGGCGAGGGAGGGAGGTTGTCCCAGATTTGCCTAACTGCAGTATTTCTACAATACTGTGCTGTATTGGAGCCCTTAGTTACTGCTTCTCACTGGCAGGTTAAAGAAGTATTTTCTCCTGCAGGATGCACATGATTTTTCTTACTATGGTTTTAAGACAAGCTTCATACTCAGGAAACAAAAAAAAAAAAGTCAATGTTGTATAGTATTTAGATTTGCATATTTAAGTAGCCATGACGAATTAATCACAGCAACAATGAACGGGGGGCTGAGGGGGCAAATCAAGAAATATATTGAACTTTCATATTTTACATTGAAGCAAAATAACCCCCTCAAGTTATACAGTACAATTACCATAACACTGTTTTGGCTGTGCACAGTCAGTTAAATAAGACTAATTTAGCAACCTTTAAGTATCAGTAAGTAATAAACATCTTCATGTATAGGCCATATTTGCTCATTCATGTGCTCTGGAGTGTATTAAAAAAATGATTTCTTCAATTAGCTAGACATAGTATTTAACAGAGGACTAGTTCTCATTAAGGATTATTTAATCACATGTGGAGACTGGAAGACATTTTCATCAGCTGTTTTTGAGTTCTTCATTAATTTAAGAGATGCTTAAAATATTTTTCAAATGTATTTTCGCCCTACAATAATCCCAAAGAATTTGCTCTATCCCAATCCATTTTTCTACTACTGTCAAGCACAGGAAACATGCAAACACTGTCAGAGATGTGCCAACAGACCTCCACCTATAGTATTCACTACTCTGAAGCCCGCAACAGGAAAATAGACCAAATAACAGTCCTTACAAAATTACAGAAAAAAAAAAAAAGCAAGAAAAAATCCTGCTGCACAATTCCACTTTGTCTTATAATAGCTTGTTGTTTTGGGTTTTTTTTTTTTTTTTTTTAATTTTAAATTTGTAAACCTCTCATAGTATTATACTTTATTAGGATTTTGCAACTTAAATCAACACCTTCTAGAAACTAGAACAGTAGCAATAGTTTTAGTTTTACCTGCAACTCATTATTACCTTGATTCCTACCTATGAAACATTATATTAGAGTAGGTAAGCTGATACTTTTTTAATCCTCTGTGCTGAAATCCATGCAGAAATGCATTACACAACAAAAAGGTCTCTTATAAAAAACTGTTTTCACTCTAGACAGCACAGACAATGAAGGAGAGATGAAATTTGTAGCTTAAGTACCGGAGTAAAAGAAATAAAGCAGTAGATGTCAACATATTAACAACTTAATCTCTAGAAAATGAGAAGTAGAATGAAATCAGAAAAAATAAGCCTGACAGCTACGGTTACAAGTGACATACACAAATCTTGTTTATTGTCCTCTTTCCTTGCGAGCTGGTATTTTAAGTATCCCACTATGTGGGAGTTGATTATGAAAGCAATGCTGGGGTCAAAGATTTTCTTACAACTATTCCTGTGTTTTAATTCCCACAAGAAATGCAGAAATAGGTCACAGCAGCTTGCACACTGCTCTGTCTAGCTAATTTGGTACACTAACTCCTGTTAGCAGTACACTAATTTCGCCTACAGTACATCACAAGCTGCTGACACTTTTGTGCATACAAATAATTGCTTTTAAAGAAAGTATCATTTCACCAGTACTAAGTTATGGAGTACTAAGTAATTCGTGGGAAGCTCATCTGAGAAGTCTACCACATGGCAGGGTTTCTCATTCATTTATATAAAAAGAACTGAAAGGAAAAGTATCACACCCTAAGTGTTCCTCTTCCCTCTACTATTATTTCTATATATCAGTATGAATACTGAATGACCTCTAGCAAATACAGAGACTGACAAACAGCATTGCTATTGGTGAGATAAATCCTTCCTTGAACAGCCTCATGACCACATTCCTTTTCTGCCTTAGCTCTATTCTATGCCTATTCAGACCACTATTTTCTCTGCCAATCTTTTAAATCCTTTGCCTTTCTCAACTCACGTTCTGCACTTTCACTCTACTCCCAATGACCACTCCTGCTTGTCTGCATTTTAGCTTTATTTCTTAGATAGAGTGTTACAACATGTAAGAAAAGGGTAACTGTTATGATCCAATATGAGAAATCAGTACCCTGTACCTGATGCTCCATTTCTAACATACCTGTCATACATACATCATTTCAGACCTTGGGCATGAGACATTAAAGTAAATTCACCAACATCAGTGATTTTCCAGGTTCCACACTTCTCATAACTAGACAGCAATGTCATTAACAATAGCACATTTTCTGTTACATTTTTGCCGGAGTCCTTTTTCCCTGAACTGATAACAAGAATAGAAAACAAATTATATGGTCTATACACTTAAGTGATTTGTAATGGATTCATTTCACACCAAGACGTGATAAGTAACACCATCCAGCATGCAAAGTCAGTATCACAGAGTCTGTGATTAAATGTGAACCATAACCGTACAGAATGTAGGTAAGATATCCAGGAAAGCTGACTGAGCTCTCCCAGTGCCCCTCAATGACAGCCCACACAGATCACCTTCTGTAATGGTCCAGAGCAGCAAAAACCCAAGGACATTTAGTCACAAAGGCATGGCTGTGAAATGGTTAAACTGTCCTGATTCTTCCTGGGGAGTAAAGACTCCATCTTCAAGAGCATGGCCTTGGGACTGGGACTTTGGAAAACTTGTGGAACAACTGCAGCAGCTGTAATTTAATCATTGTACTCAAAACTAAAAAAAAAACCCAAACAAACAAACAAAGAAACAAACAAACAAAAAACCCAAACCCCAAACCAACCAGCTGTTTGGAAAAGGAGATCTTAGTCCACTTTGTTTTGAAATTTGTTTCTTTGATTTCTCTTTGTAAAGGAAATTAAGTTGTCTCTGAAACTGAGAAGAGAGTGTACAGGGTTAAGTCCCATGCAAATCTGTTTTCTTTGCCTCTGAAATCTGTAGAGTCTAAAGAAACAGAAGACACTTCAGGATCTCTAATGATACGATTCCCCAGCTCAGTCTTTACAGATGCCAGGAATGCCCAGTGTTGTTATTTTTATATGATGGAAGAGCCTTTTAAAAGGTAAAATGAAGACACAAGACTAGGAATTGCAAAGCAATGTTATTCATCTACAAAAAGCCTTACAGTGTGGAAAAAAAGGAAAAAAAAGAAGTACAAACCAGGGAAGGTATCTGCAAGTATAATAAAAATTGGAATTACAGAAATACAGAGCTAGCACCCATAAAAAAATCACTAGAAATGCAGAGGTCACTGTTTTCAGATAAAAAGTTTTGTTATCAAGGTGATGGAGAAGCACCTAGAAAAGTAATGACTTTAAACTAAAATTGATAGAATAGGGCAATCTCACTAGATACACACCAATTAGCATATTATGCTGGTAATGTAAAAGAACTGAAATATTTCCAGTTGATTTGGGTTCTGATTTATTTTATTGTTGATTATTTAATCCTCCTTTTTCTCTCTTTCCCATTGACAAAACTGAGATAAGAGAATTGCAGAACCACTCGGGTTAGAAGGGACCTTCAGAGTTTACCTGCTCAGAGCTGCTGCTCAGATCAGGTTCAACACAGACTGGAGACCGGGCTGCCCAGGGCTTCATCCAGTTGCTTCTTAAGGACCTGCAGGAATAGAGATTTCCCCAGCCTTTTTTGGGCAACCTTTTCCTGGATCTTTTCAACAAAGGAGAGAATCCTAACCAAATCTAAGGACAAAATGGTTTTAATGTTCACAGATTATGAAGAGTTTGAGCACAAGTTGTGAGGCTTTTAAGTGTATTTCCAATCTGGTTTATATAAGAATATCTACATACAGCAAGTAAATATGTCAAAGTATGCAGCCTAATGTCTCCTACCTAAAGAGCTACCTGAGCTCAAGCATTCTGCAGTCAGGAGTTCTCAGTTGGAGTTTTTACTTTATTGAGGAGGGAAAAGTGAGCAAACAGAACTTTAGGAAAAAAAACCCCAAGTGCAAAATTTATAGTTCTTCCTTGCCTAGACTTTTCAATCCCCATTTATGATGACTGATAGAAATGCTACATACATGAAACTGATACCATCCCTTAAACAGATTCAAGATGACTGCCTCTGTATATCTCTGTGAAAACTGTGCATAATCCTTGCTCTAAATAATGTACAGTCCCAAATAAAAAAAGTAACACTGAAATCAAATGACTCACCTTGCTTGTGCCTTCTTTGACCAGACTCAGCAGTTAAGACAAACATTACAAAGTTTTCATACTTACTGTAAAATTAAGAAGGAAGCAACATAAAGATTTCATGTATCTCAAATGTTGACACTTGAGAAACACACTGTATAGGTGCACAGGATATAGTTATACATGTGGTGCCTCTGTTAAAGCCTGAAGAAATTATGAGTTCAGAATTTTCCAACACAGACCTGCCAATTTCTCAACCCTAAAACTGCATTAATCTTATGGTAGCTTTTCAACTTAGTATAAGACATTATGATCTTGTAAAGCTTTGAATTCCAAGGGAAGTCAAAGCACTTATAGCACTTTACAGATAGAGAACATCTCTATCCAGGTTTGAGGCAGGAAATTTTTAGGGACAGGACTGATAACCCCACATACATTACAACAGAAATCTTCCTCCTTACATGAAGAAGGGAGAACATTGGTTACACACGTCTTTACCTAATCTTGAAATCACCATAAAGAAAAAAAAAGAAAGAGAACAACGCACCAAGATTTAGTTTTGAAGACCACAGTCATGGTCTAGTACGTTGAACAGTATTTTTACCAGGTGGTTACCTTTCATTTGTTTTTGAAAATATATGGCTTGAAGAGTCAAGGAAAATTTAATCCTGGTATTATGTTTCTTATTAAAATCCTAAATGGTTCTACGCTTGTGAATTACTACGATTTTGAGAAGTACAGCTACACTGTAGAAGAAGCTTCATGAACTCCTCAGCAGACAAATCCCTACTGCTAAATATTATACTAACTCCTGCTCAGGAAATCTTATCACACTGAACCCTTCTTTATTAGAAACTTTATGATTATCAACCTCAGCACAGTTTAAACTCTCTGAATACTTTTCTCACATAAATATATTAGCTATATTTTACTGTAGCATACTGCATGGGCTCAGCTTCAAATCCTACTCATAACAGTTATATTGGCAATAATACAAATGACACATAATTGGATTTTTTTTTTAAACTGCTAGTCTCGCCCTTCCCCACTAGCAAGTGCACAGAAACCTTTTCATTATTAAACCTTTCATTTTTAAACTTTTTTTTAGTCCTCTTCTCAAATTCCAATAGACACAGGATACTATTACTACATAGCAAGTCAGTGATTCTTTACAAAACTTCTAGCAATACTGAAAGGAAATGGTATACATTTCGGTTCAGTCTATCTTACAACTTTCACTATATTTGAGAACGTCTTGTAAGAAAATGATGTACTGAATACATAATCACATTATTTCACTTTGAAAATACAGATGGTACTAACAAAAGTTTTTTACTGTAGATAATTAGTGCATGACATTTTTAAGTCATGGAAAAATGTAATATCTTAAGATTCCTCTTAAGTATGATTTATGGTAAAAAGTTAAAGTTTCAGGTTTTCAGCATAGACTAAAATATAACAAAGATATTTTCTCAAAGATACTTTAATATGCATTTTTCATAAGAATATTTACTTTGAATAATTGTGATTATTTATCAGGAACTATCTATTCATCTACTTGTAAATTAAGCTATATTATAAAATCTATATCAAAATGAGAAACTCAAAATAAAATACACTTTTTCACTTCCGAATCAATTCCATGAAATAGCTTGTCAAAAGTATTCCTATCCTGACATTTCTATTTCTATTTAACAGAAAACTGAAGTCATCAAACCTGATGTAAACAGTTCTAATTTTAACAGCTTTAGAGTCTACTTAAAGGGTTATAAAAAGATTAGTTGTAAAAAGCAGGAATGATTTTCTAGATATGATCATGGGAAGGGAAGCTGATGGGAAGGGAAGCTGATCATGACCATCAGCAGAATATTTTTACATTATGGCATTGGGCAGACAGAGTCATCCAAGCAGAAAACTTGTGTAAAAGAACCTTTTTGGAAAAGGAAAGACATACTCTGCCTTTAAAGCAACTTGTTTTAATGAAGTGAATTAGTAGTATCTCTCTTTGAATTCTTTGGGGTTTCTAAAAGATACTGACTTGCCTGATGCACAGAATCATTTCAGGTGAAGCTCCTTTGCTATACTGCAAACCCAAATGTAGTATCACTCTGGTAGCTCAAGTAAATTAAAAATAATACATAAAAACCAAATTAGTCTTCTCTTAAAACACAAAGAGAGTGAAATGCAAAATGCAAACAAAAATCATGTACAGGAAAAAGAACATTAATCATTTAAAAATCTAAGTATTAATCTCAAATAACTGAATTTGGTTAATAGATGGTGGTTTTCTGTGTAGTGGTTTTTTTTTCTTCCCCCAAAAAAACCACAACAGCATCGCGTACTTCAGGAACATCAACATTCTTAAAACTGAGGTCATTTGCTCTGGTTGTATAAGGTGGGTATTTTTCCCCCTCTGCTCCATTAACAGTATAATTATTTTTGGAAACTAATCATTAACTTTGTGTATTTGTCACAGCAAGAATCTGAGTCCATTATTTTTAAGGTTTTTTTGAAAGCTCCCCATGATTTTTGACATTTTGGAATGAAATGAGTGAGTGGGAGGGTAATGTGCAGGTGAACAGCTGTACTAACTTTCCTGAGAGCTTTAAAATAATAGTTCCTAGCACTGCATATGTGGTTGGCAAGGAGCAAGACTGTGGAGCTGCGCTGAAGGGGGCAACAGCATCAGTCCAGAAGACTTGAACAATGAGCTCAAACACCTGAACTGGCTAGAGGCAAACAAAATTAAAAAAAAAAAAAAAAAATCTTTAAATTTAGCTATAGATAATAGAAATATCCACAATTTTATGATACTGTCTAAACAAATAGAGCGTATATAAAGGAATTGACAGTGCTAGTATCNTCCAATCTTCTATCTACCTCTGGAATCTCCCTTTGTGTTTCTCATCCTTATGCTGTAGAAGAAAAAAATACATGCAAATTTCAACATGCCTCAGGGCCTCTGAACAGTCTTTTAACATAGATGGCAGACCTAGTGCAGGACCAGGGAGTTAAAGCAAACGCTCAGGGGCAGCATATGAATATCTACGAGAAGTCAGATTTTATAAAAGTGAAATAAAAAAGAAGATCTATTGATTAATACATGCAGTACTACAGAATGTACATGTGTAGTTTAACACAAAATCAATGGGGCATTTATTATCACGGCAGTTTCCGAAGTTCATTCCATTTGGTTCCTTTGCCATTCTTACATTTAGAAACCTACAATAGTATTTGTAAACAAGAAAAAGACCACAAAAATATCCAGAAAATGCCTCTTTGAGAAGAAACTGGGGAAACTGAAAAAAACCCCGACCTTAGGAAACAAGTATTATATTTACAACATATTGAAACATCTTTATATTGACGATACATTGGAGAGTTGCAATTGACAGTACCTGAAAGCAAAACAACTGTGAAATTTTTAACCACAGCTACAGTTACACTGAAACTAAATCCTGGGTTTTTTTTAATAAATCAGAGTTTGTTTTGACATGTCAAATAGAATAGATAATTTCTAAGTTGTCATGGAAGTGAAAGAATATTTAATGTTTGTACTGTAAAAACAATAGCTACAAGAACGAATCACTTGCTTACAGTCATGAACTGCTAAATAGAACAGTCTGTGAGATATTTGATAAAAGTCTCACATGCCTGTTTGCCAGAGCCAAAAGCAACACTTGTTATAGTTTTCCTGTCTTCATTTGTCTGTATTATTTATTCAAGAGACAAGTAGTTGATAAATTATCCATAAACTCAATTTTAGCAAGAGAGCATAGAAGTGTTTTGCAGATCACCTGCAGGTGATTTGCTATGGGTAGTTCTCTGGGTATCTAACATGCTCTCACACACATTCCTGGCACGTTTCCTTGAGGAACAGCATCACTGATGGACTAAAATCCACGGACAACATGAACTCAGGGAGTAACCTATCTGTGCCACCCTGGTCTATATATTCAGATGTAGAAAAGGGCTAAATGCAGTGACAGCTTGTAACGCAGCTGACACCGCATCAGTTGTAGGTAACTGCCCAACTTCTCTTTTTATTGTATGCCACCTTGACAGAGCAGTTTTCTTTTACATCTTTGAGCAAGACCAGTCAAAGGTATGCTGGTAATACTATGATAATCAGAGCATGTGTGTTATACAAAGCAAGAACAGAAGGAGAACTTTTGGTGATTCATTGTAACGATGCGGTTAATGCTCCGTACCTGGGACCCTGACACTACATGTGGAACAACACCTGGTCCCACTGTCTTCAGTAGGAGACTCTCAAACCCCAGCTGTTCCCAAACATGATTTAAGCATGTCCCGGTTTCCTGTGACTCTACCTATGAGCAAGTTGCTAGAAATTAGCTGCTACTATTGAGTCTCTGATCATCAAGCAGATTTTTAGCTCCATGACTTGCGTCTGGGTAAAAGTAATGCTCCTGTTGAGTTTCTGTAATACCTGCCTTTTGTAATTCCTGAATAGTTCAAAAAAACCCAAACCCCATGATGACTTTATTAAAGATTTTTATTGTAGCTGATGATTTGTATCATCAAAATAGCTTTCTCACATAGAATTTTTTCAAAACAAGACAATATGTATTGTGAAATCAAAGAAAACCTAAGTTCACTTTAAGAACTAGGGCAATTCAAAGCAGTTGCTTGCTTGTAAGTTAGGAATGTGATATTCAATGGTATGTACCTTAAAGTACTTGAAAAAATAGATTTTTTTCCTCCCCTTGTTCCCATACTCAGAAGCATAGAGAGTCTCACTGACTACAGAAAAATAATCTCTGAGCTTTGATTTACAGACTTTTCCCTACCAGTGCTACTGATACTGTTTTTACAAACGTATACATCTATTTCAAATACTGCCCTTTAGGTCATTACTTTCATAAATATTTTGTCTGCCTATAGCACTGATAGGTATAATCAAATAGCTCCAATGGATTAGTCTTACAAGGCCAGTACTTATGTCATGATATGTATGAACGGCTGGTACAGTGAGAGAAACGGACCAACTCCAGAGTTGGTGTTGAGCAAAACCATTCCTTTGCAAAGTCAGAAGTTTTACTACTGGAGCTTCGAATTCATTCACTGACTTCAATTTACACAGGCAAAGGAAATAGATCACAATTAAAAATGTAACTTAAACCAAATAATGTAAACAAATCCTCCATTTTCCTTTTAATGGCCTGACATTTCTTTTCTTACCCGATTATGGATTATGCATCGTTAAGGAGGCTTGCCTGGCACCTACCTGAAACAGCAACTTAGACAGACATAGCACTGTTTTTATGAATAAAGTTTACCTTTGCCCTAACAGCCTGTCTGGTAACTATTAGTCATGAACAGCAGCATTCCAGCAGGTGGGACATCTTCTGGGAATAAGGTCTGAAACCCTTAGCTTTACTTCTTGAGATTGCTGTATTCGCTGGATGGCAACTGAATAAAAATAATGCTCCAAAAATCTCATACAACTGCCTGGAAACATACTGTTCCTACAAGGCTGACAGATTTGGTTAATTGTGAGGAACTCCCTCACTCATAAAATGAAATGGCTTCATGTCACTTCAACAAGTGTATACCTGGGAACTACAGTATGAATTAGTTTTATTTATCTGCAGTACTGCCAGCACGCTTTATGAAAAGTATAAGTGTATATACAAACAGGGTAGAAATTAACTTCTGCCTAAGGCTACCACCAAATGTCAATTAAGCTGCCAGATTTTCAGGGGTTGGTATTCTGTCTCTCTGCCTGGGGGAAGCTTTGTATTCAATTTATTGTTGAATAAGACAACCAGTTTGGCAGGGAAAACAGATTAACAAATTATCCAGCATTTTTTTAAAAGGTGAACATAACTTACTGAAAACAAATTTAGGGAAGCTTTCTTATTATTGTTATGGCTATTTTTCAGTGTATAAAGCTGCAGAGGGGAAAAAACCCATTAACTGTCTTTAAGCAGGATCTAAGATGAGCAATAGAAGTTAAAAATGCACTCTTGGATTTGTTTTATTATTTCACCATTTTATTAACATATAAATATTGGTGGAAGAAGCTGCTTCCATAACCAGCCAGAAGATGTAAAAAACAGTTGTGTTCTAAACAAGATATTAATCCACTGACTTTTGTTAAAAATTATTTGTTCTTTCTATTAAACAAACACATAAATTGTCTCCGAGTCTGTCTTGCTCTTTGCAAAGAGATACTGCCTACCATTTGAAGCTTAGGTCTGTCTTAATATGCCATACCTTTAGAGATGCTCAAATAGTTAGATGCTAATTGGTACCCCAGTTCTATGCAAACACAGCCATTCAAGTCCAAATTAATTAATTACACTAAAAACCACAGGGTGCTATTTTAGATAGAAAGGATAACATATTTGGGTTCACCTCACATAATGCCTACGCTGGTTATTTCCATACACAGACTTTGTGATTTGAAGGTCCTCCCCCTGCACCTCAACCCCCAGAACTGACAAAGTTTCCCTGTCAGGCAGAACGTAAAATTTCCGGCATGCTTCCATGCCGGGTTCTCCGCACGCTGGTACTCTTGCTCAGGTTGGGAGTTCCCATTTAGAATGGCCTGGTTTTGGCATTGATTCTGCTGAGATAAGACCTAGTGTCAGACAGGGAATGTGGTCTTGTCCTGGTTTCAGCTGGGATAGAGTTAATTTTCTTCCCAGTGCTGTGTTTTTGATTTAGGATGAGAATAATGTGATAACACACCGATGTTTTAGTTGTTGCTAAGTTGTGCTTACACTAACCAAGGACTTTTCAGCTTCCCATGCTCAGCCGGGTGCAGAAGAAGCCAGGAAGGGAGGGGACACAGCCAGGACAGCTGACCCCCTGACCCAAGGGATATTCCATACAATATAATGTCATGCTCAGTATATAAACTGGCAGGAGTTGACCAGGGGGCAGGGACTGCTGCTGGGGATGGGATGGGCATCGGTTGGCTGGTGGTGAGCAGTTGCATCACTGTTTTTTCCTGGGTTTTGTCTCTTTCTCTCTCCCCACCTTGTTTTCCTTTTCATTGCTATTATTATTATTATTTCATTTTATTTCAATCATTGAACTGTTCTTATCTCAATTCACGAGTTTTTTTTACTTTTGCCCTTCCAATTCTCTCCCCCATCCCACTGCTGGGGGGGTGGTGGTGGTGTGGTGTGTGAGCGAGGGGCTCTGTGGTGCTTGGTTGCTGCCTGGGGTTAAACCACAACAGATATTTAATGGGGTGTTTTGGGTTTTTTGTTTAGTTTTTTTTTGGTTGCTTTTTTTTTTTTTTTTTTTTCCCCCTAATTAAGAGTAGAACTCTGTTTTCTCTTATCTTGTGATCTGAAGAAAATCAGTGTTTACAGAAATTAGCTCTGACTGCAGGGATAGGAGGACTTCTGCCTCCTCAACATATAATTAATACAGTGTTCTGAGAGGCTGAAGAGAAAATAGAGCTATAAAAGTCACCATGTAAACGCACATTTTGTTTGTTTGGAGAGCACAATGAGAACATCTTCCCATGGCTGCTGGGGCTTTTGGAATATATATGTACCATCTTACACTGGAGAAAAACTTAAGCCAGAGAATAGCATGACTAGTCTGCTGGATTGAGCACAGGTCCAGGTACTGCTACAGTAGTGCTCATGCAACGTGAAAGTCTCTTTCATCAGTCTAGCAAATAGGGCAATGGATGCAAGGGGACATTTCTTGTATGAGAGCCAAGTGTCTTCCTCTCCCCCCAAGTAACAGTTTTCCTGCATTTAAATCTCCTTACAACAATAACATAGGGACTAGAAAATGGCATCACTGTAGGTGTCCTGTAGCTCCGATGCTTGGAGTGCATGCTTTAGTGCTCTCTCTCCATACCCTGAGTGTATTACACAGTGACTTTGCCATTCAGCGTACACTCAGCTTATGCTTTTCCAGAATCCATTAAAGGTTACCAACATGCTCACCATCAGCTCTTGGTGTTTGGCAACAAATTTTGGCTAAAGGGTTCTTTGCTTCAATTGAATGAATTGCAAAAAGTTACCAGTTTACAAACACAGAACATCAGAAATAAAAAGGCCTGGGAGAGTGCTGTGGCAAACAAGAAAATCCTCACAGATGGAGCATCTACTCTCTCATTTTCTCTCCAGGAGTATTTTTTGCCATTTAGATTCTTCCCACATTTATACATTGTACAGTAAAAATATCTTTTGCTGTCTTTCCTCAAGCCATCATGTAGTAAAACGTGGAAAAGGATTGAAACAAAAGTCTAAAAATTACTAAAAAAGAATAAAAATAATTGTGCCGGACTACTATGTTCTCCTTTAGAATATTTTGCTTGTCATGGCTATTCTAACTTTTAGTCTCTTTTTCTACAGGCCTGATGGACCTTATCATCTGCAATGCTAAGGGTCTTCCTTCTGCAGTTCTGTAGCTGCCCCCTGACTTCACCCCTCAGCTGCAGGGCAGAGGCTTCCCCCCTGCTCCCATGCTGATGTTCCTGTCCTGTTATTCTCATGGCTTTGCAGCTGCAAATCCTGATATTGTTGTTATGCTGGGTTCCTCATGGCATGAAAATCACTACTTCTTTCCTCCCCCTTTTCCTACCCCTGGTTTTGTAGCTTCTCCTTTTTTTAGAGGAAAACAAGACTTAATGAATAACAAGGTAGATAACAGTCATTTAAGCAGGCAATAAGCATGACCCAATAACATACCTGCAGAAACCTTAACAGCCAGAGGGTGTGTGACACCCGCCCTGGTCACACCACACACTGCAATGAATAAGGACATCTTAAGTGGGAACGAGCAGAGGGATGAGCAGGTCCTGAGGAGAATTACATAGTCCCTGTGGGACAGGTACCTGGAGGGGGACCACCTGCAGTGCTGGAGAAGGCACTCGCCTGGGAGACCCTGCCCTTCCTCTGCCCAGCTCATCACTGGGAAGTTGTCCTTTTTTCTCTCTCTTCCCTTTTCTTTTTTACTGCTTACACCCTTAGAGTTGAAACATGCCATTAGCTATGGCTCCCACAAGTAAATCTTGCAGCACGTAAGCCTGTCTCACCATCCTTTCTGCAATGTTCTGCAGTTATATTCATAAACTATGCCAGACTAAACCTCAAAATAACTCCTGACACCATTTGCTTATGCCGTGGAAAATGTAGGCAATTTAAACAGGAAACTGAGTTATCACATGAGCAAATTTTCTGGATCACTATCACTTTAAAACAGAGGGGCAAATAGGGATGTACAGTAAACCAATCAAGTTCCAAAGGAAAACAAATTCCGTCAAGGCAATTGTACTTGTTATCAAAAATTATAGTTTTGATTGTATTTTGATTGTATTTTTGCCTAAAATATTCATTCTCATGGCAGGTTTTTTTTTTTTTTTTGTAATTAGTTACAAGTATACTATTTACCATGGCAGCAGTGCTCAAATCTCATTTATTGAATGGACATCATTAGAGCAAGCAGAGCTCAGAAAGGTTATTAGAGCCTCATCTGAACTACGAAAATGTCAAGTCAAGTGGGAATGGTGAGTGGTGATATGAAACTTACTCCAGTTATCTTATGTTAATGAGAAGAAACAATGCAGAGTTTTCCACAAAACAAAGCAAGGAAAACAGCGACATGAGATGCATTTGTGACCAGAGCAAACAATATATTCAGTTTTATATATTCCCAACATCATTAAAATATGTCCATCTCACCATTAGTTGATCATTGCTTTTACCTCCAATCTACCAAGTTAGCTACCAAGTGCTAGAGGTTGCTAGTTACAATGTTGACAAAAAATAGCTGTATATGTAGGCAAGTAAAAAACAGCAATAAGCCTCTGTGAAAACAGTGATTTATAATTGCTCTTCTCTGACTAGTAAAATTCATGTGTCACATCACTTCTTTTTTCATAAGCTTTTCTTTTCCCCGGGACACATGTCTCAATTTATTTTATGAAGTCAGAGAGGTCCGACAAGACCTGTTTTAGAAAAAACAAGTATCCATTAATTCTACAAATTCAAAAAAATATTGGTCATGTTCAAAATCCCTATTTTTTCCTTGTTATACACGTTCATGGTTTCAGAGTGAAGATGTCTTAACAGGACTGTCAAATAAACGTGAGACTGTGAAGATGCACTTTTTACACCAATTTTGAAATAACATGTAATCCAAATTAAATTAATTGGCATTTTTTTTTATACAGAATATATCCTTCCTGTTTTTCACATATAGCTTTTATACATGTAGGAAACGCACTAACTCAAGAGTGTTACATGTAAAATACATATTGCCAAAAAACCCAGACAGAGCCTTTTGAGAAAATACTACCTCACCATAAGAGCTCACATACTTTGCACACTGTGTGTATTGAGGTTAATGTGCACAGAAAAGGTTTTTTTCAAGACCAGTAAAGGAAAAGTATTGGCTGTGATCTTTTTTCTTCTTTAGTGGATGTCTAAGTGTTGTTTTTCGTTCAGGTTCTGTTCTACAAAAGATCTTTAGCACCTATTTTGGCAGAAAGCTTAAAATACTATGGCAATCAGAAAAGAAATGTAACAGTCACTTCGCAGAAAATTGAAGCTGAGCAACAGAGAGGAGAAAGGATCTTCTGTAATCCTGAATGTAGGCCATCTGTTTGTTGTTTTGCTTAGGCCTGTTTGGTATAAATTAATAACTAAATTTTTGACTTTTTTTTTTTTTAAAAAGACCTCTTCGGTTTTTCAAGAGCTACGCTTACACGATAAGCCTATCTGCAACCCCATCAGTGGTCATCTAGATAAATCAAAATCTGCAGAGCAGACAAGACCTGAATTAGAAGACTTGATTCTTGGCCAGAAAAAAATCAAGCATTATTAAAAAAATAATAATTGAAAGCTCACACTGTAGTTCTCCTATATATTCCACACTAAAAATGGTATGATAAAATAACATTAAAAAACCTGACAGAGAACCTTCAGACATTAATAGGTAAGAATCGGTACATTATAACAAAAGTTTCACCTCCTTATTTTCTTTATTTCTGCTTATTTAAGACCCTGTCACATTGATTTGTTGTGTGGGAGGATTCCAGTATTGCTGTCTTCGATGGGACTGCAGTAAACTTCAGTCTGCAGAGCAAATTTCCAACAATAAACCTGCACATATTTATGCATGTGTTGTAGTAAAGTCAGCTGGACTGTTCCTATGCTCAGTTTACCAAACTTAAATTTGAAAATAAAAGTTTCTGGAGGCCTGATAATGGCCATCACATTACTATAACATAAACCTCCAACACAGAAAGACTTTCAAACTCAGGCCTAAATATAATGACACCAGAGACAGCACAACAGTTCAGAACAAATGGAGTCAAGGCAGAAAGGGCAAAGCACCACACAAGAAGGGAGAGAGGCAGGAAAAAAAGCCAGAATAAAGAAGCAAATAGAACTTGTGCTCCAGGTCTCCTAAAGTCATGGTTGCATAGTTCATAAGGTTTGAAATTTGAAAGGCTATGTTGCCTTATTAAGAAATGTTATCTTGATCTATAATTACATCTGGACCATATAAAATAAGCAATTAATTTTTATCAATACAGATTAATACAGCTCATGGATTTAAGATGCAAGGAACTGATCTATGTGGTTGTAATCTTTGCTCATTTCATTTCGTGAGGCTGCCTATTACTGGTTTATTAAAGCCTCATTATATTATTAAGTCCAAATGTCAATCTTGGTTCCAGTCCAGGCTCTTCTCTCTGCATTCAGTAATTTCCAATAGCAACGAGTTTGACACTTCCTAACCAATACAATGTTTACAGTAACATTCTGAGACTTCATTTCTTTAGCTAAAAGGATATATTTACTCAAGACTAATTTGCAATATTGGGAAATGCGGATCAAGGAAGAACTTTATCTCATCTGTCTTTATATGCATATGACATATATGCATATATTTTACTCAGGGAAAACTCTCAGCAGAGCTACCCAGTTTACATGACCATCTGTCTCGCCCAGGACAAAACCAAGCCACATATCCTACTAGACTGTCACATGTTTATTAGAAATGGACAGTAGAATCTCTGCTCCAGCTCACATCTCCAGCTTTCATGCCACCTAGAAGGCTGAAGCAATTAAGTGCTTTCTAGCACAAGTTAAGCTTGTCATATTTCAAAAGTCACCTCAGTAGCTATGACCATAAACCAACTAAGATTAGCTCATTCCTCCAAACAGCGGTATTTTGTTGTTATTTTAAAGGTACTATGGCAAGAAATTGTAATTAAAACAAACTAGTAAAAAAAGTGAAAACTGTCTTTTAGAATTCCAGAAATCAATGAAATAATGGCTTCATACACAGCCATTCTGCAGTTAGGAGGACTGTCTCAAAGATCTATAAGTAAATAATTAGCTATATCCCTATAAGCCTAAGAAGCATTTAATAACTACCCCAAATTACACTGGATTAGGAATTTTAAAAATATTCTTCGTATTAAAACAAGATGACCTAATCTACCAGGAACAGCTCTCAGGATTCTGTCTAATGTGTTGTCAGTATATTTCAAATTCAGAAATTTGATTTTAAAAAGCAACAGATTTTTCAAACATTCTTCTCATACTGGCTATATATGATACCCATCTGTGAATTAAAATAAAGGAAACTATCAAAATGTTCCTTAAAATCAAACGTATGGTAAGTGTTCACTATGTCAGGCTCGAGGTTATTTCTCCAGTAGTAGATGGGCCTCTCCACATCTGACCAATTTCAAGTTTGGTTGGTTTTTTTGTTTGGGTTTTTTTTTTTTTTTTTCCTCTTAATTTTAATCTGTTGCAAAAATTTAACGAGTTCAACAGGAATATGTATAAGATCTGAAAAAAAAACAATTTAAGAATGTTTCATTTTAAATGCAGATTAGAAAAGTATGGGTTTAGTTTTATTTTCAGTTTAGAAAAATAAAATACCATACTGATAAAAGGTTGCTTATGATTAGGAGAAAATGGACGTTTTAAATTTTTTTTGGATGAACAGCCAAACTAAAGGAAAAGGCTCAGCTACTCAGCTTGCTCAGTAATATTTTGCTGTGTTATGATCTGAACCAATTCCAAATGATAAATTTAGAACACAGTTAGCAGGAAATAGAAGAGAAGGTTATCAATCCTTTTGTGAATCGCTTCATAGGCCCTGAGCTGAATACCTCTGATACCCACGTGGAGAAAAGAAAAAAGCTAGTAGGAAATATCCCCCCAAAAAATCTAATATTTGGGGGGGGGGGGGGGG
>WEKW01029702.1:1072-55253 GCA_013389905.1 Sula dactylatra
TAAGACGTGTGCAGACATCTTCAAGAAATGTTGTTGAGTCAAAGTAGCTTAGTAGTGAGAATCAAAAACATTCTGGAAACTAGTGTGAAGTTGGTCTCTGTCCTTAGCAATGAGTTTAGCTACTTGGATACTTTAAATTATGACCTAATTTCANTATTATCGCTAAACCTACATCCATCTGTTTTAATAAGCTCATTTCTTTTTTCATAATGATCGTTTGCAATACTAGTTCTCCAGGTCACATTCAACACCTGTTCTATAATTATTGTATTTCAAGGTAAAGGCCTTATTTCTTTTCCCAGAAGACAAATTTTGAGTGGAAAAACATTCTGAAATATTATGATAATGCTTGTGATCCCAGACCTGACCTGGACAATTCTGATACTTTTTAGATCCTTATCCCACCCACTATGCACTGATTCCCCCATGTACTACACAGCCTGCTTTGCCACCAGTCCAGCAAGGTCTGGCTCGTATTCATCTTTATTTTTCATAAATGGTCCTATTGGTTTCAGCAAGACAATGGTGCCATTATAAAATCAGTAAGTCTTGTAAGTCAAGGATAAACGCTGTCAGTAAGACAGGAGAGGGTGACTATATGTAGGGGTCTTGATCTTAAAAAAAAAAAAAATAAAGCAACAAAAATCCTTTCCTGGAGCCATATGCTGATGTCTGCTTCTGAGAAACAGATATCAAAAATTTTTGTGTCATACTTTCACAATTCCTGAAAAACTGTAAGATGCTTTGAAGACTATGCTTCCACCGTCATTTGGGAAAAAAAGTGAGAGGGCATAGAGGCAAGTAAAATAATTTTGGATATAATTTTTTTTTCTTAAAACCAGGGTAAACTTATTGTTACGCTCATCACAAAATTTTCCCAACTCACTGACTGGCCTTATTGTTTTCCAGAGAAGACTGTTTTAGTTCAGAAATATTTACTTAACTTTGATTGCTCTTTTATATCTCCTATGTTTTAATTTGTTGGAAACCTAATAATCATCTGAGCCAGTGAGGTCCTTGGCTTTGCAGCAATAGTGTCAGAGATTTTAATCAGAAGGCAACAAAGCTAGACTTTTTGCATAGGAAACATACATCAAGCCCCCTAGTCTCTTCGGAATATCAGTTTCTATGTTCTATGTGAAACTTGCTTCAGTAAGACTTATCTTGTCTGTTCCTTTTCCAGATTACCGTCATAGTGAAAATATAGTTTATATTAGATAATGTGACAAAATGCTGGCAAAAGAAGCAATATACAGGACAAGAAATTCTGTTTATACAGTACCTTATCTTGTGAAGATGGAGCTTACATTCTTCTTTTCCCCTTCGAATGGAGCATACTTCTAAGACTGTCAACTCTTACAATTACATAGCCTTAAATAAGAGTACACTAGAAATTTAAAACCATATACCAGATGGTTTCCCTTCATTAATCAGATCAGGTCAATACATGGATTAGTATTGTACTTAATTAGTACAATACCTGATCATTAGAATTAGGTTCTATGTAAAGCAGTAGGTCAAGCAAATGACAGATGATTGGCTCTGATTTGAAACAATACTGTGTTGGGTAGGTGGTAAATGATTTTTCCAGATTAAAAAGAAAAGAAGAAGGAAAATTAAGCTAAGGGTTTTGTTTTTCTTTTCCTGGTAGACATAAGGTAATAAATTTTCTGTTGAAATGTCACTGTCTCATAAAGTTTATAGTCCATATAAAAAAGGGGGGAGTTGAAAAGGCCATATTAATCCTAATTAGAATTTATTTTAATTTTGCCTCCAAATCTATGCACACTGAGCACCTATACCGGCTAAATCTGCCTGACCCTTGGCTACAAGTCAACCTCATCCTAGACCTTTTGTGAGTGTCAGCCTCCCACCCCTTTGTCTCCCCCCCACTGCCCCCAGGTGTCCTCACAATTTAGTCAAACACCCAGCAACCGCACGGCCCAGCTCGTGGCATCTCACCTTCCCACATGCCTCTTTGCTGCCTTTCAGGGAGAGGTGAGACCCTTGAGACCAATGCCTGTAGAGGACCTGTTGGATAAGGTTGACAGCTGTACCATAGACTCAAAGGAGCAAGATTTCCAGGGAAGGAGAGTTGGACCTAATATTTTCACTAATGTTAATGGATACAGCTTTCATATCTATAATACTGTTTTTAAAAGACAGCTAAAATCAAACAATTCTTAAACTGGCAAGCATTGAGTATATAATCCTTCTGAAGTAATGTTCAGCTGAATGGGAATTAAATTATACCAATCCTGTAATTCAGTGTTCATTAACATGAGTTAGTCATGTCACTCAAAGACTATTTACCATCATGGAGAACTCAATTTACACAGACAACATGGAAAAGGTACCACTTTATTACACAGGAGAGAATTTGTTTCCATGCCTAATGAGTTTCTTAACTTGTAATAATATCAACATATAATTAGAGTAAGTGTTAGGCAGGGGAGGAATACTGTGACATAATGATTTTTAACATTGACCTCTGCTGCATGGAATCATTATATTTAATCTGAATTTTCCAAATATTTTTCCTTTTTTTTTTTTCCAGTGTGTTTGTTATTATGCTGGTAATTTACTCTGTTATTAGGAATACAGCCAGTATGATTTACTAGTTGGGAGCTATTTTACACAGTGATTTTTATTTTGGAAAAAGAAAGCTCTGTGATCCACTTTTCATTTCCTCTAGCAATGACCAAAATGCAGCTATCTGTTTTCATGAGCCAGGATGCCATACTCCGAACAAGGAATTATGACTACTTCTCACATTTAATACCTGTTCCTGTAAAAATGTTCCTCATTACAATGAACCTGACTCACAAGTCTTTCATTAGAAAATCCCACTTGGCCATTAAAGAATACTAATGTTTTCCTATTGTGCTTAAAAATGAATAATTCATATCCTCTGTGAGAATAAACTAGGATGATGAGTAACAGGGCAGAACAAATATACCTGCTATGTCCTATTTTATATACTTTACCATGTACTGGCTACATGTGATTTTCTGCCTTTTTTGTTGGCTAAGGTGAATTTTTCTAAAATACATTTTTAATACGTATGTATGAATAAATATGTATATAAGTATATGAGATGCATGGATCAAAATAAATTAGCTTTGGTATGTGTCTGTGTACATATTTCCCACACACACATACACACACATATCATACTCATGGCACTTTAAGAACTTCAAGGAAATAAAAAAATCTGAACAATACTTTTGATCAGGGAATAATTGCTTGGAGAAGCTCAGCTCTTCTGTGCACTGTCATTTCCCTGAACTGTGTCATGGCTATAGGTACAGCCTTTTTTCTTTTTTCCCTTCCTCAAACTGTTGTCAATTAGAGTTTCAAAGTATTCACTAACATGTCTCACACAAAGTGGGTGAACTATGAGGAACATCTCCTGACGAACCATGACTGTAAAGTCTTTCATGCTCCCTGTCAACTTATTTATTAAAAAACCCAGCAAATACAAAACAGCAAATAATCCCTTCAGGGCAGAGAGAAACTGTACTGCTGTTACTGTTGGGAAGGGAAGAGAAGGGAGGGGAAGAAATATTAGAAACTTAAAACTTAGTGAGTTTTGACCAACAACACAGTTCTGTCAGCCAGGCCATCATCAGCTCAGCTCCTTTCCTTGAGATTCACCACATGTGGGAGCTGATTAGTCCAAGAGTGGTGGCCTAAGACGACATTCCTCCAGCAGAAAAAGAAAGAGTGTGTTTCTTGATGTGTGACAAACCATGTCTTTCTAAGGGGGAAAACCTGAGCCCAGCTGGTTATTCCATTTACAGAAACTTTGCATTTCAACCCTTTCTACCAATTTCAGTTATAACCAATCACCAATTTTATTAAAAAAAGAGAAAAGGTCATTCAAGAAAAAGTAAAATCTTCATTTTATTCCTAATAAACACTGTGTTATACTAATTGTTAATTAACATAGTTGTGGCCCATGGGATTGCGAAACAAAAGAATTAATCCTGGAGAATGCAATGGGGTTCTAGGGTTTGATAAAACTACTTCTAGCCGAGTTTCCTTGTAACGCATCCTTAACTATCATGCCATTATTTATAAATGTTGCCAAACATGCATAAGAAGCCAATTTGAGTTTGTTTAAGTTAATTAAACAGAGCTGCCTCTCCCGACGCACTCTTTGCAGTGTCCTGGCACCCGCACCCCTCTGCACTTCTCCACCAGGCCTGTTCACACAACCAGCCTTCATGCGCTGGGGGTTTGGCCGCTGCAGGGACCAGGGACGGACAGGGTGGGCTCCTGCTGGGCAAGGGCCCCGGCACCATCGGCCTGGCTTCCTCAGAAACCGGTGCCGCCGGGCCGCCCTTGTTGCACCCATGGGCTGGGATCCTCCATGCCCTGATGAGGAGCCTGGCTGGACCTGGCCTCCTCCCAACCCCAATCTCCGAGATGGTGACAGGAGACACAGGGTCTGCTGGCAGAGGCCTGTGCTCTACCCTCAGCGCTGCAAAACTTTAATCCCCTCCTGCCGAGGGGAAGAAAGGATCCGCAGCTGAAGGGAAAAGCATATTTTTCTCATCACATCTGCTGTATTTTCCAGCAGAGCACTCGCAGTGGGCACAGCAGAGGCACCAGCTTCACGCGTGGCAGCGCGGTGCAGCCCTGCCAAGGAGGCTGAACAGGGGCCGGGGTGCGCCATTGATCAGTCACCTCCTTGCAAATACACCCCGTTGGTACACAGGACTAGCAAAGAGAGTTATACAAAGGTGGCTGCAATACTGCCATGTTTCCCGTGCGGCTGCTTTTCAGCCTGGGGAGACTGCTGAGCCACAGAGGGAAGGTGCAGATCCACTACCACACCCCTAAGGCACAGGCCTGGCTGGAAGCTATGTATCGCTTGGTTAATACAGTCTTCCTCTCCTTCACCTTACTGTTTTTTTATTTTTTTCTCTGGAAAATTTAATTGTGAATTTAGAAGTAGTTCTGACAAAGTCTGTGGCTGGACAAAATACCAGAGGAAAAATTTTAAAAAGTTTAGCAGGTGATAAAGAGAACAGATCAGCTTGGCTCAGAACAGACTAAACAGGACAGGATGGGAACAGCCAAGTAAGGACTACACTTTGTGGTGGCTAAAACAATGCCCTCCAAGCCAAGGTGTAAGGAATATTAGCTTTTGCCCTCTGAAATTATAAAGCTTATGTTAATGCATAGGCATAAATATACATGTGAATGCCTGTTGTGTATATGTGTGTGTGTATGTATACACATACAGGTAGAGAAAGCTGTCTGTCTTCCTTTTGTCCTAACTGTGCCTATCTTCTTCATTTGGAAAAATAATGCTTCAGTGAACAGTTACAGTAATTTTATAATAAAACAAATAAGAATCATCTAGTAGGAATCATCCATCCTTCTGAATTAAACATTGATTTCTTATTGTAACAGAGGTTATTCCTCTCCAGAACTTTTGCTGAATATGGTATTTTACCACAGTAAAACACAAATGAGAGATGCTGGAAGCTATTCTTTGTCATCTTCATAACTTTTTCTCCAATCCCCATTTGACAACCCAGTGATTTAGCTGCAGTATATAATGTTTGTGGAAGATCTTTTTTCAATGGCAATATCTGATAGCCTAATCTGTTCTGCTTGTGACTCAGAGAGTTGCATTTTCACTGGCTGGTGCTCCTTCCATATGAATCTTGGTTGCCATCCACAAGGAAAACAGAAAACATGTTGCAGCCAGAACACATTTCTATATCTCACAGTAGTAATTTAGCACAGAGAATACCTTGCTGTCTCTGTAGATTCAACAGATAAATGAAGCTATCATTCGTGAAAGTGAAAAAATTTTCTGGCTTCCTAGCAGATAATTGATCTTTGTTCTCTGATAGTCTTGCTGGCAAACAAAACACATTTCTTCCAGGCTGCCTTTTAACTGAGAGCTAAAATAAAGTGAGACATTTCTAGATTTTAATCTTAATTCCACAGTCAGAAAGTCTTTAAGGAAAAGGACAGGTCTGTAGAACAAAGATTAATACCAACACAGAGGATTCACATAGAAGATATAAGTCTGCCTACAGAGGGTTCCACAATACACAAATGCAAGAAAAAGGATTTCCTTGTCTGCTAAGAAAAGAAAAGTGATGTTTTATGATTTAGTCCTAAATTCACTGAAGATTTTGGTATCTGGTATGACCTATTATAACAATAAGCCTGTGTGTACACATCTAACATATCCTATTATGGGCCAGTGGAAAGAGGTGAATATGGTTGGCTGGCTCAGCTTCCCCCATAACTGCTATTGCAGATTTTTAATTCATACAAAGAAGTGCTTTCATTAGCAGGGAGACCTTAAAATGGTAGTGGAGACTGAATTAACTTTTCCTTTAAATGGGAACTTTCTAAAGTTGACCAAAAAAGTATTAACAATTGGGAAAATTAGCAATCCTTCTGACAGTGCTGTGATGTCTTTGAGAATAAGAAAACCTCCAGTGAAAGTGGCAGCCTACCTCAAATCTTCCATCAATAAGAAATGGTGGGGAAGATCCAATTTTCATTTCAAAACAGTTTTATTTCTATCCTGAAAGAACATTTCAATAGAGAAATATTAATTTGATGTAAATACTTTGAACTTTTGTAATGGAGAAACAAGAATTACTTCTTATTCTAAAAATGCAGGTATAGGTGTTAAGAAGTGTCTCATTTGTGTTAACCCAATTATATGTGAAGTATTTCTTCTCAAGATGAATTCTGTTGACAGTTAAGAGCTTAGGCAAGGGAGTGTATGCAGAGAATGCTCAGATCTGGTAGATCCACATCTATCACAAGCAGAACAATAGTAAACCACATAAACAAGGTATTTTAAACCTTAAAAGTGTGTGTGTAATACTATAAATCATGGGTGTTAACCAGAGATATAAATATAAGCATGTTTTCCAGAGAGTTAAGGCTTAGGAACTGTGAAACTGATTACAGTGAGAAATACAAATACACTAAATATGTTTTGTTTTGTTTTGTTTTGTTTTGTTTTTAAACTATCTTTAGTATATTCACAGCAGCTTGTCTGAAAAAATGAAAAAAAAGTCATAATGGATAATTATGACAGCTAGTTGTTGCATCCCACTATATAATTTTGTGAAGAACCAAGTACATTACATTATTACTATAGGCATATTTCTTCAATAGGGTAGAAGAAACAGAGCTTGACCAAGGCTATTTGGGGAGTGACACTGCAGTGAAGGTCCCTCCATGGCTGACGATCCTCTGCTGTCACAGCTGATTTCTACACAAATGAAAGAACACAGTGACCCTTAACTGAAATGAGATCAAAGCTTGGATGAGGATGATAGACTATGTTTGTATTCCAGTTTTCCATACAGTTCTGTGCTGTACTGACAGCCACTTTGAGTTTAGATACATATGCCTTAAACCAAATGCAGATGCACAACTTCTGCCTTCCTCCATCTCCACATGTGCAATTCTAAGGTGGCTTCTCAGACAGGAGAAGGGGGTGAAGACTCACCACTCTCAGTGGTGTCAGCCAGCACCTTACAGGACTGACTGACATACTGCACAAAAGATATGTGTACAAAATACACCTGGAAAACTCATCTAGCTTCTCACCTAGGAAAGGTTTGTTTCTTTTTTTTTAATCCCTACAATAACTGTTGCTCTCAAATCTACTTAACTGAGTAAATTATGAATCCTCTGTCCTAGCTCCAGCCCAGCAGTGGGTGTAGTACAGAGGCCTTGCTGGTCATAGCAGGATAGATGGCAAGGGAGAGCCACAGCAATAGCTGCTTTCTCCCCACTCTCACCCTGTGCAGATCCAGCACATTTGTAGCTTGCATCAGTACACAAAGGGTCGTCTTAGCAGTCTGTATGTATTCCCACAGAAAGGCATGCATCAAGACACAACACCAGCACCTAGCTGAGAAAATCTGAAATCCCATCTTTAATTAGCATGAGTTTTGTAAAATTTTCTCCCTGTCCTCTACTGTCTGGTTATTACCTTCTGCCTGAAGGCTTTAGAAGGGATTGGGGAACTGAGATAGTAATGTGATACAAGGAATAGATTGATGACAGCCAAATGGGGGACTAGAGAGAACTGAAATCACAACTGGATATTTGAGACCCAATTACTGGGAAAGTAACAGGCAGTGCTAATTTCATCAGACCTGTAAGTACTGACCAACAGCTCAAGGGAACAACAGATTCTCTAAGTAGCAAAGCAGTAAATTGAAGAAGAACTGGCATCAGCCCAAAAATAATGATGTGTAGCTCTGTGGGGAAACAATAGCTGTAAGATCAATGCAAAAATACAGTTTTCAAAATTAAGGCAAATTTATTCTAGCAGAGACAGAAGGGATAGGAGAAAAAGTTAAATTCTTGTAATATGAAAGAGGCAAAAATTAAACGGAATACAACATGAATACGAATATAATACAGGATTTAAATATAGTGCAGATGGACTTTGTGGTAACAAGTCCAGGGTAACTGTTCACAAAATCTTTTCTTAACTCGTTGGCCCTCTGTAGACTTAAGAACAGTAGTAGGTTTTCTAGTTATAGGTTAGGTGCCTACATTGCTGTTGCTGTGAATGAGCACTGACCACCACCAGGTACTGTTGTCTTTATTGAACTATTAGGTGTTGATTGGATCTTTACCTTACACTGAGGTGCACTTGGGGTTGAAAATTTAGATGCTCATGTCTTAAAACCCTGGAAAAGCTCATTCTGTTAGCATTGTGGAGCTGACGCTGAGAGGATCAAGGTCAGAGAGCAGAATAGATCAGTCAGGGCAATGTTCTTTAAAAAAAAACTGATAGAGTGCCATAACCCTTTTGTGCCACAGCCCAGTGAGCAGAGCAGCTTTGCAGCACTCCACCCCCTTACGCTGCAAGAGAAAAGCTCAGTTTCTTTCTGGCTTTTCTGCCTGTCCTCCCTTACATCGTATCAGTCAGGAAAAAGCACAGACTATCAGGGTCTTCTAGCACTGTAAAACTGAATCCCAACCTGGCCATGATAAATGAGTAGTTCGCTGTCTGGAATACACATAACTGCAAGAGACCACACATCTTGCCTGCCTCTGAAACTTCCAAAACATCTGGATAGCACAAGGCCAGTCCGACTTACCAGCTGCATGTTCACATCAAAAGCAAAGTGGACCTAGGTGTTTAGCTGAAGCAGCCTGGGCTGCTGTCTGGTTATCCTTCCAGCTGCTTCTTGGGCAGCTGTGCATCTGTAGTAGCTCTCCAGCTGAGGGTCCCAACACAGTGCTCCTGCTTCTGCTCAGCTCTGGGTTGTCTTGTGCTGCTGGGAACCCCTGGCTTTAGGATTTTACTTTTTTTCACTCATCTCTAAAACTTGCTCAGTTTCTTTGAGCCAAGATACTGAATTGCATGACACAAATCATGAAGTTAATTTCTATTCTTGGGGAACAGAGATGTTCTTTCTTTAAATAAAACCCCAAATAAAAGATCAAGCCTGCTTATAAAAAGTTTTGAAACAAAAAGTTTTTCAGAGAAAAGGATTAGTAGAACACAATTTTTTATTGGCTATCAAGTTCAGAGGCAATACTAGTTTTTAATAGGTGATACATAAACTAGAAGAACATATTGAAGCAAGCAGGACAACAAAATATATGGAAGCAGTTCTTAAAACTGATTATTTTCACTCATATTAACATACCACGTAAGAATAATTTCCATCTCAGTTAAGAAGGACAGTAGATATCTTGACAGCACATCATCCATCAGTAGAGGCATTACTTTCCAGAAATTTAAGTAATAAGAATTTCAATAGCAGCAAAAAGTAAGTACATGGTATTGCAGTAGGAACTGATAGTGCATGTTATAATTGAGAGGGAACTCTTGCCTTAATTCTACTTTTAAAGTTGCTCATAAGTTTCTAAAAGTAATTCCTTTTTGGATGAAAATTTTCCATTCTATATCTCAGGTTTAAAGAAAATTCTATCTGAAAAGATTAAAAATTTTGCTTTTCCTGTGTGCAAGAAAACCACAAACCAATTCAAAATCAGGTCATTCCAGGTGCCATAGTTTAGTTCATACTGAGATCAAAGATATAAGTAGAAATTATCTGAAAACTAGTATTTAATTATTTCACAGTCTATATAACCATCTGTTAAATGGCAACATAGCATTTACATTCTTAAGTCTTGATTTGATTACTAAAAGGATTATGAGCTTCATCAAGTTTGAAAAAAATCCTGCTTGGATAGGTTTAAAGCAACGGAGAGTTAAGCTGGGTACTTTAATTACGCTGATGAAAACGGGCAATTTCCTTGGCATTCTCTGTTTGTTCCTTTCCAAGGAAGAAGTTTAGAATGCTAAGAGCTGCAGAAGTTTAAATTTTGATTAGGCTATGTGGATTTAGAGAGAGAGCTTTAGCTAATGGAGGCATGCCAGTGGGAGAACTGCATTGTACGTGACCTCAGACTGTCCCTGTTACAGACTGTCTCATTTCAGGATGTAGCAATAGAGCAGAACAAAGCACAGTTTGACTCTCAGATCCAGAGTTCAGTAATAAACAGAGTTTGTGGTTTGTTTGTTTTTTTTTTTTTTTAATTTCTCTTCCTAAAGCTGAAAGCTATTTTTTTCTTGAAAGTATATCTTTGGAGCATATTTTAAGTCTGCAGAACACCACCTCAGCCCAGGAATAACCCAGAAATCTAACTTCAGCAGTGAGAAATCTGGCATGTTTGTCTACTTTGAATGCCTTCATTTGTTAATTTAAAATAAAACATTTTTCATCTGTGCCAGCATTAGAGGATATGCAGTTTAATCATTCATAGCTACTTTATCTCCAAATTTTAATGGTTTCTTTCTCAGACTTTTTTGTTGACACTATCAGCTGCACCAGGCTCCCTTAGACCTAAGGGAAACTTTCCTTGTTATCATATTACTTTATAATACATTCTTCACAATGATCACAACACATCTATGATGTCAATATTTGGCATTTCTGAAGCACAGTTTCAGTGGTCCATGGCAACCAAAGCCTATGCAGTTAACTTTTAAATATGCAGTACAGCAAAGCAGAGCAAATCCTTCTAAAGAAGAGGAAAACTGAGATGCAATTGCACAGATGGTAATAACTGAATAATTATTTCAGCAAAGCAGCTGAATCTGCAAGCATTAATTTTTTCAACAACTCTGCAGTACGGCCTACAAAATGCAATTTTGTGGTAAGGTAACTATTTTTGTTACCTGACTTTTGTGGTAAAATGTTTATTACGCTTGGTCATGGAGTAATATGGGACCAATGGTGTGTAAGAGCCAAGAGAATTCCTTAGAGATGTCATACTCCTTGGTATAAAATTACCAGGAAAGAAAACAAACAAATATTTTAAAATGAGAAACAAAAATTAAAATATCTCAGTTCAATTTTATTATTTTTGTCCTTCATTTTTAGATATGTTCAGTAGGATTACACCTGCCATCTTTAAATTATGTTCAGTGATTTGTATACCTGTAAAAACAGTTGAGATGACTTCCAAGAGAGACCACTTCATTCCTCACTTATCATACTATTGAAGTTTCAAAACAATCTAGATTCCCATTGCTATGTTTAATAATTATTTCTTACTTTAATTAGAGAGGGTATATGCAAGTATATTATTAGTGCTGCAAACTATTATTTTAATGGATTGATGTATTCTAATTCAGGGATTAGAACAGTTTAGATAAGAATAGACAAATTAATGTAGGTGTTATAGAAATAAATTTATTACTACATTAGAGCAGTCTCTTTCATAGCTGAATTATACTTGGCTGAGTTCCTTTAAAAAATGGACAATGAAATTTATGACTCACTGGAATTAAGGTGCTCAGTTTTCCAGATTTTGTCTTCTTGGAAATTCTGTTGTAACATGTGGTACATATTCAGCAACATAATGCTGGTGTAACAATTATTTTGATTCGTCTCAACTTGCATGTCCAGAGGTAGGTGTTTATTTCTATAAGACCTGCTGCTATCTGTTGCCCTTTTGATTCCTTGAGGACAGTGGCAACTGAATTCTGTTTGTCCAGACTTATAGGACAATAAAAAGGAAGCTCTGCATTTAACGTTATATTTCTAATCTGGAAAATACACTATGTTAACATCTGCTTTTATTTACACTGGTTCAATTTCAAAAGTTTTATCTACCTACAAAATGTAAAACATTCAATTCCTGACATATACTGGGGAAAATGTACTAAATATGTGGATATGGTCTGCTAAGAGCTTTCATATAAATATGCTCTTCTCCTCTATAAAGAATGCGCTCTAGCTTATAAATCAACAAACTTATGCAATACAATAAAGACATTCATGCAAAGCAGAAGTTCCAATTAATGTCAAGATGGTAAAGACAAGCATTACAGTGCATTAAAAATCATGTGTTCAAAACAAGTTGACTGAGAAAGAGTTACATGGGAAAAGAAAAGAAAATACTGATAAATTTCATGGTTAACATTTGAGAAACAATTTATGAGCCATGCATATTGCATAGTGTTTTACTAATCAAATGGAATAACTAATAGTACAAGAAATCACTGAAGCTTCAAAGGGGCAATGTTTTGCACAAAACAAATACATCAATCTCTTTGATAAAGAAGCAATTCACTGAGTAATATTTTCCCAAACATGTGCAAGTGTTTGTAAAACTTTTCTACTAAATCTAATGTAATATGTGCATACGTATCTATGTATAACAGGGTAAATATGCAGAGTAGTAGCTGTTCTTAAATCTAAACTTCACAGTTTTTCTTTTATGTATTTATTTTAATGACTAAACAGATAAGTATAGAGGTGTGTCGATGGTTTCTTAACTGAAATTTGCATCAGAATTTCCTTTTTATAGCTTGCTTTCACTTCCCTGGATTGCATTTCCCTGGGGAGAAAAAACACACAGAAAAAATAAAGAACTAACCAACACGCACACACCCCAATACAAAAAACCCCTCAGATTATTCTTTACAATTGTTTTGTGCTTTTGAGATTATTTTGGAGAATTATAGTTTGCAAAGATATTACAGTTAACATAAGGTCTCTTGTTCATGATAATCATCAAAGGAGTCATTCACATTAGTTTACATTTCCACAACGCGGCTAATATTTGTAGTGGTCTTCCAGTATTATGGGGAAAAAAGCTGGCTTCCCTGGGTGATCTATTGGAACAGGAGCCTAGGTTAGCCACACTGAATTACCTTGGGACAATGATGTCTCTCTCCAGCGGCTGCACAGGAGCCTACAGACTTTGTCCTCATTCAGCTAGTTAGCATTTATGAATAACCTTGCCTTGTTCCTATACTGTGAACTAATGGCAGTANCGCCAATTTGATGATTTTTTTACTAACAAGCTTTAGCATTTACAATTATTTGAACAAACTTAAAATTTATAAATACTATGCATGGAAGATTCAGCTAAATTGATTTTTTGTTTGCAAAAAATATGACCAGTAGAAAAAAAAAATAAAGATGTTCACGCTATGGTGGTATCCTTGCTCACTCACTACAACATCATGATATTAATGAGATTCTTCAACAGAACAAAGAAATCAGGTTTTGTCAAAACAAGAGTTTATAAGTTTTCAGTGTTTCTGACTTCAATGTTAGTTCTAAATAAAAAACATTATTCTGGAAAGGAGGAATATATAAAAGCATTTTATCAGACTTCAGCGTTATTCCTTACATATTAGTAAAATATTTCAAATTGCTTTAACATATGCAGATTTCTTCTGAAAAAGTAGAGTCTTAAGACAGATGAGTTGAAAAAAGAATGCCCAAGGGTATACTGAGAATGAAAATAAATTGTCTGATTTGTAAGCATGGGATATAATGACTGTATGGTACTTGCAGTCAGAGCAACAGCCAAAACCTCAATATGATGGTGCTGCAAAACTATTCAAAGTTTTGCAAACTTTTGCAAACAAGAGAACTGTTTCTTGGATTGTTTTCCAGAGTTAGCTGTGGATCACAAATATTGTATGCCAAGCACACACACACACCAAGAATCTTTGAGGAAAATTTAAAAGCCTCTGACAGGAAAGGATTTGACTGTAATTTATGGAAGTGGACCCTCTTAGTCACCTCCCCTTTCTTAAATATGCAATCTATTAGTTTAAAAATTAAAGAACAAAAGGTTACAGAAGAAAGTATCTGTTAACCAGCAATTCACACTGTTGTGAATTTGTTCACTATTTTAGTCTCACTAGAGCCGAATATTTTTATTTTAGTAAATTTTAAGCAGTGAGGAAGATTATGCTTTATGCATTTGCATAATATATGCACACTAAAGTTATCACAATGTCGCACTTAATTCATTCATCTGTACTAATGGCAGTTTAATTTTTACATTCACAGTACAACTGCCGCTAATCTTTCTGTCTTATAGCTGAGAACTGAAGCATTTAGTTCATTTTGAATGTTGGAAAAATCTTAATGCATACACAAGTATAAAATAATTGGCCTATTTGAATGCTAATTACATTTAAGAGTCTTGCTTCTCTAGAGATAGAAATTCAGCCTCCGCCATGAATCAGTAATAAACTTACTGGGATGTGGTTGCGAGTATAAACAAAGACATCAGTAAAGAAACAAAAGCCATTAAAAGATGACAGGATGTGGGAGGCCAGAGAATAAAATAGACTCAGATAACAACATATTTGCTTCATGGTCTGAAATGTGTAATAGCAGAGATATGGTTACTAACGTACCGGGATCCTGGTCTACCGATATCTTCAAAGATCAGGAGTCATTGGTATAAACATGTAAGACCACGATAGGCGGGCATCTTACTGTGTCTGGAGTTTAGAAGACAAATTTGTTCTCTTGTCTTTTCTCTCATTTCTCATCTGTAAGCTGCTAAAACTGCAGTTTGGTCCTTTTTTTGTCTGCCTTCTATTTAAGCTCAAGAAAGGACTCAGTTCATTCAGCAGTCAGGATGCTGGATGTTTTCTTGTTGAGAAGGGATCCTAGGTTATGCCTTTTATGTTGATGAGCCTCAGTTTATTGTCTGAGATTTCTGCTGTTTGTGAAGATCATAGTTATCACAGCTGACGGTCTCTCAGCAGTCAGAGAGCACTATCCATGGAGGACGTGGAAAAAAGACAAAAAACACCTGAAACTGGATTCTTTTTTCTGTGGCCCAGAGCACAGAGGGGAGGGAGAATCATTGCTGCAGGATGACTACTATGAGCTCTGCAGCTAAAAGAGTGAAACCCTGATTTCTTTTTTTCCAGATTTCATGGGATAACTTTTCTGATCATGGTTGGATAAGGAAAAACATTTTCCAATAAACATATCTAACAATACCAAAAATTCTGAGACTCCTAGTTCGAAAGAACAGGAAAAGTAGATGCCATTAACAAAATATGAAAGCTGAAAAAAATCTTAGAAATAAACAGTAAGAGACGATGCTTAAAACTGATAGGATTTTTGATACGCGATGAGATTTACTTAGTTCTAAATGAATAACAAAGTATTTGTGTTAGAAGAGATTAAGCTGGCTCAGACAAGCAGAGGGGACAGAGGAAGCTGAATAACTCTTTCTGAAGGTGTTTTCTCCTGGAACAACATCAGCAGAAGCAATACAGCTCCAGGGAGGCACTGAGCACTTCCCTTGCTACTGTTTCCTCACTGGACCATTAATAATTATCGCAGTCTCTGACAATGTGTTTTATCAGTGGATTGAGTACTCACAATTTTTTTTTATGAATTATAAGCAAATTCAAGGAAAACGAGTATGAGAAAAGTTATGTTCAAGGCTTGAATCTGCACAAAAATATTTGCGTGTCAAACATGAACAGATTAGGATTAATTTCTTGAGTTATACTTTGGGAGTGGTTAAAGGTAGGAGAAGGAAGGCAAGTACCACCAGAACCTAAAAGAGTTTTGACTGGAAATGCTTTCAGTCAGAAAAAAGCAGGAGAAAAATCTCTGGTATAGCCAATTGTCTCAAACAAACACTGGAGTACCGCAAGCTCATGTCGTGTCATGGGTACTGTCTAAGCTATTGGCTTTTCTTGAATTGTCCTCTCTCAGCCTCCCTTTTCAGACTAATTATCTTTTGTAGTACTAGCTTAGATATCTTTTGACACAGGCACTTGAAATTAATTCTGCTAACTCTGTAATCACACAGCATAGTATGCAGTCTTTCTTCCATCTGTAGTGCTCATGTCATTATTAACACTCAATCAAAATGACTGCAGAAGAGCATCTCATAAGCTTTTCATTAATTTTCTTCTGCAATAAGATACAATTTTAAATTCCAAACATTTGTAGAATAGAAGAACTTCCTTCCCAGATATACAGAGTATTTGGGAAATTATACTAGAAAGCTACATACAGATAGCTACAGAGAGGGAAAAGGATATTGCACTTTGTCTGCAAGTCTATATAGAACTATATCTTCTGGCAACTGCAGGAGCTAGTAACAGGGAGCAGGGAATAGAAGGGGACTAAAAGATCATCCCTGTCACTGACAGGGGGACAATACTTTCTGGTCCCAGGCACTGCACTCTCCCTTAGTCTCTTGTTGGCTCCTGTGGGTACAGCCACAGCGATGGGCAGCTCCTCTACTCTTCTGTCCCACAACCTCATATTTTTCTTAGTCACAAGGATAGCGTATTCTGAACTTAACCTTTTTATTACCTTCCCAAGCTCCCTCTGGGAGCTATCTACATCTGTATCAACACTTATTTTAGTCAGGACTTAACAGGCAGAGCTGACTAAACAATATTAAGAATCCAGAGCAGTAGTCTCTAAGTGCAAGGTTTTCTTATTGCCCTGAACAAAATAATCACCAGTTCCTACATTTTCCGATGGCAAAGGCCATCATTTCCATTATCACAGTCTTCTTCCAGGGATGGAAGAAGTTACACAGTGATGGCACTGTGTAGCTGGGCCTGGGGTGTGAACCCTAAAGCACAGCATTCGAAGAAAGGCACTAGGAGAGATTCAGTTTGCACAGATAGCGAGTATTGCACTTATGGATCATTTTTCATTTCAAATGCATCTAAAAGTGTCACTGATGCTGTAAGAATGACTTAGTAGCTACTGAACATTACTAATAGCATGGCTTGGGTTTTCATTTAGAATTGCTAAAGCCAGGTACTTTGGGGAAAGTATGAAAGTATAAACCTCATGAAACTTCATTAAATGAAACCTCTCCCCTTGGCCATAGGCACCCACAGACATAGAGACTTATTATATATTTTCTGTGTTACATTTGTTACTGTGAATCTGAACAAACTATTCTGAGTATCACAATAAACTGGCTATACTCCCTATAATACCGGAAGAAAGAAACTGTAACCCACTTGATTAAAATGTTCTGGTTCTTTAAGAGAATGGAAGGTCTGATCACTTTGCCTTCTTTTGTTTAATTACTTGGAGGCAACCTGTTTGCAGGCAGTCAAATAAAACAAGATTTATGCTTTGGCAGTAAAACAGCACACCATCTCGGGTGAACTGTAGGCACTTCTGCTCATGGCAGTTTTCCCTAATGCTCTGGAAGTCGGAATACCTAAACATAAGTTATGTGGTCCTTAGAATCAGTGTGATCCAAAATATTAATTACTTAATTTAAAAGCTGGATCAAAAAATGACTAAAGCCGGCGGGAGTTTCCCAAATGAGATTAATAAGGTTTGAATTAGTTTCTAATTTAGCCTCTTTGAATAAATAGTGGGGTTTTTTCCTTTTTTTTTTTTTTCCTGTTTCTTCCTAACTCTTATTTTTCTTGTCCAACCAAAAGACAACAGAAAGACAGTGCAGCCCGTACTTACTATTTATCAGGAAAGTTTATTTGAATTTATTTGAAATTTTGTTTTCATTGTAAAATACATAAGCCTGTTCCTTTTATATATCCTCTAGAAAGCCAATGTATTTCACAATATCATTTAATATTAGAAAGCTTATTGGGGTTTTGTAATTTGTGACAAAATACTTTTAAAAAGCATCTCAAGAGATGGCAACTTTGCAATGATAATGAGCTTGTTCATTAAAGAAATTGATTACCACCAAAACTTCTTATGATAATTTGAAAAAATATATATTTAGTTCTCTTAAAAAAGAGTCACAAAAATTATTTTTAAATATCTGTAAAGGTTCTGTGGTACCCAAAATGAGTATCTCACTTGTGCCTCTGACAAAAATTCTAAAATATTACATACTTGGAGCAAGTGTAACAGTCTAATACAAGCCCTATCTTTTTGGATGGACAGGTGAGTGGCAAGGCCTTACCTTTCCCTGGAGGGTGATGAAAAAGCCGCTGAGGCCAGTCCTCCAGCAACTTGTTCCATGCCATGCTGCAGCCTGGGAGGGCTCTGGATCCAGAGGAATATGGGGAGGATACAGAAGGGCTTTAGTCCCTTTTCCGTTTTGGAGAAAGCACCCAGCACTGTGAGGGATGAAGAAGAGGGCACATTGCTTACATCTACTGCCGATTCATGCATTTTAAGTTGGTGGGAAATTTTGGGTGATTTAGGTTAGAGTTTCTTGACTTTTTTAAACGGATTAATTATACTACATAACTCCTGGGGCGTGGGTACTTCATGCTTCATGAGTGCACCCTCAGTAAATTTGCAGATGACACCAAATTGGGCTGGAGTGTTGATCTGCCCAAGGGTAGGAAGGCTCTGCAGAGGGATCTGGACTGGGTGGATCAATGGGCTGAGGTCAGTTGGGGCTGCCCAGAGAGGTGGTGGAGTCACCATCCCTGGAGGTGTTCAAAAACTGCATAGATGTGGCACTTCAGGGCATGGTTTAGGAGGCATGGTGATGTTGGGTTGATGGTTGGACTTGATGATGTTAGAGGTCTTCTCCAACCTTAATGATTCTATGATTCAACATCAGTACATTGGTCCTCACAGTTAAAACAGGCTTCACAAATTCAATTCTGTTCTCATCTGTTCTCTTTAATATTACCTCCTCTACATATTAATAACATTCTCTTGTGGTGATCCCAATTACATATGTTTAAAAGATGACTGATAAAAAAAAGCCTGTCAGCATCTTTCGTATTAATTCCAGTGTTTAAACACTCATGTGTGTTAGACTTCTAATTTCATTTGGCTTCTCTGACTTCTAGCACCTGCCTCTTGTTTTGCCTTTCTCCAAAGACATGAATGAGTCTGAATGCTTACTAGGATGCATAGGCTGATGGGTGGGCCTATGAAGCCCTGTCTTCAAAAGGCACCTTCAGGAAGGTATGGTGCAGGGCACAGATGGTACCTACGTAATTGAGACTCCCCTTGTGGCAAGGGTGGTGTTTGAAGGTTCTCAGGCTGCAATATATTTCCACATGTTTCAGTGCTAAGTGTCTTCTAAACCAGGGAACAAGTTTTGGTGATGAATTTTTGATTACTCTGCTTTCGACCAACCTGTAAAAGAACATACTAAATTGTTCTTCCTTAATGCCTGCTGGGATTGCCTAATAAATCTAATGGCTGAAGGAAAAGTTTTCCCTGGATCACCCTTATAACTCTTTCCTGAAACAAACCACAGACAGTTTTAATTGGAGAGAGGGAGACAAGAAAGCAAGGCAAAAAACACAAGAGAAACTAGAGTAAGAAAATTAGGGTGCATGGGCACGTAGATTTATGCTGAAATATAAATCATTTTAAAAGTACATAAAGTTGTTATATATTAAAGTGGATTATGTCATTAAAAAGACAGAGATAAGTATAGTAAAATCAAGGGTCCTGGAGCACAAAAATCATATTACTAGAAATAGATGCATCCTATACAGAGACACAAACATGGAGGCAACATTAATATTTAAATCAAAGAGAAAAAGAGAAGTATAAATAAAGATTATTTGAAATAAACAAAAAGGCCATTAGAAGAGTAACTCCACTTTAGTAAGACTTAGAAAAAAATAAAACAGACTTAGAGAATACGACTCAAGACTTCATGTATTTTAGTCATTATTACTTCAGAAAAAACTATGCCAAGAAAACTAGAAGAATTAGATTTCCAAATGCCACTGAATTCTAATGGAAGAAAATAGTTCAAACCTCATATATCATGCTGTAGAGCAGAGCAAAATTATACCTAAGATGAAGTCAACAAAGATAGCTCCAAAACTCAAAAGCTCAGTTCAAATTCAATGTTTACCTTAGAATAAAACATCTATGACCATCATTAGGTATTCAAAACTGGAGTGGTTGAATCAGTGTGGAAGGATTTTAAAATGTTCTGTAGAAGGAAAAAGGGATCAGTTCTTAAACTTTGTCATATTCTTGATTTTGTTAGGCATATTTTACTCTCTCTGTCATGCTATATGTGTATAAAAATGAAATAGAGATCACCACCTTTCTAGGCCACCCATTCAAAATAGTTCTTGCTGTTAAATCGTACCAAGAAATTCCTGTCAAAAAAAAAAAATCATTTTTGAAAGGGTAGATAATTCAGCTATCAAAGCTCATGGAAGTGGGTCTCTCTACTTTGTGTCCCTTTATGAGACAGTGTGCTGGAATGAGAACCAGTAATATGCATTTTGTTGTTAACTGGTTTATTGTTAAAAAAGCCTTTGGCTTTTCTTGTAAATATTTATGCCTCACTTTATAAACGCACTTATATGCTGCTTAACCTACTTGTAAGTCCCTTTCCCGTGTGCTCTTTGGTAATGAAGCAGATGGTATTTTCTTCTTGCCTGAAATGTCCATTGTGGTTCTTTACTGCATGCGCTATAACTCTTCAAAATCCAGTTTAAAGTTCAGACACTAGAAGAGTAGACTACATTCCACAGTCTCCTAAGCGTGCTTCAAATAACAATAACTTCACTGCAGTTAGGGAGTTTTATAAGTTTTTGTTAAAACTGATATGCAATCACACACTGTTCAGCCTCCCTTCCCTTCTCTAACCTCCCTGAATCAAATCAGAGACATCCATCAAATCAGAAACAAATAAAACATTTGGCTGTCTCCACCAAAATTATATCGTATGAGCAACTGATTATACAGAAAAATTTCAGATTAAAATCATGGGTGTTAAAGACAAACAGACTTCTGTATGGTATCTCCCAGCCTGAGTAATCCCTGTAGTTCGCAAAATTTCAACAGACTAAACAATTTATTTTCACTTGAGTTCAATGAAGGTGCAAATTCTTTTCTCATGCTTGGTACATTTATATAATGCAATTCTAGTTATCTCTGTTTGAAAAGAAGCCTGAAAACCTGACTTGTTTAAAAGATGCAGATCTTTAATTTTTTTAAAATCTTACTATCACTGGATTTGCTAGTAAACACATGACCCTGTGTGGGAAAAAAATTACTTAAATCATTAAATTAAAAAAATAACATCCCTCCCAGCATCAGCATGTAAAATGATATTTGCATTTCCTTGTCTACACAAAGGCAAATGGCAAGAGCATGAGATACAGTTTCCTAAGTGTTAGATATTAAATGCATTTTTTAATTAGCTCTAATGCAACCAATGGTTTTGGATATGATTAACACTGTAGAAATAGATTTTCCTCAGAATCTATTATTTATATGTTCAGCAGGGACAGCCTACTTTTAATTCTACCTCACAGCCTCATAAATATTGAAATTGTGTGGTTGGAATCACAGACAAATTCAGTATTTTATTTTCAGAAGATACCTGTTTTAATGAAGTCCACCAGAGCTTATTAAGCAGACAATATATGCATTTGAAAATATTTTCCTCCCAGCTGGTAAAGAGTAACATTTTAATATGATATTTGCTTTTATATCACTTTGATTCTTTTCAGCACTGAATTAGAAGAAATTCACCTACTTTGTTCCTTCCCATAACTGACACTTATGTTGTGATATCGGATTTTCCTTCTGAAACACCGCATACAGCACTAATAATGACTTTGAGTAGCCTAATAAAAATTGTAGTAAAGCTGAAAAGTGAAACATAGTTTTGGACACGGCAAATGCTATCCGTTTATGAGAAATTAGCGTTTATTACAACTGAACTAATTCGTTGTGATTTTACTCAGCTGAGACAAAAACAAATATCCCAATATCTTGGTTTTTTTTCCTCAGTCTGAAAAGATTCAAATCTTCACCTCTCACTTTTGGGAGGCATGTAGAAACTGGGCTGGGAAAGAAGGGGAGGAAAAAAGGGAGATGCCCTCTTACTCATTTCTAAAAAGCAGTAACAGAGCAAGACAGGAGGGTCAGATCCTTGCTCCAGGTATCGCATAATGTGTTTGGCCATTAAGCTCTCTAGTAGGCAGCCATCTCACAAAATAACTCTCCTTTAACAAGTATTACGCTAGCCTAGCCCCATGAATTACGGCACAGCTGAGAAATAAAGGAGAAACTGAGGAGGCCCCTGAACCTATTTTTTCTGTTGTTATATGAGGTAGCAATTAATGAAAATGGTAATTTCTACAGAGCACCCCTAAAAGGTTGGTCCCTAAATGCTGGGAAATAGTCAAACACCTCATCTGAAGACCTTTAAAGACCTTTGTGCCTCCTCTTGCCAGGATGGTGGCTGCTCATCAGGGGGTTAGAAAACTCCACTAACGAAATCTTCAGCATTTAGAGAGTTAGGTGGAACCAGAAGAATCGCCACTGAGCACTGGTGCCTGCATGCCAGGTGTGCCTAATTCAGCTGGATCTAACCATTTCCCCACCCAAATACCTTACTAATATTTCACTTTCTTATTAGCTGTTTTACTAACACTGAATTGTACAGTAAGTGGTACTGAAGCATCTGTTATTTTCTAGCAATTTTTTCAGTAACATACTCTACCTGCTTAATAGATGGTGGTAAACAACACTCATTTTGGACTTGGTTGTTTGGATCAACATTTTATCCTCCAGGAATACCTACTACTGGTTTTAACCTCCAGGTCATCTATTCCCTTACCTCAAGTAACTCGGTGAGAAAGAAAGCATAGTTTTCTGGTTATCCACAGACACATATGCTGACACAGAGCTTTCAATAGTTCCTCAGTATGTTTGCCTGGCAGACAGGAGGGAATGAACATGCTGTGCTCTTAATTTCTCTCTTCTGATATCTTCAGTTTCCCACCAGTGGGACCAAACCTCTGCCTCTCCTTGTCTGTGTGCTGTGGAGGCAAAGAGCAAGCATTTTGGTTGGGCTGCCATCTACCCTTTCTCTGTGTTTCCTTCACTTGAGTGAATCATAGTGATCACTTAAGTCAATGAGGATCAGACGCCTGTGGCATCACTGCAACATTCACATGAATGAACCAAGTGGCACATCTGATCTGATATTAGAATTTCTCACCCCAAAACCACATTAGAAAGGTAGCGAGCATAGGCCTGAATGGAGCAGGTGCACTCTGCTCATAATCTCATCCAAGTAATAAGGTGAGATGCCTAATTGTGATGCTAATTTAAAATCTTAAATGCACTGATTATTTTGCTCTAAGTCCAGCTCTGTTCATTGTTTTTCTCTCCATAATCACTTCTTTTCCTGCATGACAAGGCCTATCAAATTGATCACTTTCTGACAGCAGAGTGACGGCTTGCCAGTTGGGCAGCCGCAAGCGGTTAGCTGGCCCTTTTGTCACTCCCAGCAACTGACTCAAAGCTGCTCAGGCACTAGGTTTTGATGAGATTTCAGGAAGGTGCAGAGTCCAAACCTGACACATTCAATATGCCATCTCTCTTCCAAAATAGGCAGAACAGGAGCTCTTTGCTAAAGCACTGATGCAAGGGAGTAATTTGTTTGCCAGCTGTGAAACTCTGTCTCAATGGAAGGGAAGTATGTGCCAGGTTATTACTTAACACAGCTATTTTCCCTTCTGTTCACGAATCAGAGGTAACCATTTGAAAGGACCAATAGCCTGGTTTTGTTTTGTTTAGATGGTTTTCTAATGACCAAGATAGTGAGATTTGGCTTTTCAGTTCAAATTGCTTTTAAGTAAAAACAACAATCAAGGATCAATCAGTATCCATATGTCTTAACGTTTGGCAAGAGCCATCTAATTATCCTTGTAGTCCATATGCACCTACTCAGAATGTGCAGTTGATTATTCCACACTTTTCAAAGTGTTTTCTCACTGAGTGACAGCCCCATAGATTCAGTTAATGAGGGGAACATAAATTACCAGTCATCAAGACTGGTTTTCATACTCCTCTGCTCGTTCTCTGCCTGATGAACTTTTCTTACTTCTGACACATCTGGCTTATTTCACTTAATAATGTGAAATGAATTTATTATTTTGAATAAACAGGGCAAATGGCATCCTGACAAGAACATTTGTTTTCTTGTTTCAGAAAGTGGTTTTCTTAATATCTCAGAGTGCTAGAATCCACAACTAAAATATTTTTTGCACTATGTCATTTGTGAAGAACCATCTGAAAAAAAAGTTTATTCTGTAAAGTTATTTTCCTTTTATAATTCATAAATATCAAAACAAAAATAAATGAAAATAGTTTTAATTGAGTTACTATTAGAAACTTTGACTACAAAGGTTCTTTCTGTTCTACCAGAGGCAACAGTTTCTTACAATATTTAAGGAGTTTGAGAAGAATATTTTGCACCTTTAAAACAATGAGTTTCAGACAATTTTTCCAACCACAGATGCTGTTCTGGAATATCTTTAAGGATGTTTTGATACCTTCAAAGTAATACAAAAACCAGACTTTCTCATCATTCTTCTGCATCACTCAGTATATGTTGCATGAGAAACTTTCAGTAGGTGGCTTTTCCAGTAAGATATTACTAGAAGGAGATAGTGTCTGTGGTGCTAAAGGTAAATCTCAATATTATACAGAAAAGAATAGATTCATTGTATATTAAAAAAATATTTAGATGTTTCTAACAAGTTAATTTGAAATATTTTTAGAATATATCTAGGAAAATATATTAAGACATACAGACACTTAAAAATATGATTAATTTTACTCACATAAGCAATATCATCAGGAGACACAAGTTCTCCCTCTCTTAGGCTTGTTGGCATACTGGAACAAATACCCGTACAGGATGCTGTACAGTCCTGTCACATGCTAGTCCTAATGAAACACAAAAGAATTTACCTAGTATCACACCTGATCTCTGCCTTTGTTTCCCGAGTGTCCTAACCAGCTACTTCAAGAGGTAATGCTTCCCAGATTAGTGGTTTTGACCTTGCTTCTATCTCTGATCTCTTCATCCAAAGTCAGTCTGCATCCTTTCTGGTTGGCAAGGGTGAGTTTTTTCAAACACACCCAAAGTCCTTACAACAACAACAACAAAAAAAAAAAAAAAACCAAAAAAAAAAAAAAAACCAACCTTGTGAATGACAGATGAATGAAAAAGCTCTTACTCATTAGGCATAACTGCTAGTGGGGCTGAAAAACCACTGTGCTTAGCTTGGAGAATTGGTTTTGGTTAAGGTCATATCCATAGTTGTGCTTGAGATGCCTGTTTCAGGAGAGACTGAAGAGAATTGCTCTACAGCCCCTCAGCTCATATCCTGTAATTTCCTTCTCAGCTGCTTGTATTTCTCCTGTCTCCAGCTCCATATTTTGAGTTTTCCTGTTGGCTCCTGACTTTCCAGAATTTCATCCTAATAGATAAGCTGGAATGGTTTTGGTCTGATTCCTTAAAAAAATTCAATGACCTACACCTGTGCTGATGCCACAAGTTAAACTCATTTAATTGGAATTAAGGTTGCATACCCTCAGTTTTACACAGTTTTTCCTTTTTGCAGCCAGTGGCTCATAAATCATAAGTAACAAAATATAGTTAATGACTTCTAAGCACAAATGAATCAATATACCCAGAGTATGAATAATGTAGGCATAAAATTCCATGTTAAATTATCTCACAGACAGAATCCAAGCACTCTTTGAAATGCTTAAAATCTCTCTCTTGGGTAAATGCCTAGCATGTGTGTAGCCTAAACTCTATCACTGTTATGTCTTGTTCTTTTTATTGTCAGACTCATCAGCTCATTAGATAGTTCTCTTGTCCCACACGCCTGCACACAGCACTGTAATCCCATGTTACAGAACCAAATGGATGGGGAGCCCACTGAGAGGACACAACTTCAAATTGGATAAAACCTCACTGCAATACAACAATCAGAAGTGGGATTTAATTAAGCCTGAATTTCAAATGTAATGTTTAAGAACTGGTTTCAATACCAGTGGCCTGTCAAGAGTACAGACTTAGAATAGAAATGGAAGAATATAGGATGGGAGGGTCCCAGGTGGGCTTCTTTCTTTAGTAGAACAAGTCCAGAAATCCTAGAGATGAAGTAATCTTGCCAGGAAAGCAAACTTCCTTCCATCTGGGTTGGTCATATTTGACTCTATTTCCCAGTGGAAACAGACAAGATTAGTTTGGTCCTTTTAATAGTTAAGTAAAAGCTGTTGCAAAAATATGCAAAGGGGTGGTCCCAGTGACTGTGTAGAAAACAAACAATGCCCTGACTCTGTTTAAAGCACTGTTTGCCTGTAAGGTTGAATGGGTAACTACTGTCTCCTGAAGGAGACATTAATCTTGAGAATTTACCCATTTCTTACATTAATGATCATCCTCCGGCATGTTTTGTTGGTGTAGAGAGTTAGAGGCCAAACTGATACATAGGAACTTTTGTTCCCATTTCAGGTCTTTTGACGCTGTCAAATGTGTTTTCAATCTTTTGTGTCTTGAAGTCTTCACTGGTTTTGTGTGCTTTTAAACACCTTCCATCTCAATAGTAGCTGCAATTAAATGATAACAAAAATTACTTAAATAGGGTACTTAGGAAAGTAAGTGAAGTGGGTTTTAGCAAATTGAGATGAAAAGGTATATAGAAATAAAGAAAAAGCAAACTAATCTACCTGTTTTCTTTAAATTAATGAAATTTCCAATTGAAGGAAGCACAGTTTGAGTTTGGGACTTATATTTTTGCAGTAAATATAATATATTTCCTCCCTACACATAAAATGAATCTTTATATGGGGCTGCTTAATCCATGAATGTTTGTGATTATTAACTATCCATTTGCTAACATATATAATATTCTTAGATATTTCATAGATATTAACACAGGGCAGTACTTGACTATGCCTTTGAATTAATTTTATGATCAATGCTTACTAAATATTTTATTTAAGAGATTGTCTCCTTTAAAGTACAATGATATTCTCAGCACCGTCTGGATCCCTTAGATTTCTGTAAGCACACTAAGCCAAAGAACTAAACAGGCACTTCTAATGTTTATCATCCCCCACCGCTCCACACTATGTCTGTATTTTACACAGAGTTGAAAAAAAGATAAAAAGGATTTACTTATTTGCTTTCCCTTACTAACTAGAACCAGTGAGGCCACTGAACGTCACAACCCCTGAAGTCTGTGAGAGATGAGAGACTGGATTCTTCAGCTCAGTCCCCTATTTCTGAAAGCATTTTTGACAACAGCTTCCAGGCAGCTTGTACTAAATGAGTGGGCACCTGGACACTGGGCAAGCTTTTCTGCTGCATAATTTAGCTTCAGGTTATGCTGGACAGTTGTTGGTAAGCTCAAATTGTTGTTATCCTTTAGATTTGCACTACTTCTAAGTACAGTTGTGCTCTACATCTCTCTTTCGCTTTACTAGATGTTTGCAGTTTACCTCTAAGTTGCATTTTGGATGACCTGCATTTTGGTTGCTATTCAAAAATGTAACCTTTTTCATCATCAGGTTTTCATGTACTGATCATGTACTGATCTGTGTAGCATCTGTAAGTTTTTGCTGAATAGTTCGCAAAAACAAGTAAGAGGTAACCATTAGTCATGCCAAAGTTGATGACATTTTCAGGGTTCACAAATATTTTCTTGAACAACTGTTGTCTAAATACTTTTGATAAATGAATAATATGTCATCCTGAGTAGAAGCTTTCTTTTATTCATTAATAATGCACATACTATTTTTCTTCTCATAAACTAGTAGTTGCCCTGATAGTATCCTGTGCTCTGAGAAAGTGCATGAAAATTATATAAACTAGCACTTGAAACTTCCCTGTGACCTCCCCTTCAAAAACCATGCACAGCAGTCAGCATAATTCTAGTCGGAAGTACAAACAAAAGCCAGGAGCATGGCCATAAAATCGTTGACAGAGGACTAAAATTATGTATATTACATCACTGTTCAGAATATATTGAGAGTCGAAAGATCCAGGTCAGTAATAAGTTTTGGGCAAGCTGATGAGGTAGGACGGAGATCACTGTGAAGATAGAGCTTGGATCCTGAGAAAGGGAAATGGATAAAAACTGGCATTCTGGTGAGACTGAGGAAATAATTTAATGCTTTATTAAAGTATTAATAATACATTAGGTAGTAGGGATGGAGAGCCAAATCTGGACATACATAATGGCTCTGTCAGCATTGGATTTTCTTCAACAACTAGCATGAGGAAAGGAAGCAAGCATTAGCCAGCTCTTTGCATTATCTGAGAAGGAGGAAAGGGTGATTCCAGGTCACCTTCTGATTCTTGGATTTAGACACCTCCATTTTTCTTCCTATAAAGTCTAAAATGATAACCTTGAAAATGTTGGAAAATAGTTATTTGGGATGACTATGGAGATGGTCTTTCTGGAGGGCTCGCTGTACTTCATGGTGGAAGCAAGTAATATAGAATGAGATGCATATCATTAATAGCAAGAATATATCATTAATAGCAAGTCATTACCAGGAATTCAGGAATTGTGGCTTGTTCTTTAGTAGTTGTTTATAAGTCACAGAAATTTAAGTTTTTGCAGATTAATTTCTAGAATATGCATTATAAAGCAGCTTAGATCACCAGATGGTCTTTAAAGTCACTGACCTCGGTAACAGGGTGGGATTTTATTACAGTAAAAGGACATTCAACTTTCCATCTCATTTTACCACTGCAATACTACAGTAGGAATGAAGTAGGAGTCTGGGATGTGGAGACAGCCCTCCCACATCCCTAGGCAGGAGGCAGAAACTTCTCAGAAGCAGGAGCCTTCCCTGTGAAAGGCAGCCATTTCTTGCTAAACTCAGCAGTAGCCCAACCTTGAACTCGAGTTCTGCTGAACTTGGCAAGCACTCACGCTCCTTCTCCCTGCTGTTGGCATTGTACATCCATTACAGGATTCAGTTATACTTGACACAGCCTTGTAGAATTTCAGTCCATGGCCAGTATTATTTTCTAGCATGTCCATAGAAACATTAAAAAATAGGCCTGGAAAAGGACAGCACATTATCCTTTTCCATCCCTTTTCTCCATGGCCAGACCATCTTTAGATGATCTTTACTGTTGTTTGTCTAATCTGTTCTCAAAGACTTCTAATGATTTCTCCAGCCTCTGGGGCAATTTGTTCTAGTACATTACTACCTTTATTGGTAAAAAGGTTTTCCTGACACTTAAACCTTTCTTGCTGCCATTTAAGCACACTACTTGTGTTCTGTACATGATAAAGAGCAAATTGTTCCCTTCCTCTTTGCAGCACTTTTTTATGCTTTTAAAGGCTATTGTCACTCTCTACAGCCTTATCTCACCTAGATTTTAAACAACCCTGTTTCAACTTTTTTGTTTGTTTTTGATGTTTCCTAAATCTCTGATCATTCTCTGGATTGTGTCCAACTGTTCAACATCTTTCATGAATTACAGCATCCAAAATTGGACAAGGAACTTAAGATACTGCTAAGCTACTGTTTATACATACTGTTTATGCATTTATAAGCCCTTTCCAAAAATAGTAATGTTTGAGTCATATTCATGCTGTATTCCATTTTACCTAAAGGACTTTTTCTGTAACACTGCTGCCACATCAGACATTTCATAGCTTGTAGTTATGCTACTGATTGCTCACACCTAAGCAGAAATCTTTACATTTGTCTTTACTGAATAGCATCTTATTTTTTCAGGCCATTTCTCTAGTTTATCAAGATCCATTTCAGTTCTACTCCAGTAACCCACCCTCTTGAAGGGAGAGCAGTGGATGTTGTTTATCTTGACTTCAGTAAGGTGTTTGACTCTGTTTCCCATAACATGCTCACAGACAAGCTAAGGAAATGCGGGTTAGATGAGAAAACAGTGAGGTGGATTGAGAACTGGATGACCAACATTGCTCAGAGGGTCTTGATCAATGGGACAGAGTCTGGTTGGAGGCCTGTAGCTAGCGGTGTTCCCCAGGGGTCTGTGCTGGGTCCAGTCCTTTTCAATATATTCATCAGTGACTTGGACATAGGGATAGAGTATAATCTCAGCAAGTTTGCTGATGATACCAAGCTGGGAGGAGTGGCTGATATGCCAGAAGGCTGTGCTGCTGTTCAGTGAGACCTGGACAGGCTGGAGAGCTGGGCCAAGGGGAACCTCATGAAATTCAACAAGAGCACCCGGGGAGGAACAACCCCATCCACCGGTACAGGTTGGGGGCTGATCTACTCGAAAGCAGCTCTTTTGAGGAGCTGGGAGTGCTGGTGGACAGCAGGCTGATCATGAGCCAGCACTGTGCCCTTGTGGCCAAGAAGGCCAACGGTATCCTGCACTGCATTAAAAGGAGTGTGGCCAGTACATTAAGGAAGGTTATCCTGCCCCTCTACTCTGCCCTAGTGAGACCACATCTGGAGTACTGTGTCCAGCTTTGGGCCCCCCAATTCAAGGAGGACAGGGAACTGCTGGAGCAAGTCCAGCAAAGAGCTACCAAGATGATCAGGGGACTGGAACATCTCTCTTTTGTGGAAAGGCTGAGACACCTGGGTTTGTTTAGCCTAGAGAAGAGAAGACTGAGGTGGGATCTTATCAATACTTATAAACATCTGAAGGGTAGGTGTCAAGAGGATGGGGCGGGACTCTTTTCAGTGGGGCCCAATGACAGGACAAGGGCCACTGGGCACAAGTTGGAACACAGGAAGTTCCACCTGAATATGAGGAAAAACTTCTTTACTGTGAGGGTGACAGAGCAGTGGAACAGGCTGCCCAGAGAGGTTGTGGAATCTCCTTCCCTGGAGACATTCAAAACCCACCTGGACGTGGTCCTGTGCACCCTGCTCTGGGTGTGCCTGTTCAAGCAGAGGGGTTGGATGAGATAATCTGCAGAGGTCCCTTCCAACCCCTACCATTCTGTGATTCTGTGATTCTCTTCCAGTTTCATTTTGTGTAGCTACAGCAGGCAGTACTAAAGTCAGTAGACACTTGTAGAAGTTCAGTTCATACGTTCTTCCCTTTGACAGTGCGCTCAGTTACAGGTTTCATAACCAAATTCTGATAGTATCATCTAGACCATGTGTCCCTAGCTTACTTATGAGTATCTCCTGTGAAACAGTATCAGATTTACATCCAGATAATGGATAATTGCTGCTTCTTCTCTACTCATGAGTCCTATTTCTCTATTATAACAAGAAATCGGATTTCTTTGATATGATTTGTTCTCAGCAAATCCATGTTGGCTGTTGATCATCTTTGTTTCTTAGTACTAATTTGTTCCTAGAATTTTTCTGAGAAATTAAAATTATGTAGTTAATTTAGAATTCAGTTTCTGCAGACCATGCTTTTCTCTTTGTTCAAGAGAAGTCTTATTTTGTACCTTTCAGTCATCTAGTATCTCACCATATTCCAAAAGGTCTTTAGAGTAATCACTAAAACATATTGCTTAGGTAACCTCTTTAAATGATATCGGATAAGGTTTATTACATCAAATCATTTCAATATCTCAGACTTCTGTAGGTGTTCACTAGCCCTTCTGCTTCCTGTATTCTAGACTAAAGTAATATCTTTTTCTAATTAACAGAACTTGTCAGTCACCTGATTGCAAATGTCACTCATTCTTTGAAAACATTGATGCAAGCAATGTCATATATCTGTTGACTTTCTTGATGCCATTTCCAAATAAATTTCCTTCTCTTTTTAACTGTAGCATAACGTTTTCCTACAGCATATATTACAGCATATGTTTCCCACAGCATTTCCTTCTATCACTTATATTGCCTCTCTTGCTACCTTTTAAGTCCGTTGCTAGCTTTGTCTTTTTTTGTGCCTTGAACACCCTGGTTTTGTCCCTTTGTATTATTACTCTATCATCTTCTCCTCTAATCTGACCTAGTTTCTGCTTTCTGTAAACTTCCTTCTTATTTGTTAAGGTCGGACAACAACCTATTGATTAGCCAGGGTTATAGCTCCCATTACAATCCTATCCTTCTTTTGGTTACACTAACTGGTGTTTCTGATTCTGCATCTTTGTTTACTTGTATTCTTATGTCTTAGACTTGCTTTCCATAATAGCTTAGGTAGTGGTTAACTGAGATAAAAGAATGCTGCCTTCTTGGAAATGTCAAAGCTTATATACGTAAAAAATGATTTCTGAACAAATCCATACCATGTTTTGTACCTGTAGAATGGATATATATTTGTGACAGTCAAGGAAAACCATGTCATAAAAGCATCATTTCCAGTTCTTGTTCTTACTGTATCAATCATAAAATTCTTCAGCTAGATGATAATATTTTAATAATATAGCTCATATCATTGTTATTAGCAGTATATAAATATATATATACACTGTAAGAATTTGTAAACACCATAAATACCTTACAATAAATTGTTACAAGTACTATTTTCCTGACAAAATTTACAGCGTCTTCTTGGAATTGAATATATATTGCTACTCTCCAGTAAATATTAAATACAATCCTTGTTCAGAGGGACATATTCCACAACTATGAATATCATTACAATATCACCCCTGGTCTGGATCAGGTATTATTTAGGAAGGCACTCTGAATCAGTTATAAGACCTTTAACACAGTCAGCATATCATGTATTTTAATATGTATGAATTAGGAGTCTTTCCTTGAACAGATTCAGATACCTCAGTGACAAAGCTCTGTCTGTTGGACTATGAGAATAAATTGGTTAAATTTTAAATAATTAATCTATATTATAGGTGACAAGAATTAAGATTTGGTAACCCATTTCCAGGAAGTGCTCTGGATATTGCTATAGCTAATGAATCATAAGTTTTTCATCTTGAAGTTGTGACTCTAGGAGCTCTTAATGGAACATTTTACTTAAATGCTAAATGCATTACCAGAAATAAGGTATAAATACTGTTGGATGCACAGATAAATATTGCTGCTGTGCTCTTAACGTATTGCATATTAGCATTTAAAGGCTGCATGACCAGAATCTGAATAACTTCAACTAAAATAAAGCATCTGATAAAACCAGTTTTAGAAAGCGCTCAGAAGTTATCTTCTAGCAGTATTCTTAAAAGGAGGTAATATTTTGTACCAGGTGTGGTCATCTCAAGTAGCTCTCTATATACTTCCTGTTAATTCAGTTAAACCAAAATGTATTACTGAATAGTTTAACAAATAGTGAGCCTTGACAAGACACGACTCTTGCTTGCATCTCCTTCCATCTTTTGGCAAGAAGGTAAAGAATAAGTTAACGAAGGAAGTAGTCATAAAGACTAGATTTTAGCTGAACAACAGATATGCTGAAGAAGGTGTGCCAGCAGAGATTTACTTTCGGCTGCATAGTTTAAAGAGGCAGAGAGGAAAGACTTAAAAATTCCCAGCCATGTGGTATTTGCTTGCCTTTGAACTTTGAGTGAAACTCACAAAAGATTGGGGCAGCTTTGAGACATTTCTGAGGAGCAGAGCTGGTTTCAGGACAGGGACAGCTGGCTCCAGTATGCCGAAGATGGCAGATACAGAGCCAGCCCCACGTGAGTGAAACTGAGAGACTCAGGGTTTGTGCGCATTTATACCAGAGAAACCAGGGACACATAGGCCCAATATATGACATAAAACCACAAATAAGCTACTGGAGGATCAGGCCCATTTATAATTTTTCCATAAGATAGGTGTTGCTTACCTAGAGGAGACCTGGAAGCAAACCCAGGGACTGAATGACGGCAGGTGCCAGAGAAAGTCTGGGTTAAATCAAGTTTCAGTCCAGCCCCCCAAAATCACTGTCTTCATAGAAGTCGCTCTGCAAGTCTTTGTAAAAGCAAAGGTTCAGCTTAGGAATAAGCAGCCACAAACTGCTACCACCATATTCAATCTATAACAGTCACTGCAAAGCCAGCAACTTAAGGCACAGGAAAAATATGTGGAAAAGGAGGTTTCATGTGTCTATGCTTCAGAGAACTGATACAATTTGAAAAAGTCCTTCAAAGAAAGAAAGAGAGCTCAGTCTTTAAGACACCCATACACTGCATTCAGCTAAAGGAAAGGTGAGTACAGGCCATTTCAGAACTTCAAAAATCATTTGGCATTCCTGAGGCAATCCAGCTGTAAACAAAGTAAGACTGTAATTGCATTTCAGTCTGCTCCTACTGTAAGCTAAAAAGAAAGGGCTGATTTTTAGGTAAGATGTCAGAGGTTGTTGATTAAGCCAGTCATTGTGAAATAGTAAAAGGTCAAGGTAGTATTTCAATTTCATTCAGTTGTAATTCTTAGCACCTAAATTTCACATAAAAGAGATCTATTCTCCTTTCTATTACCTATGGTTACATAGCATTTGCCATGCGATTCACCCCAAACCACTCCATCATCACAAGTTCAGATTTGCTGCACCCCTGAGGCAGAGTAGACACATGGCTGAGGCTGCTTGCTAGGGTGGTGTGGCATGGGTGAAGGATGAGTTTTCCAATGTCCCATGGAAACCCAAGTTACCACATAACTCCTCCCATACTCTGACTGTGCTTTCATTTGCAGTCTTAATGTTTAGCTTTTAAAGTATACCTTATGTTCCAGTAAGCATCTAAGACAGACCAAGACACCTGACGTGCTTATGTTACTGGTATTCTTTTGATGTCTGCTCTTGGGCATTTCTATGTTGCTTTTCTCGAAGAATTTCCCACAAAGCATGTGAATGTCCATCCTGGTACTCCCCTTGGCACAAACATGAGTCTTATTTATTTGCTTAGAGAAAGCATGCAAAAAGATGGTCTTTTTAAGGTGGGAACAGAAGTGAAAAGATTTAATAAAGGAAGGAATTTCAATATCAAGAAGATAAACGCAGCTCCTTCCTGACCATCTCTAATCTGTTACTCAAAAAAGAGCTTCTTGCAGCTTGACAGGACTGGGACACAAGTAAAAGGAGACACTTTAGAAGTAAATGAAGGGAAGAGCTTACACTGTGATAGTCTGTCACTGAGATCCTTAACGGCAGAAGGAAACAAGCTATCAAGATTAGCATCAGGAAAGAAATTGATGTCACTGGTAGAAAACATCTTGGATTGCATTGCTGCTACTCAAGCCTAGCTGATAACAGCATCTTTGCTGAATAAGATGTGTTAGCTTTAAGGAAATGACAGTGTTTAGCAGCAGCCCACTCGACAATCTGCCTAGATCAATTAATTGAAATGCCAGTGAAGGTCTTTGACAGAGAAAGATGTCTGAGGACCTAGTGATTCAATAGTTAATACTCTCCATTTATTTGCTAGCTGCAGCTGCAGAATCAAATAGCATGCTAATACAGATAGATAGAAGCCTAGGCAATATTTTCTTCTTTGTGACCTAGGCTGGACACAATTCCTTTATAGGTTAGAAGAGGAAGAGGAGAGTGGCTGTGAACAATGGAATTTTGAAAGCTACATCTATTGTCTATAGAGTATGCCATATTTTTTAGTCAGTACTTTGATCTTCTGAATATGATAGAAGAAATCCAGCTACTAGATTGCATACAACATGCAAAACCAATCTGACATTGAAGGAGAGGGAGCAGCACTGGGCAGCCACAGAGGACATTTGTGCAAGACTTGTACATGCTAAAGAGGAGGTGCTGAGGGAGAAGGAAAGAAAGTGTTTGTTATAAAAAACCTTCAACTTACCTGACAGGAAAAGTAGTCACTGGGAACCTTTGTAGTCTCTTATCCGTTACCCAGTTTGAAATTTTTACTTTAGTCTGTGTTACTGAGCAATCCTGCATTTATAATAGATTACTCCTCAGGTGATGTCCCTGAGCATCAAGTACATCGAGAAAAGGACCAGAGGGCCAGAAGGAACTTCTGGCTCATCAAGCCTTATCAAGATTACTCTAACCTGGTTGAGACCTGAGGTCTTTCCTACAGTAACTGCCCCTTCCAACTGAGTTACAGAAATTACATGAACTGCTACCTTGCACATTCACTTATTTGGAGCAGTGTCTCTATATAGGACAGCCAGTGTAGGACTGACTTTCCAGGGCAATGTGCTAACCCCCCTTGCTGAACATGGTCTTCTGTCCTGGTTTAGGCTTCAGCCCAAGGCGCTGTACTGGAGAGCACAACCCTTGATCCTTCACACAGATATGTTTTATATAGCACTGGCAAAAGCATATCAAACTTCATGTAAAAACAGCTACTTTTTTTCCACCTTGAACGTCCCTCCTTTTATCATTAGTAACCTTCTATTTGTTAGTTTGAATTTATTCATGGCCAGTCTATACTGCTTAGATTTGTGTTGTTCTATCTCTAGTAACATCAAAGTAAAAATATTTTCAAAACCTCAGTTTTTTTCCACAATAAGGGATGAAAAGCCAAGCCAGTGAGCCTGTCTGAAGACTGACTTATTTGTGGCTGGGTAATATCTAGGTACATCTTCCATTTCTTCTCCTCAGCTTTATGCTTACATGTGAGCAAATCTCTTTTTTCAAAATCTCTCATTTCTGAAAATGAAGGACAGAGAATGGATTGAAAGTTTGCCAGTCCCTTTAATATGTTTTTATATCACAAATGGTGTTCTCTAAAATTGTCACTGAGGGAAATCATTGAGAGAAGCTAAGGCAAATCATTTAGAGACATAAATTACCAAAAAACTGTTTTAATAAATGGGCAAGTAGATTTTTTCTTAGGAAAAAAACATACCCAAACCAAGAGAACCTAAACAAACCATATATTTAGACAGATAGACAAGTAATATTTTCTGGTTGGTGCAATACATAGTAAGTAATGTGTCATTTTGGCTCAGCCAATGAACTAGAAAATTTGAAGTCAGCTGGAAAATATAAGAGCTGAAGCTACATAAGTCAGCCATTATAAAAAACCCTTTTAGACTTTGGTATTAATCAAAGTCACACAATACTTGAATCTGAAATATGATATGGAGTTCATTATTGAAATCTCTAATTAATTAACCTTCAGCTATTGTTGTTCCTTTAGTACATCTTGAAAAACAGGACAACATTGTTTTCATCTTATTCAGTCCTCAATAATGAGTATTTCCACAGTGAGCAATACATACAATTTATACATTTATTGTCCTTTCCTAATTTGTACTTTCGTTTAGAGTGACATGCAAGCTCATGTCACTGTAGAACATTCTGCACAAGGTAAGATATTATATTTTCAGGCTGTTATGCAGAAGCATAATATTTATGAGCATATATATATTTATAAATATGTCTGATAATCTTGTGACAGATGTTTGGCAGTTCCTGATAATTGAAGGTCATCAAAATCACTTCAAATCTTTAGAAATATGAAGACCGTAGCATGTTATTGAGAAGCAGTAGTAAAACCTCTGTTTACTCAAAAGTCATGATTTATAGACCTTTGTGAAAGGGTCGCAAACAGTGTCCTTAGTTTATCGGATGAAGATGTATCAGCATTTCTTATTCAGTGTATGTATATGCAGTAACATACAGGGACGTCAGCAGCAACAGGAAAAGCCAGTGAGAGACTGGGTAGAATGATTTATGATACATTGATGATACAGCTTGTCTGGGAGTCATAACACCAAGAAGGTGCCACAGTTCAGTTGTACTTCAGTGACTAAGAAATGGGTGAGACTGGGCCGTAGCTGGATTCATCACAGAAAACATTGATGTGATGCTGGAATATAAGAGAAGGGAAACAACTGGAGGAGGCAGCAGAGATTTTAAAGACCCTTCTGTAGTTTGTCACTAAGACTGGATTACAAGCTTTTGATTTTAGCAGTCAGATAGAGGCACTTACTCTCCAAGAGATTTTTGTTCTTCTCTGCCTGATCTTGAGAGTGTTGTGATAAAAGAATCACTGTTCTTTTATCTCTTTAGGATTGCACTACTGAAATGAAGCATACATGAAGCCTTAATTTAAATCCAGGCAGAACCTAACATTGCTTTTCTTGCTGAGTTTCCACATTTTTAAAGATTTTTAAAAGGACATAAAAAAAAAAAGTTTAAAAGGCTTAAGCTTTATTATGAACTGATATGTTTGCTCATAGTATAATTAGAGTCTGAAATGCATGCTATAGCATGCTAGGACCAAATTTTTTAAAATCTGCACTGGCTGATTACAAATTCTGACCTCTAAATAGAAGAATTGAAGGTTGTGTCTATCTCTTATGCTAAGATATACTGTGCCTCCCTTCTAGCACTAATTCTTAGGCTTCATTTCAATGAATACTGGAACAGAGTGTGAGGTGGCCGATGGAGGAGGATAAGGGATGGAGAAGGGAACACAAAAATGAATACACACCTGGGGGTCTCACTCCATATGCACTTTCATTACATGTCTTTCATTACATCCATCCTTAATATTTGCACCTGTAACAGACTCCATTACAAGCTTGATGCACCACTTGTTTCAAGGGCCAAACATTGCACTGCAGCTGGAGAGGTTTTGACACAGACGTGTCCGATGGCCTTTGAAGGAGCTTGCAGGATGTCTGTGGTGGAAAGAAATGCAAAACATAGCTCTTCTGACTGCCAGTCATGTTTGTCCAAACACCCAAACTCTCTCCCATCTTAGCAGAGATAGTACAGAGGTGACATAAAAAACAGGTCAGTGCCCACTACAGAGTGACAAAGACCTGGGTGATATATTTGTATCCAGTAATATAGGCAAAAAATTGTTTACATTCTTTCTTTTCTATTATAAAAATTAAAATCTGTTAATGACCACTCACATTTCCTGTTATCCTCATCTCTACTGAAATATCAAATATGTTTAGTAGATGTTTGCAGACTGGAAATCAAAAAAGAGGCTATTTAATTTGTCTAATTAGCTATAACATAAAATATTCACATATGTCAATAAACATTCTGTGGAAGATGATATTTTCAATCATGTTTCTCTGTTAAGCATATACTTGTTATAACTCACTCTGAAAGTAATGTCTTGTGTCTCTTCATGACGGCATACTGTTTTTTCCCTGTAAATGACAGCCATCTCATCAAATAATAGTAACAAAAAAATCATGTTGTGATACTGATTTCCATCTTTGTTACATGCCCTGAGGCATGAGAAGCAATGAATTATTCATTATTGAGGAGCATTACACCAAAGCTACATTAAACCACCTGTGAAGAACATTGCTTACTGAGGGTACAGTGCCAGCACAACCAAGTTAGTTCAGTTGGCTTCAGCACAGGACAGGAGAAATGCTTTGACCCAAGTTCCTGATTCCTTTGCTAGAAATGAAACTGTGTTTTTTACGCTTTTGTAAGCACTAACAGTGTGAGAAGTTGGGCCAACAATAAATCAGAACATATTATTGCCATTCGGAAAATCTTCTGAGAGGTAATAAGGAAGAAGTATGCACTGAATATGCACATAATTTCTGAACAGATAATTGTCATCACTGGCTAATTTAGTATGTATTCACCTCTTCTTTCCCCCATGCAACTGTTTGTTTTTTCCCCTTTGATGTACAATTTGCTCTTTACTGTAGAGCTCCAGCAGAAACAACAGCTTTAAAGTAAAGCATCTTTTCTGTTGTTTTTAATCTTACCCTAAGGAACAATCTACATGGAAGCTTATCTGACTTTGCAGGAGATCAAGAAGCAGTGAAAACATATTTGCCAAGAAGAGCTTGTGCCTTAAAAATTTGGTGTGATACAGGTGCGCATACTACTGCTATTCTTAAGGGACCATACAACCTTTAAAAGCAGAGGCTGGATAAGTACTTTTAACTGATGGCTAAATAAAAGGGAATTTCAGAATTTCATTAACAGTTCTAAGTAAGATGAGCTGTTTAACTGAAGTCATTATATACTCACTAGGGAAACACAAAGGTATTGGGATGCCAACGGTTTTTTGTAGAGTTATAAACATTGCAGAGATAAAAAGAAAAATATTTGTCTCAAACATTTTCCCTTCTCCAATCAAAAAATGTATAGAAGGATTTTCTTTAATAGAAAGCCTTGACTTAGGGCATATTTTGATTAGGGATGAAATATTGCGTGTTTTAATGAGATAATAAATACCTGCTGTAGGTAGAAAGCTTACATATTTTTGGTATAGATTTTTTTCTTTAATCCTCATTTTATAACACTTTCAGCCTGTTTGTTCCCATTAAAGACAGAGATGAGACAGAGGGAGACACAGTCAACAGGATATTCATCATGCATTGCTAAAATTTAAAGTTCTTTTTGCACTGTAGAAAGGAGAGGGGTCCTATGTTGACAGAAACCCACTGCAAGCAAACAATGCCTTAATGGCAAGAAATCCCATAATAAACAGAGAGAGCCCTGTGGGGCAAAAGCACAGTTTCAGTGTTTGCAGTTAGATCTTGAACCTTACCTTCCACAGGTTAAACTGTGCTAGAAAAAGGAGTTTTTCTCACTTGTGCTGATATAGAAATCCATGTATTTGGAGGAATATGGAGTACTACAGGACAATTACAAGAGAAACCTTGTGAGTCATTAACTCAAAAGCTATACTACTGCAGCCTTTCAAAGTTTGGTTGGATGGCTGATATGGAACAGCCACTTAACACCAACTTGTATCTAATAGCAACAGCTTTGTATTATGTGGATGCTTCAGGTAATGGAGGCCTGGACCTGACAGCCTGGGATTGCTCTTGATTTAGTTTTGAAGTAGGAAAGTCATTTATCTCCTGATTATTCTGCTAGTTCTTCTTACTGTAGCCAGCAGTTTTAGAAAACAGTAGTCCAAACTTTTTCCATCACCACGTCCTGAGAACTGATTCAGCTGGCAAAGACCTTCTGCCATGAGTTCATAAATCTCAGATGAATCAGGTTCTTTCAAATCCATTCCAATATAAATCCTTACTTTCTGCTTGTTTTTAAATATATTGTATGATATACTGCAAAATGAAGCTGTTTCCAGGAAAAGTAATGAAATGGGTTAAGCTGAAGTTAAGGATCTTTTTTTTATTCGTTTAGATTAGTGAAAAAGCAGACCTCATTCTTCTATTGAATTTCATCTATGTATTTACATTCAACAGCTAAAAAATGAAATTTTGATGTAAAATGTTCACCTCCCCACATAAACAAAACCCATCCCATTTTCTATCCATATAAAGAGATGGAATGGTCTTATAATAAAACCTGATTTAAGACTTTAAAGTAGGGCCTCTGTATTTCCAGTAGTTGTCAAAAGTTCAGATGTTAGGAATTCTTAGGAAAATCATAAAGAACAAAATGGAAAATGTCCACAGGTGTGCCCACATATTGAGTACTGGATGCAAGACTGCTCCCAGATTCTCCGTAAGTATACACTAAAACAGAAAAAGACAGAGAGAAGAAGATAAAGAAGAATTGGTGACAAGACATGAGGAGCAATTTCACTTACAATGAATGATTAAATTAAGACTTACCCTGGTCAAGTAAATACTGCTTTTATAACAATTTTTAAAATTTACTAATTTCTGTGGTTTGCTTTTAAAAAGACAATAATTATATACTGATCATTATATTTGCTGCTTGATTGCTGCATACTCCTCTATGTGCCAAGGGCAAAATTAATGATACGTGAAGTCCAGAAAAATTGTTTGGAATGCTGACATCATTTAGGGAAAGGAAAATGTGTAATAATGCAAGCTATAATCCATAATTTTATATGCAGTTAATTAGGATATGAACAAAATATTAGTGGACCGAGGCATTAGGAGTCTGGGTCTATTCTAGTAAACCACCCAGGGAGAAGGAAAGAACTTGAGCACTCGTCATGTGAATTTCTACACGTCCTCCTCAGTACATTCTCCTCTGCCTGAGATTTGACCTAAGCCAGCTGGGCACAGTTTGGGAGGAACAGTGCAAGCTAGGAACTGCCACTGGTAAATGGTGTGAATGAGGTTTGCTCTTATTTTGAGTGGCAGGTGCCTCCTTTGTACCACACCTACATACCAGCAGGGGCACAGACCTGTCCTAACTGTTGCCTGAATTATAGACTGTATTGCTTATCCCACAGATATTGTTGGCTGGAAGGACAGTATGCAAGTCTGAGAGCAAACAGAAAGAAAAAAAAAAAGGTTGTGAAAGCACCTTTCCAGGTTATCATACCTTGCTGTCTGACTGGACTTTCAATCAAATGCTAAATCCACACACAGTTGCATTAATTTCTCTATTTCTCTATTTCTGGAGGCTACCAAGAACTTCTTGCTTTCTGCGGTCTTTGGGGGAAGATTTTACCGAATGTTAAATGCTCAAAATGTCAATTTTTCAGATTAAATGTTCCCAGCCTAAAGGTTAGGCTCAGACATCAAGATGGGGTGACCACCTGATCTTCTCAGATTGGTAAATATGAGGAAGGGTTTAGGAAGAAACGATGTTTCTCCAGTGAGCCACGGAGATCTCTTTCCTTCTTTTCCCACAGATTCATGGCAGGCATACAACATAATCAAGAGCTTGATGAGTCTCCAGAGATCTCATAAAATATAATACAATTGTATCACATATTACATTAAAAACACCTGAATAAAATAAATCGTTTGAATACTACCCATGAAATTATCTTTTGTAGTTAAACTGAAAAACGATCTTAGAATTTTGGGGAGATTTGATTAGTTCTATATTTTTTTCCTGAAAAAGTCTTGTTCATCTGACACTCTTCAAATTCATGTAACTTTTCAACTGTTTTGCACAATGAAGCATATAATTAGTACTAATGTCGATCTTACAGCTGCTTTTCAGAATTCTTTCATTCAACAAAATGTGGGTAAAAAATAAGAAAGAATCTGTATGAATTAAGTAAAAATGGAAGAGCAAGTTTTGTAAGGAGAGGACATATGTCTTTACTAGGTTAACTGAAACAATTGGAAGAATTTTGAGGGACAGTTGTCCCTCAGGTGTTTGAGGGACAAGGTAGAACTTAATGAAGAAACTACAAGCCACCATGTTTTTTCTGGGTTTTTTCCTCTCTTTCATCTTTGCTACAGAAGGTATAATTTTCTCCAGAAATGTTGCCCTCCTCACATGCTTTGACCCATACAGTTACCATAGCACTACTTTTACAAATAATAGGTGTTCCCTGATGCAATTTAGAGAAGCTAAGAAATTAGAACAATTGAAAGCTCATGGTTTGCATACATCCTTCTTTAAAGTCTTGACTTGTTTTTAAGACATTTAGAAGGACTTCTCTAAACTCATATTACCTGACTCTAATCCCAGGTCTCCTGTTGCACCAATGCACTTGTAGTTGTCCTTGGAATTTATCATTATTAATGTTCCTATTATTGGTAACTGATTAAGTGTTGACTTTTGTTGTCATGCCTTAATCCCTGGTTTGTACATGATGGCAACAGAAGCAGTTCTGATTAAGAAATTCAAAACCATATGATGTACTAAATGCTGAAAGCTCCTGCTGTGTTCTCTGTAACATCTTATTTCATTTTTTATTTCTTTGACTTTAAAGTAAACTCGGCAGTATTAGTAGTGATGCTTTAATAATTAGTTATCACAAACTTCTGTAACAGTAGTTTAGCAACCACTCATATAAGAAATCTAAATTGTAGTCTAAACATGTAGTAAAATCCCCCACTTTCATGAATAATATAACTACATTGTCAGTCAAGGTTGCCTATTTGTCAGTGAAACTTTTTTGAAATATTTATACACTGATTTTGGTTTCAGTAAGATTTTGAATGAAATATTTATATGCTGAGTTTGTTTTCAGTATGATCTTGAAAAAACTTTGCAGCATCAGACAACACAGTACGTTTATAACTGTAGTGAGAATTTTTTTTTAAGTAGAAGATTATTCTAAGAAGCGTTGTCATGCTCTGTCAATTTTATTCTTCCTTCCACAAAACCTTCTGTCTCTAAACATTTACAGTAACCTAAGGAAAGTATTTTTTATTACTTGTTCTGTACATCTAACAAGTCAGGTTTTATTTGGGGCTGGTGGACTTTTTTTTTTCTCTTATTTCTGCAATAGTATATGATGTATAAAAGAGATGTATTTTCTGATTTGCCCTTTTTTTCCAGCATTATTTTTATTCTTTTTTCTGCAGTACAGCTTCTTTGTAAGCAGGAAGTTACACAGTTTTCACAACGGGACACCAGTTCTGAGGGAACTTTTTTTTGTCTTTATTTAAAAACATGACACTTTGTTCAGTGGTCCAACCAGGCAGCTCTCAATGCCCTCAGGCTCTCTTTTGTGCTAAGGACTCGTATATCTAAGGTTTCTAGTCTTCATGGCTGGAAGAAAGCCTTCAAACATCATTCTCACAACATATCCTCCACCAATGGCACAATTGATAGATTGGGAAATAAGTGGTGTGGTTTCCAGTTATGTAAATGGCATGGTGATTGATTCTAAGTCCAATCATGACGTCTCAGTGCCAGCACTGTTAGTAGCTGCACTGCTGATTGCTGTAGGAAGATCATCCTGCTGCTCTGAGACTGCTGGAGAAACTTGAGTACTCTCGAAGATTACTTTCCCCCAAAATCAGTTTGTAAACTGAAACAGTATGTGGCTTCCCTTATAATGTAATAAATATACTGCAATCTTAGTTTAATTATATACCTATTCAATTCACATGGATTATTTTGGAGGAAAAGCTATTAGTCTATTTCCCAGTATTCTTTATTTTCAACATCTTTTCCAAGATCTCTAAATAAAAAAAGTCTCAAATTAATCTCTTTGCAAATACAGGTGAAAATAAATATCTTATGTCTGAGTATATGCTATTCAAGCCCATTACTCAGATTTCTCCTTTAGCCCATGCACTGGGTAGGGTAGCATCTGCTTTCCAAGACGTCATCTGCAGAAGACTCACAGTTTGAGGCAGAATTCTCCAGTGTTACAGAAATGTCACCTTTTTTGCATAACAGGTAGGTGGATAGTGCTTGGCTCTGTTTGCCCTCTGCCTTCTTCTGATATTGTGAACCTCCATTTCATCCATTTGTTTTTACTGAAACATGAATAATCAATGGCTCATGGAGAAATAGGTTTTCTAGAACCTGTTGATGATGAGGGTTGATAATTTTTTTTAAAAATGTTCTAGTTTTCACTGTTGCATCTCAGGGTAATCTTATCATCCATTCAGTGTGCCCTTTGGGAGACCAGATAAACGTTAAGCCTTACCATCTTATCAGTCAAAAACTCCCTGGCAAAACTGTATTGTGAAAAAAAAAAACAAATGAACAAAACTGTAACTCTTATCTGGTTTGCTTTTTTCTCCTTTTATTCTCATACCTCTGTTTAAATCAATAGTCTTAGAACAGATAAATCGGTGAGAAACTAGTATGTTGTCCTTCCTTTTATCTTCCTAAGACTATCAAATGCCTTCTCTCTTTTTTCCCACCTGTGGGATACAACAAGAATTTTTGTGAAAACAAGCACTATTTTGATATAGTTCTGGTTTTGTCCCTGAAGTACATTGTCACTAACACACTGCATTTAATATGTAATAATATCATAACCTTCATAACTATTACAATGAAAGTCATTGTGATATCTATTTAAGAACTCCTTATGAACATCATCTTTCAAATCTATAGCTATAGCAAATAAATTCGGGTGTTGCATCACAATCATTAGAGATCTTTGAAAGGAGTTCCATACCCATTCAAGTACTGTGCATAGAGTGCTCTTCCTTGAATTAAAAGCTATCTGCCACTCATTAGCTTGTCTTGCAGAAGTTTTTGCAAAACACTTTTTTGATATGCCTAAGAGCTTGGGTATCAGCCACCTCAAACCTGTTGTCAGCACCAAATGACTGATTATTATTGGGCAGTATCTAATTTAAAAGACATTAATTTCTAAGATATTTGTATAAAGTTTGTTTTTAATCTAAAGCTTGATAAAAAAGTAAGGCTTGCTGAAGAAATCCAGGTAGCTACCAAAGACAGGGAAGAGAGTTTGATGTATTAAAGAGCTTTTTATTACGCAGTTAAGTTGAGGAGACTCCTAATTAATCAGTCAACAAATCCTAACAAAGACACATTTATTTAGATAAGGTTGAAGTTTGTGAGTGAAATGTGTATGTCAGGTCAAGCATATAGATAATGAAATTAGTTGAGTTGCAAGTGGATCAGGGAACTGAAATACAAGGTCTTCAGTGTTATACTTGTTGCTTTTGTGGTAAAAGCAGTAGAATAGAACATTAACTATTGATATTCCTGTGAGAGCAAAGTCTGTTTATCAGACAAAGTCTGAAGTGATGGATAAATAAATATTAGTATTTTGATCACTGATGTCTAGGGATTAAAATTAGTCTTGATCCCCCCAAAAGAATAAATTGTCCACATATAATAAATTGTCAAGCTTTGTCTTCCCTTGTAAAATATGATGAGTTAGCAGAGTCAATATCATATCATTTAATCTGTATCAAAAACATTTGAAACAGAAAGTGAAATGCAGGTATTCTGTGTTCAAAGGGCTTGACCTCATTGTACTAACAATAAATCAAGAGGAATGCCTTTCAGATTATCAGCTGAATTGGTTTTAAGCAGCATGAAATCAGAATCATCCCTCTACTATTTAAAGAGAAACCTTTGTTAGACTACATGACACTGGAACAAATTCAGCTTTTACCACTTCTCAGTACCGTAAGAAAGAGAGAGGCAAATTAGAGACTGGCTAATATTCTGAATCAGGTAGAAGGAAAAAAAAAGAAGAAACTGATAAAGCAGTAGGAAAGATGGATTGTAAGGGAGAAAGAGGAAAAAGAAGTGTCAGTGGAGGCAATCTTGAAAGAGGGATGGATATCCTATCTTAGGTGGATATGGTGTAAAATGAATATCAAATTGACCTGAGGACAGATCTAAGCATCAGAGCAGATGCTCATTATCCACTCACAGAGTCTTAAAATCTACCAGCAAGGGCATCTGATGCTGACTCTTCCCCTGCTGCAACCTGGTCTGTGATCAAAGGGTTTGCTAGATCCAAGAGCATGACAGAGCCTTTCATCTCCATGCTCTCGTGTCATGCTGCCTCTCATCTTTGCACCAAAGGGTGCCATGCCCAGGCAGCCATTCCACACCTTTCTAATAACAAGAATGCCCTAGATAAATATAATAATAATGTTAAAAATCTTTCCTGTGTTGGAGTTACCTGGGGTAATGGGCTGGTAGGAAAAAATCAGAGCACTCAATCAGCATGATTAGAGAGAGGAGAGTGATCAGGGGAAAAGACAGTCCAGAAAATTAGATGGAGGGCAGCAGTAAGAGCTCCACAGTCTTTGGAGAGTAGGGGCAGAGGGAGGGGAGACAGAAATCTTTGCTTGATCCGAGTTTTTGAAAATTACTCAATCTTCTGCATGTGCTTCAGAGATGTGAGAATCCAGCAGTTACTGATTCACTGACTATACATGCAGAACTCAAAAAATACAAAGATAATTACTGAACTTATGAAATGGAGGCAGGGGGAAAGCTAATGATCTGGAGAAAGGTAAATGTGGAGAAAGGCTCAGCAAAGAGGCACAGGGTGAAGCTCAAGGAGCAGAAGCTCAAACAGTGCTCTTCAAAAGTGATTGTAAAGAAAGATTTTGGCAATGGAGTAATCCTTGAGGAGTCACAGTGTAAGGACAGACAGATAGATAAAAACAATTATGTAGAAAGAAAAGAAGATTGTACAAGGCAGACACAAAAGAATAAATGGACAAAATGAAAATCACAAGAAGCAAAGCTGGTAAAAGAAGAAATGAAAAAAAGAATAGGGCTCAAATCCACCAACAGACACAGATACCTGGCTGGCTGTCTCAGCAGATCCAGGATCTAGGTGCCTAGAAAACATCTAGACATATTTTGGAGGTGCAAAACCAGAGCATTGTTAGCCCAGCATTAGCCAAGGGGGGAAGTCATACTCACCCGATTACTCCTTCCTACTACCTCAGCTGCTTGCTGGACAGCCTTCAGCGACACTTGAGGATCTCAGCCAGAGCAGTTTCAAAGGATAAGCCTCCCTTCACAGCCTCACAAGTCCTGCTGCCCTTTCACCAAAGACCACAGTGGTTAATGTACTGCCTGGTGAGGTGGGACCAAAGCCCTGCTTTGCCTCAGGTCCAGCACCTGTTCCACATTCATGGCCTACATAAAGACTCACCGCACTGGAGAGAGAAAAAAAAGCTTCAAGTTACATCTACATTTGAGGAAGATGCACTTAAGGCTACTTTTTTAGAATAGTTTAAAGTAGCAACGAATAATTCCCTATTCTCTTAGTGACAGTTACTCTGGTTATGTTCCAGCTAAGACAGTAACCAGATGTCTACCAATATTTTATTCCCAATCATCTGCAATCTGAACAGAAAAATCTATTCTAAACTTTGGCTCAGGACAGCAGCTGCACTGTAATATGGAAGCCACTTGCTTATTTATTTAATAGACAGTTCCTGGCTCTTCAATGGTGTTCAGCATCAGAGAAGGTGTAGGTAGCAGCTCATGAAAGGACAAAAGATACAATCCTCCCATCTAAAGGGGAGTAGGGAAAACTTTGGCCAAGGGGAGAAGCATGGTATACCCAACAGGTGGGAGGAAGGGCTGAGGGAAGTGGATGAGGCTAAATCTTTGCTTGTCAAATGTTCATTGGCAAATCAAAGACACAACAGGTATCACCAAAACAGTATAAAAGATGACATCTTTTTCTTTGGGCATTTGCTTCCTGTTTGAAGATTTTTCCCTTTCTCCAAACTGGATCTTTGCCTTTGCAGGTGTTTCACTGGCATGCAAAATGCTGCTTCATCACCCATTTCTCAGCCTTTCTTGCTGAGTTTCCAAGCCACATGGCTTTCTATCTGCAGCTACTATTAGATTTTGCTGGCTCAAAATTACTCTTTAAATTAAGGAGATCCTAGAGGCTGAAAATAATTCTAAAATTTTAGCAGTTCTTGCTAAGAAACCAGCACTTCAGAGCTGTTCCTGACTGCAATGTGGAGACTGATTTTGTTTTATAAGAGGATTACTCTCCTGCCATTAAGTAGTTTTCATGATGAACCCCAACATCTGCTGACAGTGGAGTCATGCCAGGAATAAAGTGAATTTCCTTCTGACTTATGTCTGCAATGAGAAATTACACAAGCTGAGTTACTGGAAACTGAAAACTCCTTAGTTTTGTGGACACTTATGAAACAGTACCATGTATAAAACCTGAATTGTTCCTAATTAGGATTTGTGTGCAACATGGGCAATTTTCTTCAAAAACTTGCATGTAATCTATGTGTATAGCATAATTATTCATGGTTTGAGCATTACATCCCATTTAGAAAATCTATTTTAAGCTGAACTTTGATCAATACACTAATTTTTTCTCTTAAATGTGTAAAATGATGAAATCTGTTTAAAATTAATGGATTACCAATATCAATCAGTTACCATTTATCAGCATCAGGAATTGGTGCCATAGTCCCATGAGAAATAATTTATACTGAACATACATTTTTCTAAAGCGAATAATGGTTTGGAGACAACAAACTCTTAAGGTACCTTCAGAGTCCTTATTTACCAGAAAGAGATGGATTGCATTGGTGCAAAAAGCATGTCACTGTTACTCTACCTCCAGACAGGATTCAAGAACAGTACTTATCTCTGAAAACTTAGAACAACCAGCTTCAAAACAAAGCTCAAGGAAAAACAATGTTTTTAATATGATGTAGGAAAAAGGGAACAAAACCATTTAACAGAAAAAGATTATTGTTACTGCTACAATGTTCAAGACCATGAACTAGTCCTGTTAAATTCAGGGAAACTTCGGTGGGATTTGGAATAAATTCAACTTTTAATTCTTCACATTTATTCAGATGCCCCCACACCCTCTTTATTTTACAAATCCATTAGCAACTATTTCTATTTAGGTAAAAATTAAGCAGTATGTCTAAAACATAGTAGGAAAAGCACACTATTCATAATTTAAATTTGGTATTTGAAAGCCTAAGTCAACTAATGGAAACATTAATGGAGAAGAATTGGAAAAGAACACTTTCCTGAACCCAGCTGGTAAGAACCTGTCCTTCAGCATGGGCACTAGTGTACACTCATGTACAAACCGTATTTCACCAGATGCAGCTCTCCAAAGCAGTGTGACAGAGCAACACCACTTTATCCCAAGGAGGGTGATTTATCAGTGATGCCAGTCTGATCTGAGCATGACCACTGCCCTGCTGCACTCACCTCTGCTTGCTGTGGGGAGAACCAAAGCAATCAAACTCTTCATTTATACAATTCTGGACTGAAAAAAAGAAAAAAATTGAACCTGAATGTCAAAATTAAGAACTCTTTTTAGTGGTCAGGGTTTGACATAAATGAAAAGCATTCTTTGGAGCAGAGAATGCTTGCCTCAATTGGATGTGTCTGTTAACTATATATAACTTATATAACTATAAACAAAAACAAAGAAACCAAATTTGAAAGTGTATTTCAAACAAAGATATATGTTGAAAAAAAAACCAAACCAAACATCCCAACTGCATAGGCACTTAATCAGGAGCTGACTGAGACTTTTGGGTTGTAGTCTGATCTGTCCAGAGAAACCTGACATGGCTATTTTCCTGTGAACTTGATATAGGCTTTTTCCTGGTAAGAGAAGGATAAGAGATTTTCTGTTCATTCATGTGAATGGTGTAGCTAGCATTGATGAAAAAAAGATGGGTTTCTGCCAAGCAGTTTGTGGACTTCTCACTGAAATTCTAGAGGCTTTTTTCTGCTGATAGCCCAAAAGTTAAACAATATCTTTAATCAATTTTTATACAGCATCAGGGCATCAAATTATGTACTGCCCTGAAGATGATAAATCACAAGAATATATAACTTGCATAAATTCAGTTTGTATGTCTATATAGTAACAATTTTTCTGTAGCATCTACTGTCCATTATCAATAATTTTTGCAAGCAAGTTAATTTAACTTAACATCAACCTGAAGTAACTTTGTACCCCATCTTTGGAACAACAACAACAACCAAAAGGTCTTTATTAAATACAAAGTTGTTTAGACTATTTAGACTAGCAGAGTACAAATACAGACTTGCTGTATGAATTATTTCTTTCATAATTATTACATCTTGTAACCTCTGATCTGTTTTGATGTAAAATAACATGTAAAAGTTTCTCTTTAAAAAACATCTGTTACCTGTTTGGGTTACAGATGGGCTGCTCATAAAATGCAAGTGCTTTATTTTCAAACATTGATGCCTCCAATCAAAAAGGAATTGAAGTGAATAACTGTGAAATGCTTTGGGAAACAATTAAAGGATGTACAAATGTAAACAAAGAGATCCCAAGATTAGTCCACTGATCAGTATTTCTTTTGAAATATCTAATAAAAAAAGACATCAGATAACACAGGATGTAACCAAAGGATCTTATTGAGCCTTTTTGTCTTGAGGGAAATCAGGGTTAAACAATTACGCCAGTTACCTTCTAAGCATGTGTGACATAGGAAAGCTACAGATGCTCCATTTTCTTTAACAAGCTCCATGTCTGTTATTAGCCTTGCATATACAGAGAGACAATAATCTGTCTCCCCACAGGAATACATGCAGCTGAGCATCTCTAAATGTGATAGTGATCCTTGAATGTGTTTGTCTAAAATAGGTAAAAATAACCAAGGAGTATTCTAATGCATTTAATAGCTGCTTGTTGCTGTTCTGGGTTGTTAAGTATTCTAAGATATCTGACTCTGAGGATTCTGGGTTTATTATGATTGATAGTTATCTGTGTGTTTGATATAGAAAAATGAAAAAAAAAAAAGGAGAAAGATACTCCACCTTCATTCTCTCCATTTCTTGGTTGGTTTTTCATATATTCATGACTCACAAGCAATGTTGAGAGTATTTGGCATTCTTTTAAAAACAATGTATAACAAAAAAATGAATAATATGTTAAAGCAGAAGAAAAAATCTGTTTAAAAAAACTGTTGTGGAAAAAGGTAATGGGAAGGAAGGAAAATTAAAAAAACTTCTGTTTTTTTATACTGTCTGAGCTTTACAGAGCAAAAGAAAAGACAGGGGAAAACAAAATGGAGAGTGAAAAAAATGAAAAATATCTTGAAGACATAAATTCTGCCACCTATCACCAAGAATTTGGAAAACTCACTCTCAAATTCAATGTATTTCATGACATAGCAGCCTTCAACCAAATAGACTAAGCTTGAAAGCCAAAGCTCAGAGCATGAACAGTAAATGGAAGAGCAATGAGCATGTAGGCAAACTCCGTTTCCTTTTCATGGAGAGAGGGACCAGATTTTCCCCCTCCATCTGACTTGCATGAGTCACGCACTTCAAATGGTCCACGTGGTGTTAGTCAGCTACTTACCCATGCCTTTCCTTGATATTCTCTAAAAAATTTTGCTTTACAAAACAATCAGGCTAAAGCTAAATATTTCAACATCCATTACTTAAATCTACATTAATAATAGAGGTAAAATAACTCAAAAGTGGCATCTTCAGCAGGACAAAGGCTTATGGGTGAAGTGTCAGGCAGCTCTGGATCCCTTCCTTTGGGAAATTTAAGCAACCTGTTGCATTACATTAGCATATGTTTTTCTTCTGCTGCAGCAAGGTATTTGTCCTTTTTCACCGTGCTCCTTTAGCAGTGTGTTACATGTGCTCCAGAGAACAAGCCTGCTAAAAATATTCCAATTCTTATCATTAGGGGCATTTGGGGAAAACCAAAAGGCAACTACAGATGTTCAAGGCAGGTTCAGTAAAAGATCATAGTAATAAAAATTTCATCTGTAAGTAAANCTTCATAGCAGAGTTGTATGAAGCAATGACAGTTGAAAGAGGGGGGGAACTTCTGTACATTCAGTTCAAAGTAAATGAAAAAGCTAAAACACCCTAAATATCTTTGAGTCAAGAACTCAAGACAAAGGTTGCCGTTTAGAAGAAAGCTACATGGTTTGACCAAAAAAAAAAAAATAATGGTGTTCTATGTAAAAAATTTTAGCCACTTCCACAGCAAAATTATTTCTTTTCGAATAAAGATTTTTAACTTGTTCTGTGTAATTCAGCTTTTCAAATTTCAGTCATAAGCCAAACACAAATTGGAAAAATCAGGCAAGTAAGCTTAGATCCATTACACCTACTACTCAGTTCTGTCTTCTCAAAAATTCAGGCATACAAAAGCAGTGATACTTTACATTTTCCTTGCAGATAGAAAATCAAATCAAGTGGAAACAACAGAACTGTACACAGAATGTGGAAAAAATTATATTAATAAATATCAATAAGGGAGAAAAAGGATGAAGCAGAGATATCAAAATCAAATCACACCTCTTGGAGGCCTGATCCAACAGGAGATGTGCACCTACTTCACTGGAAGAAGTATTGCTCTTCAAGAAGATATGCCTGCTTCTGCAAGACCACATTACATGAACTTACTCAAAGTGAGTCTGAACAAATAATTTCTCTGATTAAGTCAATACATATCCTAGATTAATTGAGAGCAGAGGGACAAATAAGGACGTAAGGACACTGCGATGGATCACAAGAACTTAATTTTCAAAAAAGTGTATCTATTTCCTGCTTAGAACAAGGTAGACATCTATTTAGGTGGATTTTCAAAGATGTTTTGAATCTATATCTGAACATGCTTAATACCAATAAAACTCTGTTCAATACTCAGCTGTCTATCTCACACTTTTTGAGCTATAGAAAGAGCTGTAGAAAGAGCTATATTTTATATGCAGCTTTGTGATTGGTACCCTGAAATCTCTGAGAATGAAACACTGTGTAATTAGAAAAACTGCTCTTTTCCCTTTTTGGGAAATAGTTTTTAGAATATGTTAGCTGAAATACTACTTGTCAAACCTCTGTTGAGAAGTCAATAGATCTTTGTCACTTTATGAGCTACTAATTTCTGACACAATCTTAATTATAGCTGAACACATGCTGATGGTATGAAAACAGTATGTTTTCCTTAAGATATGCAAAAATATATCTAACTTCCTTTACAGACAGAACTAAGACTTCTGAGGGCAGGAAACTCTCAGAGATTTTGTATCAATTCCTGTCATTGTTATGAGTCTCCTATTCACGATACACACTGAGAAACAAAAGGACATTGGAAAAAAAAAATTCTTCCTGAAAATGCCTTGAATATCATATCCTACAATGTTAAACCAAATATACTTTTGCTGAAGGATTGAATTATTGAGACTAAGTTAATGACTAGAACTTTCATATTTTATAGAAGGACATTTCTGAGTCACTGCCATTGAGTAGCCACACC